>MNCI01037375.1:590954-607286 GCA_015680685.1 Gnetum montanum
AAGTAAGTCATTTGTAGTTCACATACAACGCAATCGTTACATTTCTCACAACCGCATGCCGCAACAGCACACACACATACTCACATTAACTACTGAGTTTATTTGGAGGTATCTGGGCCTTGGTGTTGCCAAAGACCAGCAGGCACCTAAATCCTGTTCGAGGACACTCGTTGGTGGTCGTGTCCTAAGCGATTGCCAACAGAAGCAATCAAGAATAAGCATCATCATCAAAGGAGCAAAATTCATCAAGTGAATGAAACAAAAAGATCATCATCAAATCAAGAAGCATCAACACCTAAGAGCAATCATCCAAAGCCAAAGTTTTATCATTGAAGGAGAGCAATCAATATTTTGGGTAATGCCTAAACTTTATCTTTGTTGTTTCTTGATCCCTCCATTATCATTTTGATGTTTGTGTTTCTATGTTTTGAAGCTATGTATTAAAGAAGACTAGAAAGCCAAAACAATGTGGCTAGAAATGCATATGAAGACCACAGTATAAGGAAATTCCTAAAAATAGAAAGATAGGATTAATAGATGATTCATGAGGAGCATGCCAAACTTGGCAAAGTTATCCCCCTCTCAAGCTATAAATAGAGGCCAAAGGCATCTCTTGTAATACAATGGAGCATATGCAATGAAGTGATGATGTCTCTTCTTAAGCTTTTCTTTCTCCTTTCATGCTCTATCTTTTATCCTTTTGAACACTTAGCATAATTGAAGCTCCAAAAAAGAATACTCTCATTTATGTTTGCATTTTTGCAGCAACTATTTTAGCAAGTCTAAGCTCTGATACCACTTGTCAAAGTTCAACAACAATGTTGTGATTTTAGATCCAAGGCTTGAAAGTGGCACCAAAATCATATTGCGTGTTGGCAATGGGGTCATGGTCCACTAGTGGTAAACTTATGGCTCTCAAAATGTACAAATCACGATCCATGGCCATGTCACAATCAATTTGTAATGCCTCCAGAAGCTACCTCAGCCACCACTGAGACCCATGGTAAACCTGTAGTGAAGAAGAAAAGTAGGCTACAACCTTCCTTCAATTCACAACCAACACTCGACAAGGTCACAATGCCACTTATAAGCCTCAAACCTGAAATCACCAACTTATACTGCATTGTAATGCTCATCATGCCACTGCTACTAAACTCTAACAAGTGGTATCAAAACTTGGCTTTCGAAAAATAATTGATGTAAAAATGCAAGAATAAAGGAGAGTAGTCTTCTTTGGAGCTCAAAAATATCTCATTGATAAAGTAAAAGGTCTACATAAAATAATATTTATCTACTTTGGTCAAAGCATTGGGAAAATATATTTCAAAGGTAAACTATTTAATAGTTGTTATTCCTCATCATTTTTAGTGCAGAATTAGCAAAGGATACATGAAATCATCATTTGAGAGATAAAATGGATAGTAGCTCAAATTTTTTCTTAAAGAACTAATATAACAATTGTGCAATCAAAATAACATTAAAGATGAAGATTAGAATAATATTTTCATGTAGTTTTCATTTACATGATTTATGTTATTTTCCAATTAGTTCTATGGTGCATTTAAGCACATTAGACATAAATGTCATATTGAACAATGAGGTGTTAGCTTAGTAGTAAGACTCTATTTAAAAGCTTTAAGTTATAAGAGTGATTATAGTGCACAATGCTAAGTCATAAATAGAATTTTATATCTTGAAGTGCAACTATATTTCAATTACACTCCATAAATATCATGTTGAAGTTACTAATTTACTCTATTTGTTAAAAATTTTACTCATAACACTTGTAATTTCTTCATGATGTTTTGGATACGTTCCTGTATATTATCGAGTCCATTCAGAGTGTACATTTCCATTGACCGATTCATTTCCATTCAGAATATTCTGCAACAGACTTCAGGATGGAGGAACGGAACCTCATTTGGAATTAATGTGGTTTTAATTCCAGCAACTCTGCATGCTTTTCAGATACTCGACCTGCCACTATCCTCACCAAACGAAATGACACGCTTCACGAAAGGAGTTTCACTAGATATTGACTTATCTTCCAGATTTTCTTACCGTAAATTTGGTTACTTAGTACTGGACAAAGTGGCAGAGAACATGGCTGGTTTAAGCTAAAATATTCGATAGGAAAAAAAAACCCCTTTTTGAGGTCGTAACCGTCAGTGACGTAAAATGGGCAAAAACCTTAAAAGCAGAATCACAGAGCTAGCCGCAAATGAAGCCGGACACTATAAAATAAATGGCAGTAGCGTTCCTTGTGCATCAATATTTCCCGAAGAAGGAATTCTGAACTAAAGTTATGGTTTCATACACTATTCCAAAGTTGATTTTACTGGAAGTTAGAAAGGAAATAGCAGTGCAGGGGATAGGGTGAGTCCGATAGATCATATGCATGGATTGAGAGAGCCCAGAATTTTGAATCATGAAACGGTGCCTTGGATGCTTATTGCCAAACTGCCCTTCAACATAGGCAGTAACTTTGGTTGGGGTCAGCTGGTGCCAATAATTTGTTCACGAGGCTCACCAAACTCAACTTGACTTTTGCCATAATTGAGATCTCCACCATGACTAGAGTGGACCTCCACATGATCTCCATGACCCAGTTACCTAGTCTTGTGTCTGTGGTTTAGATTTAACAATGTTCATACGAGTTGAGTGAATAAAGCTGCCATGTCCTGCCAATCCATGTCACGGGCGTACCATTGGATGTGACTCTGCATGCATATTTGACAGACCATATCATGGGTGTATTGTTGGACTAATGTAGGAGTACGGCCTCGCTGTATAACAACATTATTTGGGTGTCTTTTTTTCCAGTAACATGGATCAAGTATTTGGGTAGGTAAATGATTTGAGGATAATTTTTTCCAGATTTGTGAGCTACAGTTTACCGGCCATAAGGTCAATTCTAATGTCCAAAAGTGGAAGAAGGGAGATGTCAAGCAAAAGAAATTTACTAAAGCTTAGCTGAGTCTGACGGATCTCGGATCTTAATATATTTTATATGATTTTTTTTCTTTAGCCACTATGGAGATGTATGCCAATTTACTCTTATGAACAAAACATCAACTGTAAAACGACAGTAAGCTAAAAATGATTCAGCAATAGTCTTTGTTCTGTGCAACTAGTTTTCACATGTGTCCATTTCTTATCAAAAACTTGTTCTACCAACTGCCTTTGTTATATGGGAAACTGATTCTCACAGGTTCAAAGGAAAAATAACAACGGTATATTCTATTTGTTGATGCAAGAGGAACTGACATGTACGAATGCTATGATACAATATTTTCAACTGAAGAGAAGGATATGTTTGACAATGGTAGATTCTGATTATTGACAAAGAAAAAGGAATACAATTTCCTGTGAAATCATTTAGCTGATTTTAAAAAACTAGCATCCATTTTGCTTCAGCCGACGCTCTTGAGGATTGGGTTCATGGAGGCCCTTTTCATTAATAAAGCGTTACCAAGAAAACTTACTGTAAACCATCCAATTTGCGAATAGGGATATTAGTGAATATGAAACCCTGATCAAGCTATGGTATCATAGTAGAGCAGCTAAAGCAACATAAAAAGAAACACTCAATCAGAGTTATGATTAATCGAAAGTCCAAGGCGATTCACTAATAAAGAATATAAACTGAAAACATACCCGAACATATGCCATCTGCTCCTCATTTTTTCTACAACAGCAAGGAGCTCGTTTCTGCAAAAAAAACAATGAGAAGATTCTCTTCTTCTTCTTCTTCTTCTTTAATTCTTTTGGCCGATCAGGTACATCTATTATTGCCGATACAACCCGATTGAACTCATGACCTGGTTGTTAAGACGACCTTAGCAACTTTCTGGTAAGAAAGGAGCAATAAGAAATAAAGGTAATAATGGTCAATGAAGAAGTGCAGAAATTTTATGTCCCTCTGGACTTGAGTAGCAGGGCAGCTAGAGCCTTAAAGTTGCTAAAGGAGGACATCTCAAGTATTTCAAAGCGCTCTGGACTTGGCTACACACGCACCAACCAACCAACTAATTACTGGCCATGTGAATAATTTTAACATCATCTCCAAAGTTTTAGAATGAACGGACAGCTATTCTAAAACTTTATGTAGGACATGACAATTATTTTAACATGGAAAAAGCAAGAATCTACCAATTTTTTTAAATATGGGTCATTCACAAAGCTATTTTCTGAGGAGCTCATTGCAATAGGCATTTCACCATAATTTTTTTAAAGAATTCAATATCTCAAAGCAGACAGACGAACCGATACTTAAACGTCAGTAAAGCTTTGGTTACAACTTACAAGTGTGCAAATAATGATTTCCTTAAAAGATTTTCCTCTGATATTAATACCTGGGACGTTAATGTTTGACATTCCAACGCCAATGGCATATCTAATATCAGCTGACTTATCCTAAACAACCCACTTGGAGGTCAATGCCTTGTATGACTGGTTTAAGCTACACTGATTATGTGAAGAAATTCCTTTTCAAGACCCTAGGAATCAGTGGCATAACAGTTGGGAAAAGCAGAATCAGAGAACTGGCTGCCATGGAAGTCAGATACTATGGAACAGATGGCATTGACATTGCCTCTGTATCAATATTTCCAGGAGAGGGATTTGTCAATGAGAGCTATGGTGTACTTGATTGTTCCAAAGTTGATTCTGCAGGATGCTGGATAGGAAACGCAGGGCATCTGGTGAGATTCATAGATCACATAGATGGATTGAGACAGCCCAGGGTTCTGAATCAACAAATGGTGCATAAGATGCTGTATGCCAAGATGCCTTTCAACAAAAGTAGAATCCGCAGAAGAGCTATGTGGGATCATCCTCAGGGATTAGATGTGTTTGTGAGTTTGGATGAAGATGGTAAGACTATCAAGAGCTTTCAGCATAATGGAGGTGCACCTGGTGCCTATTCTCTGTTCATGAGGCTTGTCAAACTCAATGTGACATTTGCCATTCTGTTCAGCACTGTGCCATCTACCAGTATCTTTGAAGCTTGGGCTGCTGGAAATCTAACTAATGTAATCTCGAACACTAGTAGTTGGCCTTCCCATGATCTATATGAAGAATAAATATTACCTTGCGTAAGAACTATGCAGATGAGCCTCCCATCTGTTTCATATCTTGTATGAACTTTCCATGCTTTTTAATGAAATCATACCATGGCTCATGGCTGCAGGTTTAGACTAGTTTAATATAAGCCGGTTTACTGTGATATTAATTCCATAGTTGTCCCAAGTAGCAGTTTAGTACATCTAAAAGTAATCATAAATATTTCCTTAAATTATTCATTTATTATTTACCTATGTCTGTCTTTAGTGCCGATCAGAATGGGGCTTCAATATCATAGTAAGCCAATTGTTCATCACCAATTCCAAACAGTTTCCCACAGGTCCCTCCTGTTATACAAGAAACTTGTTCTGACACGCCTATTAACATCTATGCAGTAGCACCAACATCTATACGGCCCATTTGTTGGATATAAGAAGAAATCAGATCTAACACGTTGAAGTGCTTTTTATTTGGAGCTGGTTATAAATTTCAGTTTTGACTTTAGTGGATTCTTATTGTTCATACATAAAGTTGAATACTAACTGAACAAAGATTCATAGGTTTCGCAAGGCAAGAATCATAGTTCAGGGAAACCTGTAGATTTCAACATGTGAACTGTAAAGGGGTAGGCAAAGTGGCAAGATCAAGCATTAATTTCCAAGCTTGGGTCTGATAAATCTCATCTATTGAATTGAAGGGCAAGACTCAAAGATGTGAATGAGGATGCTACATACATAAGAAGAGACTTCCCGTGTTAATGTGCTCACTGATTCACCAAAAGGGAATCCTTTTGTGTAAAAAAATTGTCAGGATGATGTGTTTTTCTGTCATTAAACGGATAACAAAAAGGGTGCAATTTCTATTTGTGTCATCCCAAAAGAAACTGGGCTTTTCTGTATATGAGACTCTTGAGGTTGTCGAGGTTCCACTCCATGGGAGACCTTCTTGGGAAGTGGCATAAACATGCAACTTTACGTTTAACTTAAATGGGTCAAGCAGACTGCAAAATCCGTATGGGTCCCATCTGATAACAATTTTTTGAGAAAAGATTGGGGATTTATTAAAGGAAAATTAAAATGAATATTTACAACCCAAGCCATAGGGCCGTCAGCATGAAGCCAGACACGCGGTGCCCAGCAGTTTTTGGTCGCCTTTGGTGGGCGCGTCTTGTCATCTGCTTACAATTAATACAGCATAAACATAACAATATTCAATTTACAGATATGAATATAACTGTGGATATGAAATCCTATTCAAGCTATTATTCCAGTTAACAATTTTTCTGAAAAAAAGAAGAAGAAACATAGCATGATAATAACTAATTCAAATATAGTTACTAATAAACTGCATCCCCACTTTGAATTGGATCGTTACTCAGACCGTCAATGCTCATTTTGTCAGGGTGTCCAAAATTAATGAAGTAGCTTACTGGATGTAATTAGATTCATACATCAGATACATGGCCAAGAAGCCTATATCAACAAACAGTGTATCAGATGCTACTGACAAATGCCTTTCAACACAGAAAGTAACAGTAGCAGTTCTATGTGGGATCATCCATAAGGATTAAATGTGTTTGTGAGTATTGATGAACATGGTAACACTGTTAAGAGCTTCCAGCACAATGATGAGGCATCTGGTTCCTATTCTCTGTTCACAAGGCTCACCAAACTCGATGTAACTTTTGCCCTTCCGGTCAACACAAGACCATGGACTTATACCTTTTGATTTTTGAACGTGGTTGATTGACTCGATTCTGATTACTGACACAAAAGGGATGCAATCTCTTGTCACTTAATTCACATGATTCTAAAAGTATCCATTTTACTTTCAATGATGCTCTTGAAAGTGGGGTTCATGAAGGCAAAGCATTTTCAGATTTGTGACTTGTAACATGGTAAAAAGAGTCAAAAAAATCCCTATGAACCTCATGCATAGCAATCAATAGGGTATAGGCAAACAATTTTGAATTTGCAAATAGGAATAAAACGGTGAATACCAGATCTACTCAAGATTTCAAAGCTATAATCCCAGAGTTAAGACAATACGAACGATGAACATAATTAAAATAACGGTTAATTCAAACCCAGTCACTAATAAAGCATAGCCACAATATGTGGCTTATTCAAATCATGCCCTTTTGCTCCGATATTCCTGAATGATGAAACACGAGGTTTGAAACAGACAGTCAACATCCCTGCTTACCGTATTCTAGAATCAATGAATCATGGACTGTAATATATTATTATTGTGAATCAAAAGTTTCAAACCTACCATATTCTAAAATTATTGACTGTAATATGTTTCATAATTCTTGACTGTAATGAGCATGACTTCTTTGAATAAGTATTTTTAAACCTGATATATACAAGACATAATTCTTGACTGTAATGAGCATGACTTCTTTGACTAAGTATTTTTAAACCTGATATATACAGGACTGCACCATCGGTAACTGTGTGAGTCCAACAAGAAGTACTAGCTTCTTTTCTGCAGAACATGAGTTCCAGATCTTCAATGTTCTTTATTTTCGTTCTTGTACCACTTTTCCTTGGCCAAGGAAGTGGTAGTAAAGAAATCGATGGAGAAATGCAGAAATTTGATTTAGTGATGACAAAGTTAATGAAGCTAATTAATGCTCCAGGAGGGCAACTTGCAGTGGCTAAAGACGGCCGTCTCAAGTATTTCAAGGCTTTCGGGTTTGCCAACAGAGACAACCACCAGCGAATGACTACTGACCATGTCATCAGGTACAACAGCATCTCCAAAGTTGCAACAGGAACAGCTATTCTCAAACTTATTCAGGTGGGTCATTACAATTTTTCAGAAAATAGCAGAAAGTATGAATCTTATTTCCTTACAAACTAACCCACATCGTTCGTGATGAATCTTAACAAAAATTATAATTTTATTTTGTAACTTATTTTTTAATAAACTTGGAAGAGCGTTTTCGTTGTTTTCACATACAAATAACAGTTCATGATAATTCATGATTCATGGTGTATTGTTTGTAACATCGTTTGTTTCAGGAAGGGAAACTGAGACTAGACGACAAGCCATTTTTAATGCTCAAGCATTTAGATCCTCCAAAAGGGGCGACAGTAGACCAGAGAATTTTCAACATTACCATCCAGAATTTGCTGCAACACACAGGAGGGTGGAACAGGACCTCATCTGGAATTGATGTGGTCACCCTTCCAGCAAGTCTTTATGTTTCTCAATCATTAAGTCTCCCATCAACACCCAACCCTAACCAAATGATTCGTTTCATGAAAGGAATCCCTCTAGATTTCGACCCCTCTTCTTCCTGGGAGTACTCTAATTTTGGTTTCATAGTACTGAGTCAAGTAATAGAGAAGGTCACCGGCGTAAGCTACGGAGATTATGTGAAAAAAGCCATTTTTGAGGCCGTAGGAATCAGTGGCATAAAATTGGGAAAAACCAGACTCAAGGATCTGGCTGTCAATGAAGTTAGGTACTACGGAACAAATGGCAGTGACACTCCTTTTGTATCAATATTTCCAGGAGAAGGATTTGTGAACCAGAGTTATGGTACCGCAGACTACTCCAAAGCTGCTGCTGCCGGAAGTTGGATAGGAAATGCAGCAGATCTGGTAAGGTTCATAGATCACATAGATGGACTGAGAGAACCCAGAATCTTGAATCAGCAAATGGTGCATCAAATGCTTTATGCCAAGGTACCTTTTAACACAAGCGGTATTGATGGCAGTTATTTGTGGGGGCATACGCAGGGATTAGAAGTATTTGTGAGCTTGGATGAGAATAGTAAGACAATTAAGAGCTTCCAGCACAATGGTGGTGCACCTGGTGCCAATTCTCTGTTCATGAGGCTCACCCATGTGAATGTGACTTTTGCCGCTTTGTTCAACACACTAGCGCCAGATACTGCTTCTTTTGACAACTGGGCTTTTGGGAATCTGTCTAACTTGGTGTACAGCATCTCTAGGTGGCCTCCCCACGACCTCTCCCACTAGATCAATCACTGCAAGTGGATTAGGTAGACGTCTTTGTTCTGTCCAGCCAAGGCACATCCATCAGATGTCAGGGCTTTTACGCATTTTAGCATGATTGTCAAATGTTACAGGTTTGGACCTTGACCTTTCAGGCAAGGTTCAAAAGTGTTCCTTGTAACTCTCGAATAAAATAAGATGCTCAAGAAGAATAAATGAGGGACTTTCGCCCACCTTATTAACAGGTGAAATATAGACGGGATGTCATTCAGAAATTTCATTCATAGTGTTACTAATCGACTTTGAACAAAATTGAAATAAATTATTAACTTCACAGTTGGCAAGAATTTTTTATATCTAGTCCAAAAAATTCATATATTTTAAATTCTATATTCTGTAATTTTGATGGGGAAAGGGTTTACATAGTCCAAAAAATTCATATATTTTAAATTCTATATTCTGTAATTTTGATGGGGGAAAGGGTTTGCATAGCACTTCTTGACCATGGCACAAAATAAATTGCTTATGGATCAAAAGAACTAAAATGCTTTTCCAAAAGAGATTTGATTAATTACATTGAAAGAAATCGAACAAATAAGGCTTAGCATAGACCAACAATGCAAGTAAGCTACACAGAAACTTGTAAAACTGAACATGTCATTGGAATAAGTATACAACTCACACAAATGCCTTATTTATTTTACTTCTGAAGTGTAAACTAGCCAAAGCTCTATGTCACTTCATTAATTACAAGTTATACTCAAAAGAACCAAGTATTTATACAAAAAAGACTAGTATAGTGTGACTCTTAACAATGGGAAGAGGTGCATAGCTACTAGATTTCCTATGACTCTTTACTAGTGTCTTCTATTCCATATGAAATAGGCAAAGTCAATTTGGTGGAGAAGAATCAAATATGATTAACTGTAAAAGGCAAAAAAATACAAAAGTTTATCTAATACACGTAAGAGAGAATCAATTAGATTCAAAAGTTTATCATCTTACACCTAATATACATCTTGCATTTTAATCAAGGCAAGCTTTGTTTCAATCAAAGCAAAACTTACATGCTGCTTGTGTGCATCACAAGAATGCTTAAGAACCTGTTTGGTTGCCCAATTCTCAAGTGCTAGATCAACAAAGTCCATCCATTATACTTAAGAAATTGTTTGATTTCACTTAATTCCATGGAGGTTTATGTAGATTAATTTTCAAATTCATGTCAGGCCACCATTTCTTGTGTTTCTTGATTCTATTTGGATTTCACCAATCAAGGTATAATCTACTTAGATTCATGAATCCATAAACTCAACATCTCTACGGATTTGATGTCTCGTATTTATCAAACCAAACAAGCCCTAAATATAACTCTTATATAGGTCATTGTCTTGTACTTTTAACTAATCATTAAGGCAAAAATATAATAGTCATCAAAAAAATTTCAATCTTTTTACCCTAATGCTAAGCAACAATAGAATTTGGGATTCCAATGGTTAGTGGTTCTTAACAATCATGGTTATTTTGGACTATTCATTCAAGTTTCTTGCAAATCATAATTCTTTAATAGTGATGGCTATGTAAGGCCCTTGCAAATCCCAATTCTTTAACAATGATGGTTATGTGGGACATGATTCTTAGCAAATGAAATTTGGGATTCCAATTGTTAGTAGTTCTTACCAACAATGGTTATTAGGGACTATTCATTCAAGTTCCTTGCCAATCCGAATTCTTTAACAATGATGGCTATGTGAGGCTATTGCAAATCCTAATTCTTTAAAAATGATAAGTACCTCGGTATATTCCTTCAATGGTTAGCCATTTTGTTAAATGAATATTCCCTATCCATAAAACAAAATGAATTGCCTCTCCAATGAAATTTCCATTTTAGATTCATATGTGTGAAGATAAGTTTATAAAGACATTAGATGTTAAAGAAGTAAGGAATTTGTATTTTCAACAAACTGAAAATAATAAACTAGAGTAATTTCTAAATTATTTCCGTAAATTAAAATAATAATTATTTACTTTCATAAGTACTAAGTGTAACACCTATAGAGTACTCTTGTTATTTGACATTAGATGATAAAGAATGAACTTGCATTTTCAACAAGTTGAAGATAATAAACTAGAGTAATTTCTAAATTATTTCAGCAAATTAAAATAACATTTATTTACTTTTGTAAGTACCAAGAGCAACACCTGCTGCCAATGTAGAAATCATTTACAATATTATTTACAATAATTAGGCTATGCCTATTTATCTATACCTTGCATTTCATTACACTTCACTTGCCTCTCCAATGAAATTTCTATTTTAGATTCATATGTGAAGATAAGTTTATAGTCATCCTAACTGTACCTTGCATTTCATTACACTTTAAATACACCAAAATGAATTGCCTCTTCAATGAAAGTTCTATTTGAGATTCATATGTGAATATAAGTTTATAGTCATCCTTGGAAGTGCCAGTAGGAACTTGCATTTTCAACAAATTGAAGATAATAAGCTAGAGCAATTTCTAAATTATTTCAGCAAATTAAAATAGCAATTATTTACTTCTATAAGGTACCAAAAGTAACGAGAGTGGAAAAATCATTTTCAATAATTAGGCTATATTGTAGGTATCTCTACGCTTTGTTTTAACTTTAACTCTACTTTAACCTAGTTAAAAACAAATCAAATCACATATCTATACCTTGTATGTCATGCCACTTTATTTTAACTCTAACTTAACCTATTGATAAAAAGAAATCTATAGAGATTTCATTCTAGATTTTATAGCAGTTGTTTACTGCAGTAAGGTACCAGCAAAGATAGAAATTATTTTCCATAATTAGGCTATGCCTGTCTATTTATTTTGAAGCTCCCTTAACCTATTGATAATTGTTTAAGTTGGTAAGGAAACAGCACGGATAGAAATTATTTACCATAATTAGGCTATACCTATCTATTTATTTTAAAGCTCCCTTAACCTATTGACAAAAACAAATCTATAAACATTTCGGTCTAGATTTTCGAAAGTTACGGCAGCAATTTTCCTCCTAGAACTAAGCACTACAATAAAAGCAGTGGCACACAAGGAAAATGGCAAATTATAAGTAACAATGCGGGAGCTTTCAAAGGATATCAAACATTGCAAAATGTGCAAAATGTCTGCGTCCTATGATAAATTTATCCAGAGTACATCAAGACTGCAAAGAAGAAACCATTTTGGAAATAAAAACATAACACAGACCATGAAAGACCCCTAATACAAATACTAAAGCTATAATTCAATACAAAATCATCACTTTATACCAAATAAAAAAATCATTAGACTGATAAATTAATACAAATGCATTGATCCGAACCATCATTAATTTAAAATCAACCCTGGCAAAGTGTTTCAGTCCCAGATCTCAAAATTATATCTAATGCTGGGCGGCCAACAATGCGGCAGCTTGGGCAAAAGAAAAATCCTGACATGACTTAATTGCAAGAATCCTGGTGGAGCCTGCAACTCACATACCATGGACCATGTTTCAAGAACAGAAGAGAAAAACATAAAACCAAAATAAAAGTCACCAGACACCGAAGAAAAAAAAACTTAAGAACTTCCTCTAGAGGTATTTTCTCCACTACGCTCTGCATGCAAAAACCCAGCCTCTTCATCTCTTTCTGGAATCTTCTTCTGAGCCTCTGCTACCTTCATGGCCTGCAACTTCATGTGATTGTAGTAGCAGACTCCCAGAAAAGCCAGAGCATAACCAAACAAATTAATGGGGGTTATGACATCCTTGATCACAGACCAGGAGAAGGCAATGAGCAACCAATCCTTGACAACACCAGCCACATTCATTGTCAAAGCAGAGGTCTTCCCAATAATCAAAAACACCCCAAGATTCAAGGCAAATGCAAAAATGGAGTTAAGACCAAAAACCATGAAATCTGGCTGGAAAGAAGACTGTTCCCTCAAAACTGGCAGCTCAACAAGAATCCATGGAAGCGACAAAAACAGCAAGCAGCAGGGGGCAACATAGTACAGAGTAGTAATGGGGTTCAGTGAAATCCCTTTTGATCCAAGAAGGATCTGAATCAGCACTAATCTGGTGGCCTCAAATGCTACAGCAGCAAGCTGAAGCAAAACCCCAAAAGAGTTAAATTTGGCTTCCCCATAGGCAGCAATTGCAACCCCAAAAGAAATCCCTACCATGTTAGCCATCACATTTGGCTTGAAGGAGTCTCTCTTCAGAAGAACTCCAATGGAGTAAACTGCAACTGGCATCAGGGCCTTAAGCATCTGGATAAACGACACAGAGAGATAAACATAGGCCGAATTCGAGAACCAGAGACTCATAGCGTACAGAACACCAATCGGCACAACAGAGGACATGTAAATCTCCCTCGACATCCCAACAGGCTCCACGAACTTGAAAACCCTAACCAGCAAGATCGCCAGGGTTGAGCAGAAAGCCATGTGGATCATTGTAAGACTGATCGGATACGGCCAATTGTACATCTTCTTGTCCAAGATGTATTTGTTGAAGATGATTACGCTGAAACTCAGGAAGATCCATGTCGCGATGTAAGTGTAGGTCAACAGGATCTTCTTCACAATGCCGCTGGAAAAAGCTTCACCCTTTCCCATATCCGGATTTCAGATATTCAAGCGGCTCCTGAAGAAATTATTCACTGACATTGGAAAAAAGAAAACAGGATGCCAATTTATATAACCCGTAAAACAGATCTACAAATCCGCAAAAATTTAGCGCAGAACTCGGAAAGAAAAGAAAAGCAAGTGCAAAATTTAGCCCAAAACTCAAAATAAATCTTCAAAAATTTTAAGTCCAAAACCCAGAAGAAGGAAGCCAAAATCGGAAGAGCAAAAACACAAAGAGCGATCAAAATGCCCGAATTGAAATGCGTAGATTCAAAATCCCCAAAACGCAGACTAAGATCTAAGAAAAAGAAGAAGAAAAAGGAAACTCAGAGGATACTAACCTGCTATGCAGTGTTTCAAATCTAGAACCTGATCTGTAGAAATTAGTGCTAAAATTTGCCTGTGCTGTTGTTACAGAAACTCCACGACCCTCTGCTCCTGCTTTGGAACCGATTCAAAAACGCTGAGGGTGAGAGGAGATATCTGGTGAGTCTGCATCTGTTGTATTTGTGCTCCGCAGACCCACCACCAAATGGGTTCACACTCTACTACTTTGAGCAACCGATAACTAGCACTATTTGGTTTAAATTAATTAGCCATAGCTTTCAACTCGCTGACAACTTTGGTCGTGTAAAAGATAATCTTGTGTCTTGTTAGACAATGGTGATTTCCAAAAATAAACTAGGCCTTTATCTTGAATTTTCCTTGGATAAGAGTTCAAAAAATGGCTCCTTTTTCCCGAAGTGAATGTCCTTAGCAACCGTTTACTAAGGTGGCCTTGCAGTTCCAGGGTGTGGTGGATGTGATTGTAAGGTCACTTAACAAAAGTTAGCAACTCATCGCGTGCAAAGTAGTTATTGATCGATAAAGCAACTTGTAGTTGTTCACCTAATTTAAACAGGAAATTAAAATAGAGTTCTGTGTAGGTATGGAATCTATATCCTATATGGGTTATAGGACATTTAATTTTTATTCGAGAGAATAAATTTTTTATACTATATAGATATGGAAATTTTTATATGAATTTTATACTTTTCGGTACCCCTTTCATTACTATAGATCATGCCCCCACTTTTAACGTTATTATTGGTAGATATAGGTTACCCTACCATCTAGTTGTACCATCTTTTGTTATTCATAAGCAAATTCACTTTCCACATGAAGGCACATGGGATGAACATGTTCCTTGTGTTTATTGCTTAGAACCTTTCCAATCTTTTACTCTCAGACTAGACTAACTTAACTTTATTGATGGGGTAGCTTTACTAATGAAGGAGGGGAGGTATTAGATCCAAAATAAATAAATAATAATTTAAAAAATTTAAAATATATCCAACCATCAAGATAATAAAGAGAGTCTAAAGAGAGAGTTTTGGGATGTCTTTTCAAGTTTTCATCCTTACAATCAATCTTGAAAAACCTCATCACTAGAGTAAGAAAAGAATAAAGCCTTGTCCTCGTTCAAAAGTATCATTATGGGTTTTACTAAGAATACTTTCTTTAAAGACAAAAGAAACCATCAAACACAAATAATAAACAAATAGCAATAAAAGATAATAGCTTCCCCAACTTGAGCTCTCAAAACAAAAAGAAATTAATATTGCATGAAATAAATTAATTGTAAAGTAAAAGCTTTTTTACTTGAAGTTGTAACTAAAAGCAATGTCTTCAAGAGTCTAATATTTAACTCTTGATAAGAGATCATTGTTATGCTCTTGCTATTAAAAACCAACTATACACCAAAGCTTCCAAATAGAATAGAGAACAAGTGGCCAAAGACACTTTCAAATACAAAGAAAAGAAGTAGACAAAGCAAGTTGATCACCAAAAATGATATCATTAATACTTGGTTGAAAGTTGTTGCAAATTCTAGATGTTCATTTCTAAGGATCGTATGCAACTAAATACCATTATTAGAAAAATCACATTTCTAACTACTATTGGATAACAATTAGACTATAAGCACATTTTGAATGGTCATTTATTCATGAAAAATCAAGAATACCATTATTAGAAACTTGAATAGTTAAAGTTCTATTTAAACTACATAAAAGTTCAAAAAGTTAACCTTTTAAAGGTAGTAAAGCCATAGAGAATCTTGCACTCAAATCAAGTAATATATCTATTACACATGCAAAGAGAGAAAAGAGAGAAAATATCAAACTTATATCATATGTTGCAAAGATATAGCCACTTAATAGCCCACAATTCATTATTAATGGGGAGCCACCAAAGAGATAATTTGTCAAGGATTGCAAGAACACTATGAAATTTTAATAAAGTCCTAAAAATCACTGATAAAACTCCAAGAATTCAAAATGTATTTTGTAGCAATAGAGCCTTAAATACATATACTTTGTGATAAAACATTTGATGTAAATGACTATGATATTGTAGATGCGATATGGTAGCTCAATATATGATATCGTAGATACAATGTAATGGGTCATAGTCATGCTTATAAGTATGAGCCCACCATTGTGTCAAGTGTCACGTTTTTACCAACCATTAGTGAAATTCCTGCAATTTGTTTTCATGAACCTAGAGTTAGTCTTCACTTCCACAAATAGGTTACTAGATACTAATCACTATTTATAAGGTGTTACAAATTGAAGCTATTTAACTATATGTACCCCTCATATAATTCGGGATGAGGT
>MNCI01037375.1:607307-699849 GCA_015680685.1 Gnetum montanum
GGGGGGGGGTGTGTGGGGAAGGAGGGAGTGTATTTTCACATGCCATTTGCAGGGGAGCCAAATCTGAAAAGTCAAGGAGCCAAAGAGTCATTGTAGCTGATGAGCCGCGATATTGGGACCGCGATATTGCATCCACGATATCAGGTACGCGATATTGGAGCCTTCCAAGCGATATCGGACATCTGATATCGAGGCCTGTCTTGTCACCTATAAATAAGAGGCAAGCACACTTGGTTTGGTAATAGTTAGTTAATTAGTCTTAGTCCCTTACCCGAACTCTTGCCTTTTTTCCTTCTTAGAGTTAGAATTATTTCTGAGTGCCCACAATAGGAGTCATAAAGTGAGCGGATCTTTATTCGAGCATTGTGTACCTGAGCACACCTTGTGGCCGGAAATAAAGACGAACTTTGTGATAAACCTTGTAGCATTCAAAATCGCTTATTTAATGTTATTTAATGCTTTCCTTAGTTAATTAATGCTCTCTCTCTCTCTCTCCTTGTTAACTCTCCCAAGCAAGCACACTCAGTACGACCACTTCGAGCATGCGTGGAACACTTAGTAACCTAATAATGATTAGCGTTTGGTAATCTTAGTAGTGTTGCACTGGTTCAGGATGTGTACAACAAGTGGGAATGGATGCTGGTGTTAGGACTAGTTAGAGCATAATAGATTAGTTAAATTAAATTAGTTACTTAATTAGTTCACTTCTCCATTTGTAGCACTAGGACATAAACATAAAAAATATATAAAAATCATATACCTCAAGTTTACTTAACCATACAATTGTGCCATACAAGTAAGCTTGGGAAGACAATGATTAGCTAACCCGTCCTTGTTCGGTAAAGGCACACAAGCACTTAGTCCTTGGAATTTGACCAGATCATGCGCGGATGCTTGTATTCGTATGGTTGAGTGTAGGGATACCTCGCTGCTCATCATTAGCACTGTTGTCGGTGACTTTGTTGTTTGTGCGCTAGCTAGAACTTAGGAAATCTTCCCATCATTGGAACGAACCCTTAGGGTTGGTTATCTTACAATTATTGAAATGAAAAGTATTTCACACTAAATAGACAATTATGTCTCCTTCTTCTTATGAGAGTGTTTCACTACCTAGGTCTGATATAGGGAACAATCGGAGGCATAATACACATGATGATCCACCAGGCCCCTAATAGTTTCATGTGGTATACGTTCATCCCAATGAGTATATACCAAAATTTACCTTTATCCTCCACCAGGATGAACAACTACGTTGGTGTGATTTAGAAGGTAACATAGTGTTACCTTCCGATCACTCAATCCTGGGGATGCTCCTTCATGCTCTCACATGAATTGGTATGCAGCACTTACAGGTAGAGTACGTTGTGCATGATCACGACTTGAGAGAGTATCGACCCACAGAGGCACAACGTCAAAGGGATCTACAACAGGAGAGACGTTATGAATCCATGAAGGGGAAGTTTTCTCAAAAAGTCCCATATGTCATAGGTGAAAATGAGGGTGGTGAACTTTCCTCAGGAAGTCTCCCACACAATGATGTTCCTCTTGTTAACTTCAGTCAATGGGTGGTGTATTAGAATATTCACTCAACTATCCATAACCTGGATTTTGGTACCAATGGAAATAAAGGGTCTGAAAAAGGAACACGAACACATGACAAAGATGGACATTTTGATCATAACCACGATCGAGGCTATGACCACCGAAGAGAAGGAAGTAAGCACCATCATAGTGATGGTCCTCCTTCATCATCTCCTTCACCCTCTCCTTCAAGATCTGGATGCAGTCGCAAGGAAAAAGACCTTGAGGATAATGGTACAAGAAACAGAAATCATAGACAAAGTAGCCAAGAAAGGGAATGAGGGCATTCTAGAAAAACTCATCATGAAAGGAGGGAGAGTAGGGAACAACATAGGCATCATAGATGCCATAGACAATACGATCATGATGAACCCCTACTCGCTACCTAAAGTATGTTAGATATAATTGAGGCTATTAGAATCCCAACAAGACACCAAAAAGATAGTAGGATCAAAAAATTGGGCATGAACAATATCCCAAGATTTGAAGGCGGCTACAATGCTGATCCTCAAAATCATTTGCAAGAATTTCACGATGCATGTGCCTTGCAAAACATAGAAAATAAGTGGCAAAACTTAAGTTGTTTCCACGGACATTGATAAAGGAAGCAGAAAGCTGGTACTAGTCCTTAGAACCAAAGTCCATTTGCCAATGGAGTACCATGTTAAAACTATTCAATGATAAGTATCAAACATACTCCCGAGTGTCCAGCCTACGAAAGCAAATCTAAGGATGGAAATAAAGAGGACATGAACCTTTGGATGCTTCCATGGGCTGATATTATGCACTATTACATCATTGCCCAGGCCATGGTTACTCATAAAGGGAACAACTACACCATCTCGTAGATGGGCTTAAGCACGAAACACGAAGAACCCTTGAGACTTATGCCTAAGGAAGGCTATCTAAGCTTAGGGCCCATCAAGTACAAAGTTTGTTGGAGTAAGTTGCTAAAGAGGAAGGTGATTTAAGGAAAAGAGAGAGTGCAAAAGAATATAACAGAGATTCTTCCCTCCTAAAGAAGGGAGTTAGATTTTGTGAGGATGAAGAAGAGTCACCACTTGAAGAAATGGTGAATAGGAAAACCTTGCCCATTCAAAAACTTACATCGGAAGTATCGACAAAGGTGGACCAAATGTGGGACTCCCTAGATAATAAATTTTAAACCATTCTCAAAATAATAGAGGATTCTAGAGAGGAAGGTAGTGATCGAGAAAGGAGAAAAAAGAGAGAAGCTGAATATGCACGTAACAAAGGTAAGGACAAAGTTTCCATCATCGAAGAGATTGTGGATTTAGATACAGACAATGATGGTGAATGTGAGATATGCCAATATGACCATCCTAAGGGATTTTGCCTTGTAATCTCACATCTGCAGGAGTTTGGGGTGTATGCACTCAACCCATGATTAAACAGAAGGCAAACACCCTGAAGGTTACCTTATCCCCAAGGTAACCCAAGGCAGTTCCACCAACCCTTGATGTATTATCCAAGTGGAACTCCACCACAACCAAATGAGTAGTATCAATAGTGGTAGCATCCACAACCATGAGAAATGCCACCACCACATTAATAGTGCCCTTACTGTCAATCTAACCCGTATGGATACTACGTGCAATAGCCAATCTCTCCATGTGACTCTACTAGTCACGTTGCTGCCCAACCTCACTACTAAGCCCATGAGTATTATAGCCTTCTCCTAGGGGTGATGTTCCACAAACATACTATCCTTCTCATTAGGCTGCATCTCTTCCACCCTTAACTCCATTACCACCTGCTCTAGCCATGCAGGGTGAGCTCCCTGCCTAGCTGCAGCAACGTAACGCTACAAGGGTTGCTAATTCTCACCTTACTATTGGTTCAAACAACCACCTAAAGAAGAGACCTTTCTTTAGGACTGATAGTCCAACCAAGTCCTTGCAGTCACAAGCAGCTAACTCTCTAAAGGCCTCACCATCATCCGAAACTTTGGAACTCCCTTCAAACCAAAGGCCACATTCAACGCACATGGTCATGTTGACGCATGCCATTATCGATTGGATTAAGGCTGGCCATATTCCTAGGAAATTCTCTAATCCTAGGAGTCCTCTTATATATTTACAAATTGCTGGGAATGAACCTTGCAAGGCTCCTTTGGATTTAGGTTCTGGTGTTAACTTAATCTCTCAAGAAATGTACAAAGCTTGGAACCTGCCTCCACTAAAAAAGAGTAACATTCATTTAGAGCTGGCTGACTAGTCTATCACTGTCCCATTAGGACTAGTGGAGGACATTTTACCACTGTTTGTGGATGGTCGTATCCAATCAACTTCCTAGTGATTCAAGTCAACAACTGTAAGGGGGACTTCCCTATCATAATGGGAAGAGCATGGCTAAGCACAATTGACGCACACCTAGGAATACATAATCTTTCCCTAGAGATATCAAAGGAAAATACATTTGGAAAGATCGATAAGAAGAAAGTTCTATGCGTCGCATACAGTGACACAGGGTGTAATTGCATGCAGAAGTCCTGGTTCATACAACGTGTAACATTGCCTGCATGCAACCAGTGTGCAGAAGTAACTAACATACAAAGGTGCCTGTATGTGGTAGCCACAAGACAAGAAGGCAGTCTGTGGTTGATAGCTGACCAAGAGATCAACTCAACTATATGCATGGAACCAATTGAGGGTTGACTTGTGCTTACCTCGATAACATAGATACATTAGAGCAAGTCCATCACCAACTTCCAAGTCTCGACATTGAAAATATCAACTGGGAAAAGTTGGAAATCCTTGACAAATTTAAGCAAGAGCCCCTGGAGTTAAAATTTTTGCTCACTGGTATGGAGTATACATTTCTCAAAAATGAAAAATCGGTAATTATTAATGCTAAGCTTGCTCCTCAACAAAAAGAGAGGTTACTGAAAATGATGAAAAAATGGTCGAAAGCCTTTGCTTGGTCATATCTAGAATTAATTGGAATAGACCCTAGGATATGCCAACATAGAATTTACACTAACCCCTCCATGAAGCCTTGACGACAACTGCATAGGTGATTGAATCCAAAACTTAAGCAAGTAGTTAAGGAGGAAATTGAACAGCTTCTAAAAGCCGGGTTCATCTACCCCATTACTGATAGCAAATGGGTTAGTTCATTAGTTATTGTGCCCAAAAAGGGAGGTAAATGGAGGGTGTGTATAGAATTTAGGCTACTAAACATGGCAACATTCAAAGCCCACTGTCCATTGCCATTTGTCGACCAAGTCTTAGACACCATTACAAGGCATCGCTACTATAGTTTTCTGGATGGGTACAGTGGATACAACCAAATCCAAATAGCACCAGAAGACCAAGCCAAGACCATGTTGACAAGTCCTTGGGGGACATTTGCATACAAACAAATGCCGTTTGGCTTGTGCAATGCTCCTGCAACTTTTTAACGTTTGGTTGTAAGTATCTTTTAGTAGCAAATAGGGAATGGTGTAGAAGTCTTCATGGATGATTTCTCCACCTATGGAGTGAACTTTGATCAAGCATTGGACTAATTATAGTAAGTACTAAAAGGATGTGTTGAAACCAATTTAAGGCTCAACTAGAAAAAAATCCATTTAATGGTCCAAGAAGGCGTAGTTTTAGGGCATAAGATTTCACAAACAGGGATAGAGGTAGACCCCGAAAAGATTAAAGTCATCCAAGGAATCATGCGCCAACCTGAAACTATAAAAGACATCCTATCATTCCTTGGGAATTCTAGCTATTATAGAAGATTCATGGAGAAATTTTCAAGGGTTGCAAAACCATTGGTTGAACTAACGAAAAAGGACATACCTTTCGAATGGACCAGAGAATGTGAGTTAGCTTTTCAAACTTTAAAACAAAAGCTTGTAGAAACACCTATTCTACAAGCTCCTAATTGGTCTAGACCATTCCATATAATGACTGATGTGTCTAACTTTGCTTTAGGAGCCATAATTACATAGTTAGATGACCAGAAACAACCATATTACATTCATTGTGCAAGTTGAAGTATTGTTGGTGCACAACTCAACTACATCACAATGTAAAAGGAATTAATGGCTATGGTGTTTGCACTAGATAAGTTCAGGCACTATATATTGGGCTTTAAGGTATTTGTACACACAGACCATAGTGCAATTTGGTTCCTGCTGAATAAACCAATGGTGAGCCCTCGCATCATACGATGGCTTGTAGTCTTACAAGAGTTTGATCTTACAATGATAGATCGTAAAGGCATCGAGAAAGTTATTGCTAATCATTTATCTTAGTTAAGATGGGACAAAAAAGAGGATGAATATCCACTTTCTAATCACTTTCTTGATGAATTCCTCTTTGCAGGTGTAGTAAATAATCAATTAACCACAGAAATAAATTAGTATAGTAGCATTTTTTCCTATCTCCTTACATAAGAAACACCAAAATAGTTAGATGCTAAAAAGAAATAGTAGTTTTTTCATTGAGCCAAATATTTCATGGAAATCAATGGACACCTTTATAAGGTATGTCCCAATGGCTTGGTCCGATGGTGTGTTCTCGATGTAGATTAATTACGAGTTCTCCAATATGCTCATGAGGGTCCTTGTGGGGGTCGTTATGCTCGGAGATGAACAACCATTAAAATCTTGCTTGTAGGATATTATTGGCCTACATTATTCTAGGACGCTCATCATTTCGTCCAATCTTGTGAACGCTGCCAACGTGATGGGGGAATGACTACTAGGATGGACGATCCACAACAATGGATTCAACCTTTAGAACCCTTCGATATATGGGGAATTAATTTTATGGGGTCTATTACACCAATGTCCAATGGAAAAGCCTACATTATTGTTGTTGTTGACTATTGCACAAAGTGGGCAGAAGAAACCACTGTTACGGATTGTACATCATCTATCGTTGCACGATTTGTTTAGCAAAAAATTGTTAACAGGTTTGGTGTACCTCGTGCATTTATTTCTGACAATGGTATACATTTTACAGGTGCGACTTTTTGGAAGTTGATGCAACGCTTATGAGTGGAACATAAGCTAACTACACCATATCACCCTCAAGTAAATGGTCAAGCCAAAGTAACCAATAGGAAGATTACGAAAATATTGACAAGAACCATTAGCAAATATAGGCGAGACTGGAGCACCAAACATAACGATGCTCTTTGGGCATACCACTCCACATGGAAGCTCCCTATAGGTTACTCTCCCTATGATTTAGTGTACAAAAAAATTCTAGTGCTTCCTATTCAAGTAGAACTCTGTACACTATCTACGACGTGTGATCTCAACCTTGACCTTAATCTAGCAGAAAAAGAACAGTTAATAAACCTTAACCTGCTAGATGAGAACCGATTAGTCACCTTGTCATCTAATGAATTGCACAAGGCCTTTAATAAATGATGTCATGACCTAAAAATTAGAAAAGTTAAATACCAATCGGAAGATAAGGTTCTTTATTGGAACCCCACACATGTGCCACAACACACTAAATTTCAAACATTGTGGGAAGGACCTTATATTATTCATGTAACGTTTCCTTCAGGAGCCATGATGATTTACAAGCTTGATAGCCCAGATAAGAAATTGTTGGTCAACATCCAACAAACCAAACCTTTCCATGAGCCTAGAACAGCCAATACCAATACTACTTCTGTTGGTGGACAACCCTTCTTGCTATTTTGGATCTCCTCCCTCCAATTCAGTCATGGGGGAGAGGGCCACCAATGCTAATCATTCTTAGCCCTCAGTCCCTTTTGTATTTTTATTCTACACATTTTTTCATATTTACTTATTTTTTGTTTTACACCATCGTTACCATTTTTACTATTCTTTGTTTGTTTGATTTACTTTCATTCGTCATACAATAAGTGCTCATGATGGTGGATTGTTCTATAATGATGTTGATTGTTAATGTTTGGTTTTAACCTTTGATTTTCAATGTTGATACTAAGATATGGTTTCTTTTGATAAAATAGGCAATGAGTCCACATCATCCATTCATCCATTCAACTCTATGGTTTCCCTTTGTTTGGAAGTGTATTGTCCCTTTTTCCTAAGAAAAACTTATTAATGAACTAGTGGCTTAGTAGTTTTTGAACCAAGGAAAGATTCAAATGGATTGAAAAGGGTGTGACTTCAAGGGGATTTGACGCATTTGTGCTAACTATTCTCTTAGGTAGTTGGATGCTTTTCATGATGCTTCTACCATTCCGCTATTGACCAAATATTAGGAAGTTGAATGAATCTAAATAAGTTTTTGCATGGTGTGGTTCTCACGCAAAAAAAAAAAGAAAAAAAAAAGAAAAGAAAAGAAAAAAAAACTAGTGGGAATTCAAAGCACACCCCTTAGACATAATAAAGAAACATGGGCTGCAAACACTAGTTATGGCACTGGAAAGACATGTTATCCATGCCTAATGGTTCCCTCTAGTAAGGCCCTTTCTTGCTTCCTCCTTCCCTATCTTTCTCTGGTGACTTGATGGACACATTCTTGTTGCTTCATGAGGATGGGTTGGTCAAATGTATTGATTCAAGGTCGCTAGATGTGGTTGGTGAGTCCAGACTTGGGATGAATTTTATTCAACCACCTTAACCACATAATACACAAGGGACTCTACACAACCTTACTCTTGGGATTTCATTTCATTTCCTCCTCTCCTTCCATATTTCTTCCCATATTCCACCTCATTGATGGTTTTATGATTAGTCTATGTTTTGGTTGACGTATTGTTAGTCTTTGGTAAACTCTTATGGGTAATTTCTTAACCATTATTTCCATATGGCATTCCAATAGCCTACAGACTCTTTGGTTTGCGGGTCTATCAGGGCATACAAGGCATGGGCCTACTTTGGGGAGGATCCACTGACATTCCTTTTTGGTGCAATTGTTAAGTTCTTCCCCTTAAACATTCTTTGTAATCAACCATTTCCTATTTCATCCCCATCCATGACATCCATTTTATTAGCTTCGCCATTGTTATTTCCCTCCTCTTTATTGTTCCTTCAGTTTTTCCACCCTATCACTACTGGAGGATCACTCTTAGTCATGGGGGCCCTGTCACAAATTTTTTCGTTCAATTACCTATCTCACACCTACACCTTGGGTAGTTATCAGTTAAAAACCTCTAACCCAATATTTGCCATATCCACAACCCAGCCAATGCACTTATATTGAGGCAAGGTATCAACTGCATTATGGCTTATCTATCCTTGCTAATTCGTGACTGTGTTGTGTGTGTAAATGGCAATTACATGAACAATGGACTAGGATAGGAGGAAGCAGTCAGGATGGACTGGAGCTGGAACATTTACACAAGGAACAAGTTTGGTCATGGGGTTATGGATGAACAATGGAATACACATTTCTGACATTGGCAGTAACACGCCTCATTTTCTTTTCTCTCTCTCTTTCTCTTCAATCTGTCAAATGAGGGTTTAGATGTCATCTATGTACAGTGTTCATCATAATGGGCATGAACGCCAATGTTGTAATATGTTTGTTGATCCATTTACCAGGCACTCTGAGTCTATTATTCCTTGTCACTGTTAGTTCTCATTCAGTCAATAATCCTATACCTTCCCAATATTTTGTAAGGAACTCAAGGACAAGTTTTCATTTAGTCATGGGGGTATGATGAGCCACAATATTAGGGTCATGATATCACATCCGCGATATCGAGTATGCGATATCGGAGCCTTCCAAGCGATATCGGACATTCGATATCGGGGCCTGTCTTGTCGCCTATAAATAAGAGGCGAGCACACTTGGTTTAGCAATAGTTAGTTAATTAGTCTTAGTTCCTTACCCGAAGTCTTGCCTTTTTCCCTTCCCAGAGTTAGAATTATTTCTGAGTGCCCATAGTAGGAGTCATAAAGCAAACAAATCTTTATTCGAGCATTGTGTACCTGAGCACACCTTGTGGCCGGAAATAAAGACGAACTTTGTGATAAACCTTGTAGCATTCAAAATCACTTATTTAATGTTATTTAATGCTTTCCTTAGTTAATTAATGTTTTTTTTCTCTCTCTCTCTCCTTGTTAACTCGCCTAAGTAAGCACACTCAGTACGACCACTTTGAGCATGTGTGGAACACTTGGTAACCTAGTAACGATTAGCATTTGGTAATCTTAGTAGTGTTGCATTGGTTTAGGATGTGTACGACAAGTGGGAATGGATGCTAGTGTTAGGACTAGTTAGAGCATAGTAGATTAGTTAAATTGAATTAGTTACTTAATTAGTTCACTAATCCCTTTGTAGAACTAGGACATAAACATAAAAAATATATAAAAATCATATACCTCAAGTTTACTTAACCATTCAATTGTGCCATACAAGTAAGCTTGGGAAGACAACGATTGGCTAACCCGTCCTTGTTCTGTAAAGGCGCATAAGCACTTAGTCCTTGGACTTTGACTGGATCATGCATGGACACTCGTATTCATATGGTTGAGCATAGGGATACCTCATTGCTCATCAGTAGGGGAGTTAAACCTCTATTCAATTGACACCCCGCAACCTTTGGGCTCCCCATTTGTCTCTTCATATTCCCTCATGCGCACACACCACATATAGGGGAGCCAAAGAGTCACTGCAGGGAAGCCGAATCTATATTCAATTGATGCCCTTAACCTTGGGCTCACCATTCGTCTCTTCGTATTCTCTCACATGCATGCACCACATGCAAGGAAGCTAAAGAGTCACTACAGGGGAGTTGAATCTCTATTCAATTGACACCCCTTGACCCTTGGGCTCCCCATTTGTCTCTTCATATTCCCTCACACGTAGGCATGAACGTGAGTAATAATGAATATTTCTATTATATATGGTGGGTAATATTGAATAGTTATTATTATTATAAATGGTGAAAGTTACGATTATAGTAATAATTCACTACGGGGGAGCCAAATATCTATTCGATTGATGCCCCCTGACCCCTAGGCTCCTCATTCGTCTCTTCGTATTCCCTCACACATAGGCCCCAACGTGGGTAATAATGAATATTTATTATTATAAATGGTAGATAATATTGAATAGTTATTATTATTATAAATAGTGACAGTTATGATTACAGTAATAATGAATATTTTTTATTATAAACGATTGGTAATAATGAATATTTATTATTAATAAAAATGGTGATGATTACGATCATGACGATGATTAAGGTGATTACAGTTATGGTGTGATGTAGTATTTATAGATATTGAACTTAGGCATTGTGTTACAAGATTAAGAGGTGCAATATTAGAATTCATGCATTTTCAAAAACATGGATCCTACTGCTATGAGGGGGGGATGGGGGAGTGTATTTTGTCATCCTCCACATCACATGCCATGTGCAGGGGAGCTAAAGAGTCACTGCAGGGGAGCCAAATTTGAAAAGTGAAGGAGCCAAAGTGTCATTATAGAGGAGTTGAATCTCTATCCGATTGATGTCCCCTAACCCTTGGGCTCCCCATTCGTCTCTTCGTATTCCATCATGCGCATACACCACGTGCAAGGGAGCCAAAGAGTCACTACAGGGAAGTTGAATCTCTATTCAGTTGACGCCTCTGACCCCTGGGCTTCCTATCTATCTCTTTGTATTCTCTCACGTGCATGGACCATGTGTAGGGAAGCCAAAGAGTCACTGCAAGGAAGTCGAATCTCTATTCGATTGACGCCCCTTGACCCCTAGGCTCCCCATTCGTCTCTTCGTATTCCCTCACATGTAGGCCTTGACATGGGTAATAATGAATATTTATTATTATAAATGGTGGGTAATATTGAATAGTTATTATTATTATAAATGTTGATAGTTACAATTACAGTAATAATTCACTACAGGGGAGCCAAATCTCTATTCAATTGACATCCCTCGACCCTTGGGCTTCCCATTCATCTCTTCGTATTCCCTCACACGTAGGCCTCGATGTGGGTAATAATGAATATTTATTATTATAAATTATGGGTGATATTGAATAGTTATTATTATTATAAATAGTGATGGTTACAATTACAGTAATAATGAATATTTTTTATTATAAATAGTGGGTAATAATGAATATTTATTATTAATAAAAATGGTGACAATTATGATCATGGCGACGGTTAAGGTGATGATAGTTATGGTGTGATGTAGTATTTATAGATATTGAACATAGGCATCATGTTACAAGATTAAGAGGTGCAATATTGGAATTCGTGCATTTTCAGAAACATGGATCTTGCTGCTATTAGTCCCAATAGAGAAGGTGAAGAACACTTTCTTTAAGATCAGCAACAACAACCATCTACTACAATAAGTAATGCTATTCATGGAGGTTGTGGAAGTGGGTGTGCGTGTGGGCATGGCCGAGGTAGAGAACAACCATAAATTATAGAAACTAAAACTCCAAAATCGATGATTGCAGAGGATAGAAGATAATTTCTAAAATGAGAAGCAAAATGATGTGAATGAGAACGATAACTAATTCTACAAAATTCAGGAGTATGTAATTTATTTATTTTTTAATATTTCAAAACAAATATTTATCATAGGAAAATCTTCTCATTTTATTTACATACTTATATTGCATATATATTTTTAGGCTACGTCAACTTCAAATCCCCTCTCATCACTTGGAAATTCATGTAATGTAATGATCCACATTATTGATACTAATAATGTAAATAATCAAGAAGAAATTCAAGTTGGTGTTTGTCCATACTCAAGTTGGTACATATTTTAATTTATTTTTAGTTTAAATTTTTAAACATTTTTTGCATGACATTAGAAATGCATCTATGCCTGTTAATCAAGCAACATTTGTTCCAGAAATCACACACAAAGAAGAACAAAAATTGCAAGAAGATCAACAATAACCAAATTATAGTGAGAGTGAGCATCAAAAAAAGCAACGTCGATAAGAGGAAAATTCATTTCATTGAGTAAATGAAGCTACAGATGTTGCCAATGCATGAACAATGGAAATGCCTTTTTTAGAACCTATCCACTCTATCCCAAGATTGCAAAAGGAAAGTATAGAAATTGCTCAAGCAATACATAATTTTAATATTGCAGTTAGAAGTTTTGCGAATCCACATTCCTGCAATGTATGCAATGACATGTTTCTTGGTATATTATTGAATTCAACCAGAAGTAAAGGACCCACATGCAATAGGTGCATTAATGAAAAGAAACATAATATTCTTGATAGTTTTGGTTGTGAAATCATACAATTTTTGGTTGAAAATAACATGGATCTTGATATCCAACCACCTATCCTAGGAGGTTTAACTAAGGTTGAAGAAATGTTAATTGCAAAAATCAATCCCATTTTACAAGTTACACATGTAGTTGGTGAATAGTTCAAGTATAAATGTCACAAAATTAGCTTTGCTTAGGATGTCACATAGATTACTAAAAGACTTCCTCTTAGAATTAAAGATATCTCTTTCTTGATATTGAGAAGAGTAGATCAAATAGGCATCAAGTATAATTTCATTATCAACAAGAGACGATTTTATGAAGCTTTGATTTTTAAGAAGGTAAATGATCCATACTATCAAGATGTCAAGATCGATATGCATGCATTAGATGATGTTGCTAATACTGGTGATGTTAACATCTTCCATGGCATTCCTTATATTCCATTGTTAGAAAAGGATGGAGAAATGAGATTGTAGTTTCAAGGTCCTTTACTTCAAATAGATGAAGAAAAAATTATCGATCACACATCATCAGTTGCACAACATCCTAGAATTGTAAGAAAGGAAATTGATTAGATAAGAGCATGGATGCATAATCCATCATTGTAGGATTTAGATGTTGCTTAGTGGCCTTCCATGTCTAATTCTCCTATTAATGAGTTTAACATGAGGGGGTTGATTTTGAGCATTATTTATGCAAGAGATTTATTTCTCAAAAATGCCATGAACAAACAAAGAAAGAGAAAACTTGATCAAGAGGGTAAAACTAAATTTAGTAAGTGGTAGAGAAATAGAGGAGGGATGAGTGATTCCATTTTTAGTTATCTTGTTATCTTACTGGCTTGGTTAGCATCATTTTTTTTAAAATCATCTCGACCAATTGATATATATATATATATATATCTAAGCTAGTACTATTAAAAATTTTATAGTATATGAGATCATTAAAGAGAGAGTCTAAATAAAAAGCTTAACAATTTTGGGGATGCCTTTGTAGGTTTTCATCCTTACAATCAATCTTGAATAACCTCCCCTTTGGGGTAGGAAAAGGATTAAGCCTTGCCCTTATTCAATAGTGTTCATATGTGTTTTAACTTCTTACCAAAGGGTTTCTTGTAAAAAGAAAAATAAAACTCTCTAAAAAAGAAAAAGGAATACGTTACTCAGAGATAAGGAACAAATAGCAACAAAAGCCAAAAGCTTCTCATCCCTAAGCATCCAAAAGAAAAATAAATTGATACTATAGAATACAAATTAATTGTTCAACTTTCATGAGGAGCTTTTCTGCTTGAGGTTATAGCTAAAAAGCAACATATTTGAGAATTTGATATAGTTATGCTCTTGGGGTTAGAAAATAACTACACACTAAAGATTCCACATAGAGTAGAGAACAAGTGAGCAAAGATAATTCCAAACGTAAAGAAATGAAGTAGACAAAGCAAGTTGATCACCAAGAATGACTTCATTGATGCTTAGTTAGAAGTTATTATAAACTTTGAATTTTGATTTCCAAGCATGTGAGGATCACAAAACTCAAAAAAACATGAGAAACATTCCTCGTATGTTTAATATGAGTGCAAATAGGAAGACCTTGATGATTAAGCCATCATTAAAAAAATGAATTGCTGAGGTGTGTTATTTTAAGTAACATAACTACTAATTATTGCAATGTAATAGTTGTGCTACAAATTTGATGAACTACAATATCGGGGCCACAATATCGCATTCGTGATATTGGGTTCGCGATATCGCATCCGCGATATCGGGTTCACGATATCGGAGCTCACCAAGCGATATTAGGCATCCGATGTCGGGACCCACCTCATCACCTATAAAGAAGAGGCAGGCACGCTTGGTTTGCATAGTTAGTCTTAGTCCCTTACTTGGACTCTTATAATTTTCCTTCCTCAGAGTTATAATTATTTCTAAGTGCCCACAGTAGGAGTCATAAAGTGAATGGATCTTTATTCGAGCATTGTGTACCTGAGCACACCTTGTGGCCGAAAATAAAGACGAACTTTGTGATAAACCTTATAGTATTCAGAATAGCTTATTTAATGTTATTTATAGTTATTTAATGCTTTTCTTAGTTAATTAATGTTCTCTCTCTCACCTTGTTAACTCTCCCAAGTAAGCAAACTTAGTATGACCACTTCGAGTGTGCATGGAACACTTGGTAACCCAGTAACGATTAGCATTTGTTAATCCCAGTAGTGTTGCACTGGTTCAGGATGTGTATAGCAAGTAGGAATGGATGCTGGTGTTAGGACTAGTTAGAGCATAGTCGATTAGTTAAATTAAATTAGTTACTTAATTAGTTCACTTCTTCCTTTGTAGCACCAGAACATAAAACATAAGAAAATATATAAGAATTGTATACCTTAAGTTTACTTAACCATACAATTGCGCTATACAAGTAAGCTTGGGAAGACAATGATTAACTAACCCATTCGGGTTCTGTAAAGGTGCATAAGCAATTAGTCATTGGAATTTGATTGGATTGTGTGTGTATGCTCGTATTCGTATGGTTGAGTGTAGGGATACCTTACCACTCATGATTGGCACCATTGTCGGGGACTTTGTTGTTTATGTGCTGATTAGAACTTAGGAAATCTTCCTATCATTGGAATGAACCCTTAGGGTTAGTTATAGAAAAATAATAATAATATAATAATACGTTACACACTAAATAATTAATCATGTCTCCTTCTTCCTATGAAAGTGTTTCACTGCTTAGGTCTGACACAATGAATAGTCGGAGGTGTAGTACACATGATGATGATCCGCCAGTGCCCCAACAGTTTTGCTTGGTATATGCTCATCCTGATGAGTATGTACCAAACTTTACCTTTATCCTCCACCAGGATGAACAATTGCGATGGTGTGATTTAGAGGGTAACATAGTGTTACCACTCAATCACTCAATCCCAAGCATGCTTGTTCATGCTCTCACGCAAATTGGTATGCAGCACTTATAGTTGGAGTACGTTGTGCATGAACAAGATTTGAGAGATTATCGACCCATGGAGGCACAATGTCAAAGGGACCTAAAACAAGAGAGAAATTACAAATATATGAAGGGAAAGTGGTCTCAAGATGTCTCGTATGCCATAAGTGAAAACAAGGATGGTGAACTTGCCTTAGGAGGTTTTCCACATAATAATGTTTCTCTCGTTGACTTCGGTCAAGGAGTTGTGAATGAGAATCTTTACTCAATCATTCATAACACAGGTTTTGATACCAATGGACATAAAGGATCTAAAAAAGAAACATGAACACATGATGACGATATACATTTTGATCATAACTACGGCTGAGGTCATGACCACCAAAGAGAAAGTGATAGACACCGTCATGGTGCTAGTCCTCCTTCCTCTTCACCTTTATCATCTTCTTCCCCCTCTCCTTTAGGATCTGGACGTAGTCGTAAAGAGAAAGATCATGAGGAAAATGGTAAGAAAAAAAAAGATCATAGATGAAAATGTCGAGAAAGGGGATGAGGGAATTCTAGAGAAATGCATCATGAAAGGAGGGAGAGTAGGGAACAGCATAAGCATCATAGATGCCATAAAGAATACAATAATGATAAACCACTACTCACTACCAAAAGTATGCTAGATATAATTGAGGTTGTTAGGATCCTAACAAGGCATCAAAAGGATAGTAGGATCAAAAGATTAGACATGAACAATATCCCATGATTTGAAGGGGGATACAACGTTGATCCTCAAAATCATCTACAAGCATTCTATGATGCATGTGATTTGCAAAATATAGAAAATGAGTGGCAAAAACTAAAGTTTTTTCCATGGGCACTGATCAAAGAAGTGGAAAGATGGTACTGATCCTTAAAGTTGGAATCCATTTGTCGATGGAGTACCATGTTAGAGTTATTCAACAATTAGTATCAAACGTACTCCCAAGTGTCCAACTTGCGAAAGCAAATACAAGGATGGAAACAACGAGGACATGAACCCTTGGATGCTACCATGGGTCGATATTATGCATTATTACATCGTTGCCTTAGCCATGGTTACTTGTAGAGGGAACAGCTATGCCATCTCATAGATGGGCTTAGGTACAAAATGCAAAGAACCCTTGGGACTTATGCCTAAGGGAGACTATCCAAGCTTAGAGCCCATCAAGTACAAAGATTATTGGAGCAAGTTGCCAAAGAGGAAGGTGAGTTAAGGAAAAGAGAAAGTGTAGAGGAATACAACAGAGATCCTTCCCTTCAAAAGAAGAAAGTTAGATTTTGTGAGGATGAAGAAGAGTCACCACTCGAAGAGATGGTGAATAGAAAAACTTTGCCCATTCAAAAGTTTGCATTAGATGTATCAGCAAAGGTAGACCAAATGTGGGACTCCCTAGATAATAAATTTCAAACCATTCTCAAAATAGTAGAGGAGTCTAGGGAACAAAGTAGTGACTAAGAGAGGAGGCAAAAGAAAGAAGCTAAATATGCACGTAACAAAGGTAAGGGCAAAGTTGCCATCATCAAAGAGGTTGTGGATTTGGATACAGACAATGATGGTGGATGTGAGATATGCCAATATGACCATCCTAAAGGATGTTGCCCAATAATCTCACATCTGCAGGAGTCTAGGGTGTATGCACTAAATCCATGATTAAACAAATGGAAAACACCTCAAAGGTTACCTTATCCTCAAGGTAACCCAAGGTAGTTCCACCAACCCTTTACGTATTATCCAAGTGGAATTCCACCACAACCAAATGAACAATATCAACAGTGGAAACACCCACAATCATGGGGAATGCCACCACCATGTCAATAGTACCCTTACCATCAACTTGACCCGTACGGGTACTACGTGCAGTAGCCGATCTCTCCATGTGACTCTACTGGGGACGTCGGTCCCTAGCCTCACTAGTAAGCCCATGAGTATTATAGAACTCCTTCTCCTAGGAAAAATTCATCATAGTCATAGGATGCAGAGAAGGAAGTAGGAGACTATAACAACTAGATGATGTTACAATTGCTAATAAAGCTAAAGTCTTTCATGCATGGAAAAAGAACTTAACCATGAATATATGACATAGAAGACTTGGGTATGTGGGAGAAAAGTCCATCTAAATTCTTCAAGAAAAAAGTATAATTAAAGGTAATGCCCAAGAACATTTATCTCTCTGTGATCATTGCTTGAATGGAAAACAACATTGTTTGAGCTTTCCTACAAGTACTCAAAGAGCTAACAACACATTAAATCTAGCTCATAGTTATGTGTTTAATCTTGTTTTGGTAACTTCACTTATTGGTTTTGAGTATTATGTCTCCTTCATAGACCATTATTCTAGGAAAGTATGAATTTACTTTTTTAAATTCAAATATGAAGTCTTTGATAAATTCAATGAATATAAAGCTCTTATTAAGAACTAATTTGACAAATGAATTAAAGCCCTCGAAATAGATAATGGTGAGGGATTTTGTTTAGATGAATTTGAAATATTTTATAGGACTTATGATATTTTTAAGCAAAAGAACATTTTAGATACTCTAGAGAAAAATAGAGTTGTGGAACAGATGAATAGAACACTCTTGGAATGAGCTTAGTGTATGCTCAATGATGTTGATCTTGAAAAGAAATTTTGGGTAAAGGCTGTGATGATAACTTGCTACTTAATTAACATAATGCCCTCATCATCATTGCATGGAAGAATCCCATATGAGATATCTAGTAAGAAAATTTTATTTGATCATTTGAGAGTATTCTGTAGTGTAACTTATTATCATGTGCCTCAAGAATGTAGATCCAAATTAGATTATAATTCTAATAAATGTATTTTTCTTGGATATGGCTATGATGTAAAATGATATGATCTATGAAGTCCCAATACTGACAAAATCATGTATAACAAAGATGTGGTATTTATGAAATCATCCAAACTTGATATGACTGAAGAAAAAGGTTCCAAAAAAAGCTCATTATGATATTGACCAAGAATCAGGTGTAAAACAAGTTGATGATGAATCTAATGGTAGGAAAGATCTACCTCAAGAGGAAGATCAACCATTAATAAGGTCAAGTTGGATAAGATGCATACCTAAGTATTTAGTTTCATTTGTTTTGTGTATTGGTGATGCACCTCAAATCTATAAATAATTTTGTAATTTAAAACTTAGTAAAGCTTGGAAAAATGCTATGGATGAAGAAATTAAATCACTAATAAAAAACAAGACATGGGAACTTTTTAAACTTCCTCCTTGAAAAAAAATGTTGGGTGTAGATGGCTTTTCAAGATAAAAAGGGAAGGAGTATATAAGGCAATGATGGTAGCAAAAGAGTACTCTTAAAATGAGGGTATTAACTATGAAGAAGGTTTTGCATTAGTAATAAAGTTAATATCTATAAGATCTCTAATATCCTTTATGGCTACTTTGGATCTTGAACTTAAATAGATGGATGTTAAGATTGCATTTCTTCATGGAGATCTTGATGACAAAATATACATGCAACAACCTAAAGGCTATGTAGTTAAGGGTAAGATGAACATGGTATGTCATGTACTAAAATCATTATATGGGTTGAAACAATCCGGTAGAATATGGTATAAGAAATTTGATTCTTACATGATAAGGTTTGGTTTTATAAGGATTGATAATGAATGATGAGTAATAGAAAATTCCAACACTTAACCATAAAATTCATAAGTGTTCACACATGAATAGATCATAATCCATGGATGAACATTGTAAGTATACTAGTAAGTTGATAGTTCATGATCAATGTCTTCTCACTTAGAGTTAGGAAACTGTAAAATGCATGGTTTAACCCTTAGTGAGGTATATCATTAAATGATGCTAGTAGGCTCTAAGTGTACTAATAGTAGACATAGTAAAAATGAATATAAATTTCATCAACTAAGAACAATAAGAATGTAAAGCTATTATAGCCTATTTATAAGAAGTATCTAGTCCTAGTTTTCCATACACATTCTAGGCTTATGTAATTGTTACTCGGATTACCAAGTAACTTTACCACTGAGAGAATCAAGTAAAGTTACTACTATGTTTCCAAAAAATTACACTTTATGCTTGAAACTAGACATACTTATTCTACATTTATTAATAAACATGATAATATTAAATGACTTAGAAAATGTAAATAATATAGTAAAAGTAAACAACATTGGAAAGTAAATATATTCTATGTGAGATGTTGTAATGATGAAAAACAATCTCAATATTTATTGTCATTCATGAATTATTTCTAGGAGTAATTCAATCAAATAAAGATGTTGTACAACTGCTAATCACCATGCTATAGGCATTCACAACTAACTCTAACTTCAAGAAAATAAAATATAATAATTTCTCTAAGGTTTGACAAAACTTTATTATTTGGCATGACAGTGGATTTGTATTTTTAAGCATGACCATGGATCACTATATCATATCTATTACATTGTATACTATGCTACAATATTGCATTTATGATATCATAGTCCTTGCATAAATTGTTTCATCATATCCCACAACTAACTGAAAACTTATCCTTGAGTTTAAACAAGAGGAGGATAGAGTTCATTACAACATGTGGAGTTACATGGACTTGAAATCATGACATATATACATGATTAATAACTAACTATGAAATTCTCCTTTTTTTCAAGTATTATAAAATTATCATGCAACACATGATTGATGCATGAAAAATACTAAATAAAACAAAATAGATCAAAATGAAGCTTGATTTAGTCCTGTAATGTTCTTGGTGGTGGTGGTTCCTTCATTGGCTTCTTCCCTGTATCATTAAACTTCTTGAATTGGTACCTATTTATCAATGCTCTTAGCTTTTCTTCTTTGGTTTTGGAATCATGTACTATCCATGCTAACTTGGTGATGTTCTCTAGTATTGGCATTTCCCAAGAAGATGATAGTTGTGAAAACATATTAGTGGGTTTAACGTACGATGCCATGAATTATGTTCTTTTTACCTCAAAAGCTTTGGATATCTTTTGTAATTATTGATAATATTTCATTCTTTTGGCCAAATTTACTACATTGTCATTACGATCTTAATATATTGATTTGACTACTTGAAGTTGAGAGTTTGCAATGTGAAGTTTTTGTTATTCATCTTTGTTATCTACAAACTCTTTTTCATACATAAAATACATAGTAGCCATTGTTGCAATAACTTTGTTATGGGCTTTTTTGATGTCAACATGCCTAAATTAGCATAGTGTAGATTTGCTAGCCTCATGTATTCTATCAAATCTTCTATCTGCAAGTATTTATTTTTTAGCTCAACTTGGAGAACTAAGGCAGGACTATCTAAGATGGGTTGCCTTTTAGGTATCTACTATGTAATTGTGCTAATCTTGGCCTCCCCTATATGGATTTCCTTCTCTTTGATCTACTTGTACATGCCCACCCGATCTTTGAAGTGTTATTTGAGTCTTCATGGTTCTTGGCATTCTTTTTTCACACTATGATTTCAATAGCTAACTTTTGTTTAACTACATGTACTTCCTCCATTAATAAAATTATATTTTCATGGGTTTATTATCTCATGTTTAGGTTGACTTATTTCTAAATTGTGATAACTAGTCTAGTGCAATGTATCATGCAGAGTCCTGCCCTTCAACTCGTAATGTAGCTAATTATTCTTGTAACCTTTGCACTTTGTTTTTTCCATGTTGCACTCTTATTTCTTTCTTGAATAATTTTCCTTTTGTGGAGATTAATTTTGACTATACTATAGTGATATCATTAGGGATTTTGCATGACTTGCCTTATTTACAGTAGTCTCTCTAATGCATCTTCATGTTTAGCAACAAACATAAATTCCCTTTCTAATGTTCCAACTAATATTTATGCATTATTACCTCCAAAAATATTTGTCAGTGGCATAATGAAAACATTAAATGACTCCTTGATATGGTCATTGATTACTTCTGCTACACCAGTTACACCTTGATTATGCATTACCACTACAATGGCTCCTTGTCTAGTTTCTAATACCACTTAAAATGATGTAGCATTCCCAGAGATCTATTGTGTCCAATCATCATTTTATTTTGTCTCCAAGGATACTTGACCACTAGCAAGTCCTATTGATATTGTAGATTTGCTTAGATTATCTTTTACTCTATACATGCAAGAGACTTCTCTACTATTCCAATTGATTATTTTTATGATCTATTGCAAATATCTCATGGAAGGCCAATAGTCATGTTGTTGTGCTGGTGGTGCACTTGGTCATGCTTGGTCATGAGTATGAGTATGTAGAAAAATCATGATGATTGCTATAGTATCCATGAGGTACAAGATGATGTGGACATGGTCAATAAGATGTAAGATAAAAGAGTTATATAAGTGGGTCCTCCCCAAAGTAGGCTTCTACCCTTAATGCCCTTGTATAACCACCTACAAGTGTTCGTGGGCACTCAAGGAGTTGAATGTAAATCATATTTGTTTTCTAGAACACACATTTTAGTATTCCCTAATAAGAAAATAATCCTATGCTACACAAAGCCATTAAATTATAATTATATATAAGAGTGAGATGGAGTGGTAGTAACATGGATTGCAAAAAATGGAATGTGATGTATCTTACCATAAGCATAAGAAATTCTATATGTAATGCATGGTTAAAGTGAGCATTAGCCTATCTATCCAAGATCCAAATCAAGCCCATATGACTTACTAGTGACATTACATTATATCATCCAAAAACTTACAATTATAAGAATATCATAACTACAAAACATATTATCAATTGACAATGAAGAACAAGGAGGCAATTTATTAATTAACTAGTTTATTTTAAAGGATACTTGACCATTGGACAAAGGATTGCCTTTAGGCATGAGTAACATGTCTTTCTAGCCTTGTAACTAATGTGAGCCTAACAAACCTTAAAATTCTTGAGAAGTCATTTACCTTTAGACATGGGTAACATGCCTTTCAAGTGAAACCCTAGAAATTTTTATTATGTGTATTTATTATGTAATTACTACATCAACCTTATCAGAGAACTACCTTCAGGCATGGGTAACATGTCTTTCTAGTGACATGGAAAGTCAACACTTATTTTAGACCATGCTTTCATTTTGCATTAGAACGAAAGTAAATAATATAACTTAATAGCATAATAAGATTCATGGTAGTAGCTTTAGAGAATCCATAAATTCCTTTGACATCACATCCTTTTCATTTCCACTTGGTTCTTCACCTTTCAATCTAGGTATAATGATTACAAATTTATTTTAGTTTTATTGTAGGGGTTTTGGAACCTAAAATAAGTGAAACATATGTACACCTAAAGATATATAGTTCAATTAGAACTTTATATAACTCAGCCCACCAAAATCAAACCCATGACATGGAGCTTCTGAATCAAGTGTCTTACCATTAGGCTAAGACCTCATTATTAGCCTAGTGATAAGAATCTATTATTGTTGGAAATGAGTGGATGGATGATGTGGTCTCATTGTATATACAATTAGTGCTTTAATGATTTGGTAACATAGAGTGAAATTCCTATTGTTTCAACTCTTGCTTTTTACTTAATACTTTATTAAGAAAATCAATAAAAATATGTACATCAAAAATTGTAAAAGAATCCAAAATATTTAAGAATAAGAAAACCTATAAAGAACATGAAATATATTGAAGAATAAAGATAAGAAATTGTGAAAAATATTAAAGAATTATGGCCATGTAATCTTTGACTATAACTTATTTTGCTTAGTGTAATAATCAATAGTCACAATAATATAGGACATTTTAGTTAACATCGATGTGATAGGCCTCATAAAATTAATTTTCCAAGTATCAAATGGTTCTAATAACTGTATTCATTACCATTGCTTTCATTTTTGGCTATTAGTCCTCCATCCTTCTAATATCTTTCTCAATATTGTGCAAACCAATGTGCATCCCTAAATATGGTAGGCCAGAAGTAGCTTGCCATTAGAAGTTTTAGTGTTGTTTTTCTTCATGCATAATGACTACCACATGGTCCTTTCTGTGTTTCTTGCAAAACTCTTTATTGATTTTCCTTGAGAACACACCATTAGATTAGGCCATTAATAAATCATGTTTTTTGTAGGCTGAGATATCGAATAGCCGATATCTTAACGTCGATGTTAGGGCATAAGCTACATGAGTGGATATTTGATATTGTGGGATGTGTGCCTACCTATAAATACAACACTTGGACATACAAATCAAAATAAGTTTCATTCCATCCTTAGGTAGACTCTTGCAATTTGTTTTTGTAGTTTTATCGATAGAGTGAATCCCCACAGTGTGGTGTTGAGTAGTTATATAGAATCTTTATTCAAGTGAGGTATTGGGCACATTTGATGACCAAAAATAAAGATTGGGATTACTTTTCATCATTGCAGCTTCCACTTAGTTTTATGATTTTACTTAGCATAGTTTTTACTATTTTCTTAGTTTAATCATTTACATTTCCAAGTTTTTTACTTTACTTCTTCATTAGTAAAGTGGAATGAGTACAACTAGTTTCAAACATTTAAGTGTAATTTTTTGGTAATCCCAGTAGTATTATTGCTTGGCTTGCCCAGTAGCATAATGCTTGGCAACCTAGCAATGGTTACTTGAGCTCAAGGTGTGTACGATAAGCCATGACCAAATGCTCATCACTCTAGGCTAGAATAGATTTACATTACTGTCATTACTTAGACTTAGGACTAAATTTCATTCCAAATTATGTTTATTGCTAGGAGTAGCTAGGGCCTAACAACATCAATTATCATATGTCTCACTTTGAACTAAACCATACATGACAAAGCTACCACTAGTCCAAGTGGGACAATAGCATCCTACGATCAATGGTTAATGATCTAGATGCCACAACTAGTTCCATCCGTAGAATTTGATTAGATTGTGCATGAACACTTGTGATTCATATGGTTGAGCATAGGGGTACTTACCGCTCATCATTGACATCATTGCTAGGGATGGTGCTAGTTATCTAGATTAGTTATATTATACATGATCACTGTAAATGTATTAATGATCTATCTTTTAGAAAACATTAATATTTTAAGTCACACATGTTATCAAGTAAAACCATGTCTTATTCACATAAGACCAAGAATGCATTGTATGATGAGAACACTTGTGGAAAAAATGATAGGATCTATACTAAGAAAAATTGGAGTAAATAATCGCAAGCAAGGATTTCCTATGCTCATTTAGGCCCTTACTACATTGAAAGACTATGTTCAACTAATGTAGACAATCGTAGAGAATTTGGAGTAAGTATTAGAAGAAGGAGAACCTTAAGGCCTAAGACCTCCTCCAAACCTAGAAGAGATACATCAAAGGATCAAGGGAAAAGATATAGTAGCCATGGCAATTTTCCTAATTCAACATCTTCCTCTTTCTCTTCCATGTTTATTTTTGATGAGGATGAACATAGGTATAGAAATAGGAATCAAGATGAAGATAGAAGTAGAAATAGACATCAAAAAAGTGAGCATAGATGAGATCATCATAATCAGAAAAATAAAAATAGAAGGCATTACAACAACATGTTTGATGATGATGGGCCCTTGTTGGCTACTAGGAGCATGACGTAGATAATGGAGGTAGTTAGAATACCCCATAGGAATCAAAGGGAAAGTCACATCAAAATACTTGATATGAATAACATTCCTAGATTTGAGGGTGGCTATGATTCTAACTCGTAACATCATTTACAAATCCTTTGCGATACCTGCACCTGACAAAACATCGAGAGTAAGTGACAATAGTTTAAGCTCTTTCTTAGGGCACTAGTAGAAGAAGCCAAAAGTTGGTATAGATTATTGGAGCAAGATTCAATCCACCAATGGTTCACAATGCTTGAGCTCTTCAATGAGAAATACCAAACCTACAATAGAGTATTTAATTTAAGAAAATAAATCCAATGGTGGAATTAAGGAAATCATGAACCCTTGGATGTGGCCTTGGACAAATACTATTCTCTACTACATAGACGTCTAGGCCATGGGTTTTCTCAAAAAGAACAACTTCTCCACATCATAGATGGGCTTTGTACCCCAATGAGAAAGACCCGTGGGATCTATGCCCAATGGCGATTATTTGAAGTAAAAGCCCATTAGATACAAAGGATAGTTGAACAGGTGACAAAAGAAGAAGGAGAGCTATGTAAAAGGTAGAGTATTGAGGAATATAACTGGGACTCAACTCTTTAAACAATAGAAGTCCATATGTATGATAAGGAAAAAGAGGAAGCTCTTAATGAGTTAATTTCACAACAAACCCTATCAATAAAAAAGGCTATTGTTGAGATCGAAGCAACAATAGATAAGATGTGGGAGTTGATGAATGAAAAAGTTACAACCTACTTGAAAACCATAGGGGAGAAGGTAGTGCACAAAGAATCGATGGATCAAAATAAGAAGAGGAAATGTACCAAAGAAATAAGTAGGAATACTTATAGGCTAAAAGGAAAAATATCTGTAGTAGAAGAGGCTATAGACTTAACCACAAAAGAGGATGATGGATGTGACATCTACTAATATGACCATCCAAAGGGCTATTTCACAATTATGTTACATCTATAAGAGTTTGGGGATTTTGATCTAAATCTCAAGTTTGTACAAAAGTAAATGCCTAGGAAATTACCTTACTCACAAGGTAATTAGAAAAAGTCCTACAACCAACCATACTATTCTAGTGGGACTTCTTATCAGCCTCAAAAATACTATCAACCACAATGGCAAAACCCATAGTTATGGGAAAGGCCATCATCAAACCAGCACTACCATTATTACTAGCCAAACCCATATGACTACTAGGTTCAACAACATGTTTCTTCAAATGGTTCTACTTCCTCTACCTTGAATCACTACTATTACTCTCCTAAGTATCATCAACCTGTAGCATCTTCTGTGGGACCATCTCAAACCTCTTTATCCTCCGCAACATCCTCAATATTCTCATACTTTCCTCCATCATATGTCACCACCAACAACATAAGAAGGATTGACACCACAACATCAATGGAAGAATGTCACTTGTGCTACAAACATACATGTAAATGATAATGTTAGCAAATCTCAAAAAATTCTTGGAGACATCCTTTTTTTAGGATAGTTTCCTCACATGGGCACAAAACTCATAGACCTACTAACTCATTATAACTAGTATAGGATCAACTTGGTGCAACACCCATCCTCACAAAAATAATGTCTTCCAATCCTACACAAGGCTTGACACCCATTACTACTCCAATGCAAAACATAATAGATGAACCTATCACTATGGAGAGATAGGTGATGAGTTATGATTTCCCTATCTTGACATTGGATCCTTGTATCAACGCCTCGATGTCGAAGCCTCGATGTCAGGTACCCGACGTCGTAGGGTGTACTCTAGTCTATAGAAATAGGGCTTAGGCTCACAATTTTGATATAGTTTTTTAGTCAAAGTAGCAGAGCTCTTGTAGTTTGTTTTCTCTAGAGTTAGAATATTTTTTGAATGCTCACAGAGTGATGTTTATAATCGTATGACACCTTTGTTTGAGTGTGACATACTTGGACATGTTACATGACTGGCACTAAAGATTGAGATTACTTCCATCATTGTAGCATCCACTTAGATTAATATAATTGCTTTAATTATTTAATGCTTTCTTTAGTTAAACATTTCCATTTATTGTTATTTATTATTATTTTTCATTAAGCAAAATGGATATGCCTTAATCACAAGTGTTTAAGTGGAAATACTTGGTAATCTAGAAGTGTATCGTTTGGCATAACCAATGACATACACTTGGCTACCCTAGAAGTAGACTCACGAAGTTCAAGACATGTACGGATGGTTAAGTGTGGATACTCATCATCCATAGGCTAGTTTAGATCTTGTTTTCTAGTATTCATTAGTTTAATTAATCCATCTCTTTATCTTCATCAGAAGTAGTGTGGAATTAAAAACAACATCATATGCTTCACTTTGAACTAAACCATATGTGACAAAGCTACCACTAGTCCAAGTGGGAAGACAACGAACTATGATTAAAGCATAACAATCTAGATGCCACAACTAGTCCCATCCATGGAATTTGACCAGATCATGCGTAAAAGCTTGTGAATCATATGGTTGAGCATAGGGGGTACCTCACCACTTATCAATAGGAAATTCCATGCATTACTATTGAAATAGAAGGGTGTAGTTGTGGACTGACCTTCTAGAATGTCAACATAGTCATTACACTAGTCCACAACAAATGTGAAAAACAAGTGTGTGCACAAGAGAGAGCAGGGACCACTAAACCAAAAGACACCTAATGGCCAACAATTGAGAACTTTTAATTGTCCAAAATGTGCATGAAACAATTTGAACCACCTATTAACTCCTATTCTAAGAAAATGACCTCAACTAAGAGCTCACAAACAGAAATATTAGACCATAATCATATACCAGCAAATAGAGGAAATAAGAACTTAGATGATCAAGAGTTAATTACCATCAAGATTATCTAGGACAATAACAGCACAACTAAATCACTAAGAATGGTAAGTGAGTAGCCCAAAGTGTATGAGGTGCATTTTCTGAACACTTTTCCATAAGTTTAATCATGGGGAGAGGCTTTATCCTGACTTAGAAATTAATAAGTGCTTTTTAAAATTTTTTTTCTACTTTTTTATGATTTATAATTTTTTGTTATACCTTTTTCTTTTCTTAATACTTTTTCACATTCTTTGATATCTTCTCAATCTCTTATACTTTTTCATTTCTTGAATTTTGATATTCCTTAATATTTTTATTTTTTTTATCTTTTTAATTCTTGATATCTTTTATAATTTTTCATTTTTTTCTCCTTTTATTGGTACATATTTTTGTCAATGTTCAATAAAACACATCAAATAAGGTAAGATGTAGTCCCAATATGGTGAAGATTTCTCTATATTATCAATCATAAGGGATTGATTATCTATATAGTGAGGCCACACCATCCATCCACCCATTCCAATAATAAGAGATTCTTACCATGGCAATAATGATATTCTTTTCATAATAAAACTAAGAATAAACCTATGATCATTATGCCTATACAAAAGAGTGAAGAACCAAGTGGGAATGCAAAGGGTGTGACATCAAGGGGATTTGTGGACTCTCTTAGATTACTTCTGTATGCTCTATCATGTTGCTAAGGCTGTATTATATCCTTGTAGATCTAATGAAAAATGGGAGTAAGAGTAAAATAAGTGTTGCCTTACCATGTCACTAGAAAGACATGTTACCCATGCATGAAGGTAGTCCTCTGGTAAGGTTGACACAAATAAAAATAAAAGAGCACAAAATAAATTTCTGGGGGTTCCATTGGAAAGACATGTTACCCATGCCTAATGGGGGTTCCATTGGAAAAACATGTTACCTATGCCTAAAGGTAGGTGACTTCTGAAAAATCTAAAAAATAAAAAAGTGCTATGAATAAACTCCTCCCTTGGATAATACACCAAGTGATTATACTCCTTGCACTAGTGGTAGTCTTACACTTGTAATTCCAAGAGATGAAACATTGTGATGTCACTGGGATGTGGTTTGGACTTGGTTTGAATCTTGGATAGAAAGGCTAATGATTACTTTAACCACTAATAAAACATAAGAATTCATTATGCCTATGGTAAGACACCTCACATTCCAAATTCAACAATCCATTCTCTAGTCCATCTCACCTCATTATATATTTAATCATAACTTGTGGTTTTATGTAATACAATGTTATTTTCCCAATCTGGTGATACTAACATGTATGCTTTGCTAGATAGGTATGTTTTGCATTCAGCTCCTTTAGTGCCTAAGGAAACTTTAGGTGTGGTTATACAAGGGCACTAAGGGTTGGAGCCTACTTTGGGGAGGATCCACTTGTATAACTCTTATTTTTCATACTTGGCAAGCAATTCCACATCATCTTGTGCTTTCAAGAACAATTAGACTTAATAAACTTCCCATAACATTTAATAATTTGTTTGTACATTAGAAATTCATTATCCATTTCTTATCCATACCATAAAATTTCGTTGCTCGAGATTCCTTCTTCATAAACTTTGAATGTTAATTTTTCAAAAACTATGCATCATTAATGACCCAAGACCCTCTAGATAAGCTTCACATCTTCTAGACATTTCATTTGACTCATTTTCTCCTAAAAATCAATGAAAATTTTGAAATTTTTAATGGGGATGTCATAGGCACCTACAATGTCGTATCTATGATGTCACACATATAAAAACTAGTATATATATGCATTAAAGTTAGTGAAATTTTTCATTTCTCTTATTTGTAGCAATAGAAGTTTTTGTAGTTTTATTTTCAGCTTTCTTACACACTAGCTTCCAAAAGCCATAACTTCGTTCTTGTAGCTCCCGACTTCCAAAATTTTTAAATCTTGTTGCTCTCAAAGCACTCAACTTAGTTGTGGGAAGTTGTGGGAGGATATATAAGCATACAAAAATTTGAAAATTTGAGCCAAAAATTCTTAACACTTGGAAGATACTATAAAGGATAAGTACAAAGAGATAATAAGAATCTTAACATTAATTAATCAAACTAAGTCTAATAGACCATATCAACTATTTTAGGCCATAATAAGCAAGGAAAATGGTAGAAGGTCATAAGTAACTAAAAGATATAACACCTACGGGGTCCTTTTTTGCAAATTTTTCTAGCTTTGCAATCATAATATGAGAGGAATTTGATCTAACCAAGGGTATGAGCAAGCTAGAAAAGTACTAAGAATTGATAGGAACACACTAATAATTTCAAACCGTTGTTGATTGTAGATGGTTCCAAAGAGACCACCATAAGGAGGACCTTCACAACACGAAAGCTGTAAAGATGCAACTTCAAGCATTATATTTATGACTTGCACTAACCAATATTGGAGAATGGTACTTAGGAGAAATATACCAATTCTAGCAAAATAAACAAGCCAATGCAATAGTTAAAACTAAGGGAGTCTCTATGCCACATTCAATAGAGGGAGAAAATGGAAAAGAAAATAAGGATAGAAAAGAAAAAACTTTAGGCACTCCTGAATAGATATTAATTCCAGAAGCCTTACAACAAAGGGAAGAAGCCAATGGAAGAGCCACCATCTCCTAAAATATTAATTGCATTGAGCCATCTAAAATTTTATTTTTGTTTTGTCATGTAACTGTGTCATTTTTTGTACACACCATTGCAGCACTCAGAGTCAGTTAATAATCCCATACCTTCCCAATATTTTGTAAAAAACTTGTTCCTCCCTTTGTTCACTTGAGAACGAGTTTTTATTTAGTTGTGTGGGTATGATAAATCCTATTTTTTTGTAGGCTAAGATATCAAGTACCTGATATCTTAGCCCCAATATCAGAGCACAAGCTACAACATCAGATATTCAATATTGCGGGATGTGTGCTTGCCTATAAATACAACACTTGGGCACATGGATCAAAAGAAGTTTAATTCCATCCTTAGGTAGACTCTTGCAATTTGTTTTCATAGTTTTAGCAATAGAGTGAATGCCCAGTGTGGTGTTGAGCAATTGTATGGAATCTTTATTTGAGTGAAGTGTACTTGGGCATAGTTCATGACCAGAAATAAAGATCGAGATTTCTTTTCATCATTGTAGCATCCACTTAGTTTTACTATTTTACTTTGCATAGTTTTTACTATTTTCTTAGTTTAATCATTTACATTTTCAAGTAGTTTACTTTACTTCTTCATTAGTAAAGTGGAATAAGTACAACTGGTTTTGATCATTTAAGTGTAATCGTTTGGTAATCCTAGTAGTGTTATTGTTTGGTTCGCCCAATAGCATAACGTTTGGTAACCTAGTAACGATTACATGAGCCCATGGTGTGTATGGTAAGTTAGGACCAGATGTTGATCGCTCTAGGCTAGAGTAGATTTACATTACTGTCATTACTTAGACTTAGGACTAAATTTCATTCCTAATTATGTTTTTCGCTAGGAGTAGCCAGGGCCTAACAACATCAATTATCATATGCCTCACTTTGGACTAAACCATATGTGACAAAGCTACCTCTAGTCTAAGTGGGAAGACAGTATTCTGTGATCAATGCTTAATGATCTATATACCACAACTAGTCCCATCCACAGAATTCACCGGATTGCATGTGAATGCTTGTAATTCATATGGTTGGGCATAGGGGGTACTTACAGCTGATTAGCCCTTTGCGCAAATCTTGTTGCTCTAACCAAAACATAGGTTACATTGCAATGGTTTGAAACAACATTATATATGACATCTAGGATTTGAGATTAGTCGATTAGCCCAAAGAAACTAGTTCTTTTAAGGGCCTTCAAACCCTTTTTGATAGTGTTGGAAATTGACAGGTTGCTATGAAAGAAAATTTAGCATACAGTTCTTTTTAAAGGTTGCTTTTGAAAGTTAATTTTACAATGTCAGAATGTTAACAATGGAGATCAAAATTAAGCAAGAAAATAAAGTTCTGGTTGATACATAAAATTTTTTAAGAAAAAAACATTAAAATTTTCTTAAACATTCCAAAAGTGAGATGAAAACATATTAAATTAAGAAAGATTATTTTTCATTGTTTTGATTGAACAATGAGATGTTACTTTAGTAGTAAGAATTTTGATTTTAAAGCTTTGAACCAGTAAATAATGGTAATTTATAAAATTGTAATTTGAGTAGAAATGTTAAAGTATACAACAATAACCTTAAGACTATATATCTTAGAGTGTACATATATGTTTAAGAAATAATAAACTACACCAACACTAATATTAAAAGTAACCACATCTTATAAAAGGACCGGTTTGAACATACAAATGTTCTAAAATTTTGTACTTTTTAAACCACTCGACATACAGCCATACGTCGTCAATTTCCAACCGTGCTTTCCAATGAAAGAGGGAAGAAATACATGCTAAGTGATGGTAATTAGCAATGAAATAGTCGATTTTAATTATAGCGGTGAAATAGTCAGCATCACAGAAACCCAGTAACAACTTTTTTCATCTCTGTCCTTCCTGCCGATGTGAAGCCCCGCGAGATTTACAATTTTTTTTTTGTTACGCTCCGAAAACGACGCTACTTTCTCATAAGCGGATCGAAGAATGACCGTAGATAAAAGAAGACCAGGCTTTGAATCCTGCCAGCTCAGGCCTAATGCCCACGGCTCACAGGTGGATCTCAGTTTTTTTAATTGCTTTTAATCTCTTGATTTTTTTTATTTTCAGATTAGTTTGTTTTTTTTATACCTTTTCGAATTTTATGGGTCTCCTAAGAGAATGTTGTAAATGGTTAACTGGGTAAGCTCATCCGGGAACGGTAAGACTGTTGGATAGTGTTTGGAATGGTGAAAATTGATTGCATTCACTATTCACGGGTATAGCAAAGGTGTGGCTTATTAACAAACTATCTTGTACTATCTATCAATTTGTAATAGAAAGTTGCATTTGTGGTCTTCTCCGGGTACGAATAGGCGCTATCAGCAAAAAATGCTCTCAATGTAAGTGGTTAATTTAAGTTATTAAAAATTGATTTCATTTTTTTAACATGCTTCGGAAATGTAATTGGGCCGTATTGTTCATTATGATGAAATCGTAAGTATACATAATGAAATGACAGTGGAAATTAATGTTTACCAAGAAGCGGTTTGGACTTTGGACATAATTTACGTAATAAAGAAAAGTCTATAATGCAAAGTGAAATCATGGTGCACATAATTTTCCTTGTTTCTCTTGAATGTTTTTCTTTTCCTTACTGATTCCTTAAGTCATGAACTTCAACAATCCCTTGCAAAGCATTTATTGAAACTAAAAACAGAAATTTTATGTAGTCTGTAGCATTTATTGAAACTGAAAACTGAAATTTTATTTAGTTTGTAGATCCTCTAGATCTATTGGATAGTAGAAATATATATTTTATGAGTTTTGAAAATATCATTAAGCAAATTACCAAGGATTCTTGGTAACATTTGAAACAAATCAACCAAATTTTCAACTTTAATATGCTCCAATGTAGAATGTTGTTGGAAGATGTGGTCTTTATCTTTAATGCTATTTGCATTGCAAATTTGGTATATTTGTTATTCATGAGGAAGTTTGTGCCATCTACCTCTTTCAACTCTCACTTGATGAGATCCCATTCATGCTCTACTAATTGTCTTTGAATTAAGACCTTTCTTGATACTATTTAAATAGAAATGTTTATAATTTTTTTATAGATGGTAAACAATAACATGGATCTAGACTTGATGGTTGCTAAATTGCAAATTTGCAAGAAAGAAAAAAAGTATTTTCTAAAAACAAACAAAGTAGTAGATTAGCATTTCCAAATAATTTGCTTATGTAAATGTTTTATGATTTAATGACCGATTGATAAATTTTTTTAAAATGCATATGTACAAGATATTACTAACCAAGGATTCTCTGCCCACTCCTGAGTTTATGAACCAGCATAGTCATTGTCATGTCCTTAGCGAAGTTAGCTTCTGTGCTCTGAAATGTGATGTTGATGTACCTAGCCATGTTAGTTGCTACGTTTTTGATGAGTGGCGAGGTACCCCTACACTCAACCATATGAATACGAGCGTTCACGCATGATCCGGTTGGACTCCGTGGACAGGCTAGTTGTGGTATCTAGATAGTTACACGTTGATCACAGTTCGTTGTCTTCCCACTTGGATTAGTATTTGCTTTGTCCTGTATGGTTTAGTTCAAAGTTAGGTGTATGATGTGGGCCTAAACTAATGCTACTCCTAGAGGCAATGGAAAATAACTTTGTTTTAAGCTAAGAGAGAGTGAGAGAAGAGAATTTAAGCTAGCCTAAGTGCGATAAACATCTGTCCTTAATCATCCGTACACAGCTTGAACCTCATGTACTACTTCTGGGATTACCAAGCATATATTACTTGAGCGCTCCTAGATATGCTACTGGGTTACCAAGTAGTCACACTTATATGCTCGTGATTAAGTCGTACTCATTCCACATTTAATATCAGGGATAGTGAAGGAAGGTAAAGAAACATTAATTAAGAAAGCAATAAATAACAATAAAAATTAAGCAATTAAAACTAAGTGAATGCTGCAATGATGAAGTAATCTTGATCTTTATTACCAGTCATGTGCATGTCCAAGTACGTCACACTTGAATAAAGGTTCTGTACAATTACAATCATCACACTGTGGGCATGCACTGGGGAAAGGGTTGAGATGAACTAAAAATGAACAAAAAAGACTTGATTCTAACTCTAACTTACTCTAACACACTGCTTTCCTGTGCGCCCAAATGTGGTATTTATAGGCTTACACAGAAACCACAATATTGCGTATCCGATATTGTTAGCCAAGTTGCGATATCGTGTACTCGATATTGAGGGTTCGATATTAGGGGTCTGATGTCAAGGGTCCGACATCAAGGGTTTGACGTCAAGGGTCTGACATCAAGGGTCTAATATCAACACCTAACAAATCATGATTCATCATACCTTCACAACTGAATAACAACTTGTCCTCGAGTTAAACAAAATGAGAATGAGTTCAATTGATTACACAGTAGATAGGTATGGGCTTATTGACTAACTAGGAATTATTCATGCCGTAGTGTGGGATTGAATAAAGCAAAATTGGGACACAGACACATAATTATAAAATTTATTGGAACTCATGTGGTTCCTGGTGGTGGTGGCTCCTCCATGGGTGCCTTTCCTTTGTCCTGTGCTCCAAGCTTTTGAGACTGATACCATTGAAGAAGTGCCTAACGTTTCTCCTCTTCTATTCGAGGATTATGAGTTGTCCATGCTGATGTTCCAATGGTTGATGGAGTCACACTTCCCATGGACACGGTAGCTATGGGAACACTTGATTGGCCTTGACATGCCATGCCGCAAATAGCCATCGTTCCTCTTCATAGGCTTGGGCCCTGACCTCTCCACATTTTTCTTGGCCAGATTGTGCAATGGCAGGAGTTCCCTGATGGATGTTGAATGCTTGTGCCTCCTGCTCTGCATGTTCTATATGAGGTCCTTGGCCTCTGCCTCCCCCTGGGTGTTCAGTTGCACCTTGAGAAGGTCCTCCTTATTGTCCTCTTTTAGGGGCCATCTATAATCACACAAAGAACAATTGTTAGTAAGGTTATTGAAAGAAGTTCAATTATTTCATACCTTACTCATTTTCTTTAATAAATGTTGAATTCTTTGCTTAGTGTGATTTTAGAGTTAGAAATTTTTTTCAAGGAAGTATCCCTAAAATTTTAATGTCAGACTTGATTTGTTTAGGTGACAAATAAAAGGACATGTAATGGTTTTGAGGAACGTTTGATAAAGTGATGACAAAGGAAAGAACAGATTTGGCAATGAAGTACTTGGAGGATATAAAATGATGTGGTGGTGTGCAATAAGTACAAATTACAAAAGTCACGCAAGTGGGTCCTTCCCAAAGCAGGTTCGAACCTTTAATGCTCTTGTGTAATCATACCTTAAAATGACTGTAGGCACTAGAAGGGTTAAATGTAATCCACACCAGTTCCACAAAACACACACATGTAGATACCACCGTGATGAGGTATGAATTCAATGCTATACAAGACACGAGTCACAAATACATGAATAACGAGATGAGGCGAATTGTAGAAGGGATTGCAAAGATTGGGACCTGAGGTAATTGACCCAAGGCACAATGAATCTTGAGTGTAGGATGTGATTAATGTGTCATTAGCTTGTTGCTCCAAAATCAAGATAAAGTCCATTCCTTCGATTAGTGACATCACATTGTTTCATCCAATGATGGACAACCATAAGAGCATCATGATAGCAAGGCGTATGATCACTTGGTGTTTTGTCCAAAGCAAGAGTGATTTGGAATCTGTGGCACACACACAAAATTTTTCTTTGATCTTTTTTTATGTGGTTCCTCTTCATTTATTTATTTTTTTCAAGCTGCTTTGGCACTATGTTCTTTTGAACAATGAACTAGAGAAGCCACCAACCTACAGGCATGGGTGCATGTCTTTCTAGTGGGACCCCCTAGAACAACATTGAGTTTCTTTATTGAGTGCCTTTATTACTCTTTCTTCCATTTTTCGTTAGATCTACAAGGATCTTAGTACAACCAGGTTGCATGATAGCACCTACAGATGTCACCAAAGAGAATCCACAAGTCCCCTTGATGTCACACCCTGGCCATTCCTTCTTAGTTCATCATTCTTTGCTTTGGGCATAATGAGCACAAAATTACTTTTAGGTTTTTATGATGATAAGAATATCATCATACCTAGAGTAGAACCTCTTATTAATAGAATGGGTGGGTGGATGTGATGGGCTCACTATCCAAGTAATTAGTCACCTGAGACTTGATAGCATAGAACAACACCTTAACTAATGGGTCACATGAATGTTTTATTCATAGATGAGATTATCCATAAAAAGATAAAAAGATAAAATAATAAATAAAAATATGAACTAACCAATAAAAAGATAAAACAACAAATTGAAAGATGAAAAAACTGGAAAACAAAAAATTTGTAAAATTAAAGAAAAGGAAAAAAATTTATTAATTCTATTTGTTCGAATGGGGGATATCCCCCACAGTTAAACTTTTGATCATGGTGAGAATTAATAAATGGAAGGGTTGGATCCATGCATTTTGGAAATATTGGGACTTGGTCATATCCAAACCACTAGGTGTCTTTTGATTGGTGGTTGGAATGTACCCAAATTGGGGTGCATACACTGTATTAAAGTTGACATAGTGGGGCAAGTTAGAAGATGTGGTTAATTGATATGGAGTTGACCCACTATGGCACCCTTGACTGTAAGATGGTATGCAAGGATCGATATGTCTCCCTACATGGTTATATTAATTGGGCCGCATGGTTGTTGGAGTATTGATTGGTGGCCCTAATAAGGTAACATGAGGCATTGGGTTCGAGGATAAAGATGCATCATAGTGTTTGGCTTGTGTTGAGTTGGAGGATGTAGTGGTTTTAGAATCATGTTGTTTCTTTCTATGGCCATGCCTGAAGAAAGAATTCTTTTGAGCACCTCCACTATTGTTGATAGTAGCAGCACAAGTAACGTTTGTGGGTTGGTGCTATGGTGCAAAACCTTTTGGTACAATTGGTGGCAATGTAGAAGGAGGTGAAGGATGGGAATATTGAGGTTGAGGAAACGTGTAAGGCACATGAGGTGGTGATCATGTTGGATAGGATATGGGTTGATAGTATTTGGGAGAATGATAACAATGTGGTAAGATAGAGGATGTTGACCTAGTTGGGGAAATAAGATGCTGAACTTGATAGGTGCTTGGGTTCAGATGGTATGAAGGGTGTGACCAGTTTGGGGGTGGCCTCCCCCATGATTGGGACTTTTTTCATTGTGATTGAACACAATATTTTTGTACAAACTCTAGATGTTACATTCTTGCTGAATGCTCATGTAAATGTGACAAGATTGGGCATTGACTTTTGGTGTGATCGTACCGATGAACATTACATTGATACATATGATTAGTGGTTGAATTATTATTCTCTTCAACCCTCCTTTTCGATTGTCTAAGGGTGTTCTATCTTGCTTCTTGGTTTGTCATGGTTCTTCCTCTAATAGTGTTGTTATATTCTCCACATTTTTCATGCATCCATTCCGTCATCTTATTGATCTTTAGCTCAATTTCATCTAGCGATTGTAGTATTAACAAAGATGATTCCACCTCCTTGAGGTGAGTTGATTTCTTCTCTTCTTGGTTATGAACCTTTGTTAAATTGAGATTTTGGTCTTGTTGAGATTTTTCAACATTCTCCCATTTAGCTATCTCTCCTTCTTCTTTTGCTACCCACTTAATAAGCTCCGGGAATTGGTGGGTCTGTAGTTCATATAGTTGACATGGGGCATACATCCCTAGGGTTTCCCTTGTTTCATTACATAGCCCATCCATGATGTGATACATTAGCCTTTTCTCAGAGAATCCATGGCTTGGGAAATTTTTTAACAATGAATAGTATCTTTCTAAGGCCATGTCCAAGGTTTCATGTTGCCCTTGTTTCCATTCTTGGATTTGTCTCCTCAAGGCTAACACTCTGGCATAGGTTTGATATCGTTCAATAAAGAGTTCTACCATTCTTAACCATCTACGAATTGATTTTGGTTTTAAGGATCTATACCATACTTTTGCTTGGCCAACGAGTGTCGTAGGAAAGAGCTTAATTTTTTGCCACCCATTATCAATATTGTTCCATACACAGGCATCATGAAAGGCTTGTAAATGATGTTGTAGAAAGTTATTTAAATCAAGCCTAGGTAGATGGCTTTCCTTATGATGCCTGCGGATTATTTGAACAACCTCTTGTATATGCATTAGGCTCTTAGTGGCTAGTAGGGGTTCATCATCACTAGGTAGATTATGAGTTTGTAAGTTGGAACGATGTTGTCTTCTTTTTATGTACATAGGAGACCCTTGCATCAGATTGGGTACTCCAAATTTTATCTTCATCATCATATAATTCGTTGGTTCTCCAATGAATTGCCTTACTAGTTGCATTATCATAGTTTTATGAGAGAGACATTGTTATGAATTATGTGTGACTTATTTGCAATTACTTTTTTTGAAAGATATATCATCAAGGCTTCGTTACAGCAATCTTGGATGATATAACTAGTTTAAATAACTAGCATCGTCCCTGACAATGACACCAATGATGAGTGGCAAGGTACCCATACACTCAACCATACGAATACGAGCATTCATGCACGATCCGGTCGAACTCCATGGATAGGCTAGTTGTGGTATATAGATATTTACAAATTGATCATAGTTCACTATCTTCCCACATAGACTAGTATTTGCTTTGTCACATATGGTTTAGTCCAGAGTGAGGTGTATGATTTGGGCCTAAACTAGTGCTACTCCTAGAGGCAATGGAAAATAACTTTGTTTTAAGCTAAGAGGGAGTGGGAGAAAAGAATCTAAGCTAGCCTAAGTGTGATGAGCATCTGTCCTTAATCATTTGTACACATCTTAAACCTCGTGTACTACTTCTAGGATTACCAAGAATATATTACTTGAGCGCTCCTAGATACGCTACTGGGTTACCAAGTAGTCACACTTAAATGCTTGTGAGTAAGTTGTACTCATTCTGCATTTAATATCAAGGATAGTGAAGGAAGGTAAAGAAACATCAATTAAGAAAGCAATAAATAACAATAATAATTAAGTAGTTAAAACTAAGTGAATGCTGTAATGATGAAGTAATCTCAATCTTTATTACCGGTCATCTGCATGTCCAAGTACGTCACACTTGAATAAAGGTTCTGTACAATTACAATCATCACACTGGAGGCATGCACTGGGGAAAGGGTTGAGATGAGCTAAAAATTAACAAAAAAGACTCCATTCTAACTCTAACTTACTCTAACACACTGCTTTCCTATGCGCCCAAATGTGGTATTTATAGGCTTACATAGGAACCATGATATTGCGTATTCGATATCGTTAGCCAGGCCGCGATATCGCATACTTGATATCGGGGGTCTGATATCAAGGGTCTGATGTCAAGGGTCTGATGTCAAGGGTCCAACATCAAGGATCCGATGTTAAAGGTTTGACATCAAGGGTCCAACGACAAGGGTTCGATGTCAAGGGTCCAACGTCAAGGGTCTGACATCAAGGGTCCGATATCAGCACCTGGCAAACCATGATTTATTAGTTTTGAAATGTGTCATCAAGGACCAAGAGTAGCTTGTTATGTTCCATATTTCATTTCTTATTTATGATGTACATTGAATACACTCTTTTACCTGGGCCATGTATTTGAAATAAGTTTATGTAAAGTGGCTTCATCTTGGAGTTATTTTTCTGAAATGTCTCTTATTCATCTTATGAAAACTATTTTATGAATTCAAGATGTGACCTTTGATCTTGAGACTGATGCAACACTCCATGTTGGGTTTGCTAGAAAGAATTCTTGTAATAAAAGATTAGGACTTGGTAAGTGCTATTTGGAGAGCCTATAATATTTTGTTTGAAGGACTACATATTTACTGGATGTTACATTTGGCAAATGTAATGAAGGGATGATGTTAGTTTTGCAAGTAGTCATAAATATGGACATAATAATACAGATTTTAGACATAGGATTTTTTGGGAATGATGAAGATTAAACATATTTCCCAAGGTTTCTACATAGACTTTGGGAAATGGAACAAATAACATATAATGCAGTTTGAATTTTTAGGATTAGCAACATCGCCATCATCATCTTAGCCTTATTCCATTTACAAGGATTGACTATATGAATTCTTTTCTACCATTCATTTCTGTTAAGAGCCAAATAAACATCAATACCCAAATTTAGATGTCTTTCTTTATGTTCACAAACCATGTATATTTAGCACTACATATCTATAGGATAATACATTTGGCAAATGTAATGATGGGATAATGTTAGTTTTGCAATTAATGAAAAATATGGACATGATAATATAGATTTTAGATAGATTTTTTTTTATCATAAAGATTAAATCTATTTCCCAAGTTTTCTACATATATTTTGGGAGATGAAATAAATAGAATATAATGCAATTTGAATGTTTTGGATTAGCATCGTTATCATCATCATCCTAGCTTCATTCCAAGTACAAGGGGTCAACTATATGAATTCTTTTCTACCATTCACTTCTATTAAAAGAAAAAAAGCATCAATACCCAAATCTTAGATGTCCTTTGTTGAGTTTCCAAACCATGTATATTTAGGTGTATAGTTTTGTTGTTTCTCCTTAACTTTAATAAAGCGACCTCTTCTACTAGGTGCATTCTCTAGTCTTTTTAGCACATGGCTAAACTATCTATGATGAGTTTCCTTAATTTGTTCTTTTATGGATGCTACTCCTAAGATTCCCTTATTAAGAGATTGTTGATTCAGTCTTTCCTTGTCACACTTAACATCCACCTTATCATACACATCTTTGCTACATGTACATGCTGAGTTGAATGTTTTTCTATAAGCCAACATTAAAGGATTACAAGTCTAATAGCAGTTCTTTAAAAATTCTCTTCAAGCTACTAGGGATTCTTTTATCATAAAACATACTACTAGCTTCTTGAAAGTTCATCCATCTTATTTCAATTTTCTTTGTCACAATACTATTAATCTCACCATCCATTTGAACAAGTGAATAGAAGCATTCAAATTGCTTATATTGAATAACTTCTTGATTTTGAATTCTAATCTTCATATATTCATTACTCATTTCTCTACTAAAAAAGTGCTTCATGTATTCCATTTTTCTTTTACTAGTCCATAACCCTTTTGATTCTAGGGCTTTTCTCCAAGTCTCCATTTTTTGTAGTCAAGACTTTTTAGATTTCTCCATGAAAATAATATCATTAGCAAAGATCATGTAGCAAGGGATATCATTTTGAATTTCTTTAGGTTCCTTATCCATAATAATGGAAAATAAATTAGGACTTAGAGTAGATACTTGGTGTAGTCCTACATTCATAGGAAAGTTAGTAGTCTTTCTATAGATGATGAAAACTTAAGTTGTTGCACCATTACACATATCCTGGATAGCCTTTGTGTGCCCAATTGGAATTTTCTTTCTCTTTAATGCTCATTAAATAATCTCTCAAGAAATTACATCATAGGCTTTCACCAAGTCAATGAAAATGATATGCAAATTCCTCTTCTTACATCTAAGTTTCTCCATCAACTAGCTTAACAAGAAAATAACTTCTATAGTTGACCTTCCAAACATAAAATCAAACTATTTCTTAGAAATTATTGATTTTTATTTAAACATTGTTTTGTAACTATTTCCCATAACTTCATGATGTGACTCATAAGCTTGATGGTGTTATAGTTCCTACAGTTTTGGATGTTACCCTTATTCTTGTAAATGGGTACTATGATGTGTCTCCTTTGGCATTTTCCCTTTGCTTTGGTTATTGGTGAATTAATTTTTTAGGTAACCCTATATTTCTCGTAAACTTCTATAACTTTATTAGGATAGCATTGGCCCTATCACTTTACCATTTTTCATCCTTATGAAGGCTTTCTTTACTTCAAAGACATATATATGGTTGGTCACTACTGTGTTTGTCTGAATATCTTGAAATTTATCTTAAGGAAAATCTTTGCTAAGTAGCTCCTAAAAATATATCTTCACTTGCTCCAAAATTTCCTTGTTAGAAATAAAAATCTTTTCATCCCTTGATGCACTAATATTGTTAATGCCCTTGCACCTCTTGTTCAAGTCTTGGCCAGCTTGTAAATTTATTTTTCATCCTCCTTAATTCATAGCTTCTAATAAAAGGAATTGAAAGTGCTAAGTGATGAGCAGTGAGGTACCCCTATGCTCAACCATACAAATACGAGCATTTCATGCACGATCCGGTCAAATTCCAAGGACTAAGTGCTTATGTGCCCTTTTGGAACAAGGAAGGGTTGGTTGATCATTGTCTTCCCAAACTTACTTGTATGTCACAATTGTATCGTTAAGTAAGCTTGAGGCATATGATTTTTATGGCTTTTATGTTTTTATGTCGTGCTGCTAATAAGGGAAGAGAGAGAGATAACTAAGTAACTAATTTAATTGAACTATTGATTAACTAGGCTTTAACTAATCCTAGCACCAGTATCCATTCTCACTTACCATACACATCTTGAACTAGTGTAACACTACTGGGATTACCAAACACTAATCGTTACTAGGTTACCAAGTGTTACATCCATGCTTGAAGTGATCGTACTGAGTGTACTTACTTAGGAGAGTTGTAGGGTGAGAGAGAATCATTAATTAACTAAGGAAGCATTTAATAAAAGTAATTAACATTAACTAATTTATTCTAGATGCTACAAGGTTAATCATAAAGTTTTTCTTTATTGCTATAGACAAAGTGTGCTTAGGTGCACAATGCTCTAATAAAGATCTGTTCACTTGATGACTCCTATTGCAGGCACAAAGAAATAATTCTAACTCTGGAGGGAAGAAAAGACAAGATTTTGGCTAAGGGACTAACTATCTAACTCCCAAACCAAGTGCACCTGCCTCTTATTTATAGGCAATGAGGCATGTCTCCATATCAGGTATTTGACATCGCATGGTAGGCTTCGATATTGTGTACCTGATATTGTGGATGTGATATCGAGGCCCCGATATCATGGTTCATTACTAAGTTTAGCGTTGATCAATGTCTTCTTTGTCCCGTACTTCACCAGTTTGTATTTTTGAAAATTTCTTTCTCTTACTTTGTTACCACTCATTGAAACACGTCTTATTATTGCATTTCCTCTTTCCACCTCCATGTTTCCTTTTAGATATACTTATTCCTTTTTGAAACCTCAAGGATGTCCTTCCCTATCTTCTCAATATAGCTTCTCATTTGGTTCCAACTATTTTTCACATTTAAGGTTAAATCCCAAGGTCCTATTATAAGTAATCCATCCTTGAATTGTAATGCTTTATCTTCTTTTAGATTCCACTATTTTATACAAGGCATTTCTTTCTAGAGTCTTTGTTGTTACCACTCTTGATAGCCATATCCATCATTATAAGTCTGAATTCAGTTGTATTGATTTCACTTGGAGTGACTTTGCAATCTTTACAAGCTCTCAAATCTATCTTTCTTACCATGGTATAGTCTATTTGAGTTGAGTTTCTTTTGTTCATGAAAGTTATCAAGTGTTTAGGATATTTTTTGGAATAAGTATTAGCTATTGCAAGATCATAGGTATGCACAAACTTGAATATAGACTTCTGATCTCATTTCTCTTGCCAATGCCATGTTTTCCATGAACCCTCTTATAACTTGTACTTGTTGCTTCCACATGTCTACTGAAATATTCTCTAATAAGGATACCTACATTCTCTACTATTTGTTGCATAAGCCTATCCTAAGAATCCCGAAAGGTCTGTTTAACATGGTCCCTTGAATCAACCTAAGGTGCATAGACACTTTGGATATTAATAATTCATTTCTATAAGATAATCTTAATGCTCATGATTCTATCACCACTTCAGGTAAATTATACAAATTTTTCCTTCATCTCTTAATCTACCATTATCCCTACTTCATTTTAACATTCTCTCCCCCCATCGTAAAAAAAGCTTAAATTCTTCATCAATGTCTTTTGCTTTCTCTGCTTCCCATTTAATTTCTTGTAAGCAAGTAATGTTAAGCCCATGTTACTGCTAAAAAAAATTAATGTACTTATCCATAATAAGTAGATATGCTGGTATTACTATGATATTTTAAAACTAAACTATGATAACATTGTAAAAATATACAAGTTAAATCATCATGATTAATTCCATGGTGCGATGGAGGGTTAGGCAAGTGATTCCACTATATTTTTTACAACTTGATGTATAAATTAGCATAAACCTGAAATCATAATTTTTATTGTTATTGTAGTGTTGCTTATAGAGTTAAATCTTGAACCTAATGATTATAAACAAAAACTCTAAGCATTGATAGGTTAGAAATTTGGCATTTCCTCCTATTATGATGAGGATGACTCAATGACTTTCAAGTTTTGAAGTGTTTAGTCTTCCATTATTCTCTGTTTATTCACATTTTGAAGAGTGTATTCTCTTTTTAAAATTTATTTTCATTGGTTCATGCAAATCAAGGTTTCTTTTGGATTTCCTCTCTCTAGAGGGCAAGAAAAAATCTGAGATTGATTAACTTGTGTGTATCTAAAGACTACTTTTGAGAGAGAATGAATGGTTATAGCTATTTGGTTATCACAATAAACTTTCATGGAGTTTCCATAAGGTAGTTTTAGTTTTGAAAGTAAACTCTGTAGCCACATGATTTCACAAATACTTAGAGCCATTTGCTCTAAAATTAGCTTCTACACTCCTTCTTGTGACTACCAATTGCTTCTTACTTCTCCATGTGACCAAGTCCTCCCAAACATAGGAGCAGTATCCATTGGTTGATCTTCTATCGATGGGAGATCTTGCCCAGTTAGCATCAGTGTAGGTGTTGATATCTCTACTATCAATTTTCTTGAATAACAACCCTTTTCCTGGTGTCATTTTGAGATATATGAGAATGCAGTAGACTGCATCAAGATGATCTTCCCTTGGATTGTTCAGAAATTGACTTACAACACTAATAGAGAAACCTATATTTAGCTAAGTGTGGGAGAGATAGATCAATTTTCCCACAAGATGCTGATATCTCTCTTTATCAGCTGGTGGCCTATCTTCACTTTCTCCTAATTTCTTTGTAGGATCCATAGGGGTTTTTGTAGGTTTACAACCAAGCATTCCTATTTTCTTTAATAAGTCTAAAATGTACTTCTGTTGAGAAACAAAAATACCTTTTCTTAATCGAGCAATCTCCATCCCTAGGAAATACTTGAGGGATTATAGGTCCTTGATTTCAAATTTTGTAGCCATAAATTTCTCCAATCTAAGAATTTCTTCCTAGTAGTCTCATATTACAACTATATCATCTACATAAATAATCAAAATGTTCCTTTTACCTCTAGTTGACTCCTTAAGAAACAAGGTATTATCTGCCTAGCATTGGTTGTAACCAAACTTCTTCATGGCCTTTGCAAACCTATCAAACCATGCTCTAGGAGATTTTTTTAGCCCGTAGAGTGACTTCTTGAGCTTATAGACTTCTTTTGGCTTTTCAAAACTTTCAAACCCAAGAGGCATGTCCATGTAGACCTATTTTTTAAGATCTCCATTTAGAAAAGCATTCTTAATGTCAAGTTGGTATAGAGGCTAGTTAAGATTTTCAGCCACTAAGAGAAGAGTCTAATTGTGTTGAGTTTGGCTACTGGAGTGAATGTCTCCTAATAATCTATCCCATATGATTGTGTAAATCCTCTAGCAATCAACTAGGCCTTGTATCTTTCTATGTTGTCAGTAGGATTGTGTTTGATCATAAAAATCCATTTTCACCCTCCGGTTCTCTTGTTGTTTGGTAGTGTAGTAACTTCCCATGTTCCATTCTTCTCAAGGGCTCTAATTTCCTCATTTATGGCTACTTTCCATTTTGGATGGTTCAAGGCTTCATGAATATTATTGGGAATCATAGTGGAGAAAAGATTAAGTGTGAAGGCCTTAAAAACTAGAGACAAACCTTCATAAGAAACAAAGTATGAAATAGGATGAGGAGTGCATGAACGAACACCCCTTCAAAGAGTAATAGACTACCCAAGATGATCTAACAACTCAAAAATATCAAAATTAACATCACTATTACATAGTATTTCAAGATTCTTGGAGTTTGGCTTTGAGTCATGATTTGACAAAGGATGTGTACTTGTCTTTGGTTCGTCCCGAATTAGTTTCAACTTCAAACTTTGTAGGTTGAGTTGTGTTTGAGGTTTGAGTGTTTGATGGACTCTGAACCAAGGGAACAAGAGAAGGTGGAGTCAAAGTAGTAGTGGATTCGATTTCAACATTGGATTCCCAAAACAGATATTCTTCAGTTGGCTCACTCTCTTCCTAAATAGTAGTTTCACGTAATAGGGTTGATCTTCAAAAAGCTAACATCCATTGAAATAAAAAATCAATGTTTTTGTGGACAATAGCACTTATACCCTTTCTATGTATGAGAATACCCAAGGAAGAGACACTTTTTTGATTTTGGGTCCAATATGCTTCTATGATGTTGATTTATGTGGACAAAGGTAGAACATCTAATCACCTTTAAAGGAATGGTTGAAATAAGATGGAAATTTGGAAAGGATTGAAGGAATACTTGACATGGTATTTTGAAGTTTAAAACTTGTGATTGCATTCTATTTATGAGATAAGTAGATGTTAGAAAAAATTCCCCCAAAAAAATACTTTGGAACATTTGATGCAATCATGAGAGATCTTGCAACTTCTAATAGGTGTCTATTTTTACTTTCTGAAACTCCAGTTTGTTGTAGGGTTTCAACACAAGAGCTTTGATGAACAATTCCTTGATCAAGAAGATATTTTCCTAGATGAGAGGAGAAATATTCTTTGGCTTTATTAGTTCTAATAATTTCAATTTTATTGTTAAATTGGGTATTGACTATATTATTGAAATTTTGGAAGATTTTGCCCACTTTGGACTTTTCTTTCATAAGGAATAGCCAAGTGACCCGAGAATGATCAATAAATAGAACAAACCATCTAAAACCCATGATACTTTTTATTTTTGATGGACCCCAAACATTACTATTAACAAGAGCAAATGGTTGAGAAGATTTCTAAGGAACACATTGATAATGAATTTCAAACATTTCTTGATAGTGGACAAATCTCACAATGGAAGAACTTTGTATTTTTGTTAAGAAATAATGATGGAAATAATTTTGTAAGGTATTGAAAATTTGCATGACCTAAATAGTAGTGCCATAGCATGATTACACTATCTTTATTTTGAGAAGACATGAAGGATGAAACAAAACTTTGAGAAACAAACATGGTAGATTGATGTTGCCCCTTCAAGTGCTCTTCACTTTCCAAAAGATAGAGGCCTGTAGACATCTTATCTTTACCAATCATCATCCCTGATTCCAAGTCTTGAAATACATAGTTTTGAGAAGTGAACTTAGTGATGCAATTCAAATCACTTATGAGTTTACTAATAGATAGTAAGTTGCAGTCTAAACTGGGAACTAAGAGAGCCAATTTCAATGTTATGTCCCTTAAGAGAGAGACTGAACCATATCCTATCACTTTAGAGTGAGAACCATGAGCAATCTTAACAAAATAATTTTAAGTACATGGAATAAAGTTCTCCAACAAATTCATGTGATCAGTTGCACCTGAGTCAATAATCCAACAATATGATCCATCTTTATGAACTATTAGAGATTTGGTAATATTACCTTTCTTAGAAACTAAACCTATTCCAATTGTGGTATGCAATAGTTGAGATTGAATGGCCTCAGTCATAAATTTTTGAAGAGCATTACGTTGTTCTTTGTTGCATGGAGACTCAGTGGAGGCTGATTTTTCTTCCCCAAGTATTATAGCAATGTGTCCAATGGGCTAGTGATCTCTTTGTCCTTGGGATTTATGATCCTGATGGTATCCATGAAGAGCATAGCATTTGTCTTTCATGTGACCCAATTTCTGGCAGTGTTCACACTTGGGTCTTCCTTTCTTTAACTGGTTCTCATTGGCATTGGCTGATTTCCCTTGTATTGCCATTGCTGAAGGCTCACCTACTTGTCCTCCAAGCATGAGTTTCCTCTTGTTCTCTTCATGATGAACTTCAGAGAAAGCTTCTTGGAGAGAAGGTAGAGGTTTGGTTCCCAAGATGCAATTGAAAACCTCATCAAGACTAGGATTCAATCCCATTAGAAACTTGAACACTTGTTTCTTCTCAATGATAGACTTATACTTGATTCCATCATTTGGACTCTCCTAGTTATAAATCTTGTATCGATCTAATTGCTATCATTGAAGTGATAGGAGATTGAAATATTGAGTGACATCAAGATCTCCTTGACAAAGGTCATTAAGCTTGCTCTCTATCACATATAATTCCAATGTATTTTCTTTATTGCAAAAAATCTCCTTAGCTACATCCTAGATCTCCTTCACAATTTCGTACTTCACAGTTTCATAGAACATAAAGTTCTTACCAATCTCTACCATCATGAAATTGATTAGCTATGACATCACCATGCTGTTCTCTGCATACCATACTTTGAACTTTGGATCCTCCTTGTGTGGTGCAATTGAGACTTCAGTGACATAATCATCTTTTCCTTTCCCCCTTGCATACATTAAAATTGATTGGGACCATTGGACATAATTAGGACTCGCAAGTTTGTGGATTATGATAGGAGGAACAAAGGCACCTGAGCTCCTTGAATTTGGGAGGGTGGAAGTTTGGGTGATGGGGGTAATTGTAGAAGAAGAATGTCGGGTAGTATTTGCCATGGAAAACAAATGGTGATAGAGGTTGGAACGGTGTAGGTGAAAACACAATGGTATGATTTGAAGTAGAAAAAGAGCGATGAACAAAGAACAATCTCATCAAAGGAGAGCTTCTAAATAGGAACTCATTGGAAAAAATTGTCCCTAGGTATTAAACCGAAAGATTTGATACTATAAAGACTGATTTTGAGAGAGAATGAATGGTTCTTCCCTTATTCACAGAATGAGGAATAACAAAAATTATATAGGATTGCTAGAAAATATGGCAAATAATTAGGCAACTAAATGCCTAAGAAAAGGACAGAATAAAATAGGAAATAAATCAGACTAAATCTAGAAAATATAAATGGAGAAATTCTAGGAATGAACTCCTAGAATCATTCTACACTAAAATTAGAGATTGGGTGAAGTAGAAAGGGATAAGTTTGGGGGCTTACTACTCAAGTTTGTGTGTTTGCCACCTTGAACCTTTAGAAAAGCTCAGGGTACATGCTTGTTTTTGATGGCACCTCTCAATAGTTGATTTGATGGGGCAAGTGTAGCAAGAGTGGTAGCCAAAGTTTTAGTCATGGAATTGCTAGGCTATCAAAAGTATAGATCACAGAATAAATAAATGGACTAGATTTTATAGATTGTAACACATTATTTCAAAATGGCAAAGCTGAGTTGGTTAAAATATTGAATACGTGAACGTGTTAGACTTCACACACATTTCTTTCAAGCATTCAACTTGATTTATTTATTAGAAAATTTTCTTTAAACAAGGAAACAATTTTTTAATTTAAAAATGACATTTGAAGTTTAACAAGAATTATTTATTAGAGCTTATTAGAATCTTTTCATTGCCTATTTGGAAAATGTAGGTTGTCAGGATAATTATGGTAGTACTAGGATAAACTGTGGGGATATTCTGCAATGTTTAGTAGAGTAGGAAGTGATGCTAAATTTGTCAATGACATGCTTGTATTGTTATATTGCATGTTTCTCTTCCTAACATCTATGTACATTTGAAAACTTACAGGGGTAATAGATAGTGTTAAAATGCCAGAAGAGAGTCAATCTTGGGGGTAAGTACTTTCTTATTTAAATGTAAAAGAGCAGATGTCATGATATCTTTTGTTATAGTAGAGTCTTAAAATTTTTATTATTCTCTTTTCCACCTTTATTTAATACCTTGGTTTTGGGTTAAAAAACCAACCCTAGAATTTCTAGGAGATGGTTGCTAGCATATTTAAGCTTTGTTACTTTGTTATTTGAAGATATCTCATTGATTATGTATTTGATTGTGTTTTTCTAACAATAATTTTTAAGCAGAGAGATAGCATCGGTTTCACAACATTTTCATGAGTAAACCACTCGTTAAAATATGGGATTGTAAACATACAATTGTTTTGCACTATTGAAGTTGAACAACCTTGAATTGGTTTTTGCTTGTCTGATTGTGCAAATATTGATGGATCAAAACATCTATTTGATTCAAGATTAATTAATTGGAATGCTTTTTAAAATAAAATTTTAAGGTTCACATGAATTTAACATCAAGATGTTAGTTTTTAGGCTCTTCTTGTAGAGATAATGAGATGGAATTTTTGCTATTAATGCTCAAATTTTTTTCTGTAACAAGTAATTCAAATGTTTATTATATTTCTATTTCCTATAACTATCATTTTAGATTTAGTTGTCATCATCTAGAGGCTCAATGCTCATCTTGCCAAGGTAGGTCCCAGGAGTATTGGTGGATAAGCAAAAGTATAGCCTCTTTTTTGAACTTGAGAACCAAGCACATTACCAGCACTTCAAATGGTTGCCTTTTACCCTTTTCAAATTCCCGAACAATTTAAGGAAGGTGAAGTTTTCAAACTGAGAAAAGAGAAGGAGCTTATTTTGGTGCAAGTGGTCAAAACTCTAAAACATAGATTAAGAATAGTATCTTAATTTTCATCATGACTCTTGCCTTATGATATAGTACTGTATAATTGCGTGTGAATGTTAAAAATGCAACATAAACATGTAATTTAGAATTCAAACTTGCTCAATGACATGGAGATTATAATTATGTTGATTTGAAATATTTTTACCAAAAATGCTTGCATCAATTATAGTCATTTTTGTAGAAATGTGATAGATGCCATATGATGGCATTATAGCTTGACTTCTATCAATGCATTTTGAAATCATATCTATCTACATAATAACAAGTCCTTGAGCTATTTTCTAATGATATGATGGCTTGGCTTACCATGTAAACGAGTGCATTGAATTTAGTTGTTTCAATTTATTTTCATGATTTTTGGCTTTCATGATGTAGGTGACATTGGTGGGTTTCTAAATATTCTTACCATTAAATGGAAGGCCATGAGTTTGATTTCCTTGGTAGGGATAGACCATTAGTGCATACCTTACTGGTGATAGCTTCTGGTTTATTTATCTAAAGGTCTTTGCATTTTAGCATCTCCACCCAGCTACATGTGGAAAATAGTAAGATCCAATTCACTGTCATGATCTCCATTAGCTATGGTTTTATTTTTAATGCTAATCTCGCTCCAATGTGTCATGATAAGGTTTCATCAAGATAACACTTTTTGATATTATTTAATTTTTTGAAGAAGAGATTATATTAATAAAGTAAGATTTGATGTACAATAAAATGGTATAATGCCTTTCATGGATTGTATTTCTTAATATAAAATCTATAACTCAATGTTGCTAGTTAGAATCAAACCTATGACCTAGGATTTCTAGACGAAGACTCTTACCACTAAGCTAACACCTCATTGCATCATCATCATCCTAGCCTTATTCTAACTATATAGGGTCAACAATATGAATTCTTTTTTACCTTTCACTTGTATTAAGAGCTAAATAAACATGAATATTCAAATCTAGGGTGTTTTTCCTTATGTTGGAAAATCATGTATGTTTAGGTCTACCTTTTGGTTATTTTCTCTTGACTTTTATAAAATGACCTTTTCTAATAGGTGCATTCCCTAGCCATTCTAGCCCATGGCCAAATCAACTAAGATGACTTTCCTTAATCTTCTCATCTATAATTTCTACTCACAAACTTTGTCTAATACAAGAGGAGTTTATTCAATCTTTTGTAGTTGTACCCAACATCCACCTTAGCATTCACATCTCTACCACAAGTACATGTTGAGCCTGATGCCTTTTGATAAGTCAACATTTGATGCCATAAAGGATTGTAGGTCTAATAGTAGTTTGGTAGAACTTTCCTTATCTTTTGATATAGTATATGATGACTTTATTATTTTCCAATAGTCATGTTTTTTATCATTGAAACATTTATGGGTGAAATCAATTATATAAATGCATGGTTACAAGGCCACTGTCTAAATTAGGTAGGAATACTCTATGTTCCCCTCTTTTTGTAGAATATCTTGGTTCAACATGGACTGAACAGGAAATGATTGAAGTGTTTTCAAGGTAAAATCAATGTTTATTTTGTGTGATCAAAGCATGTTAGTTCCATGGTGTAAAAATTTTATTTTTCTTATAGTTTTCACTCAATATTAGCCTTTACTTATTTTTTCTACTCATGTTTAAGGTTGAAAGGTTTTAAAAGTTTGACAATGTAGAATAAAGGTTGTAGGTCTATTGCGTTTATAGAGTTTGAGGTAAAAACCTATTTGCTAAATTGATTATGAGTTTTTTTCCAAGTGTAATCGTAGGATAATTTTTTTGAAAGTATGGCTAAACTTTTCTAGCAATATCACATTCTTGTTAAACTATGGTGTGATTGATTACCTATTATTTGTTAGTATTTCATCTAAAGCATCCAAGTTGTTTTAGTTTGTTGTGTAAGTTTTTATTTTATTTGGGTATATCTTATTTTGTAATATTAATATCTGAATTTGTAATATTTTTTTGTTTTTCATTTTGTTGGTTATTAATATCTTGCTCTTTACTATTATTTTTCATTTTTATCTTCCACCTTATCAAGATTGTAGTGTTGTTTTTCTTTTCACTTATTTTAATTTGGTTTTGTACTAGTTTTTCTTATTATATTAATTATTTGGGTCATTCTACTATCAAGTAGTTCTTGATCTTTTAAACCATTGTTATGTATCTGGACTTTGCATTCATGTCTTCTCTTTGTTAAGGGGCTTCTTGGCAACTAGTGGACAAAAATGTTAAAGGCTTTATAAGCCTTCAAAGCATGCAAAATTAAGGACCTATTTCTAGGTGATGAAATGTTCTACAGTATTACAATGCTTTTCTTTCTTGATTATCCAACATCCATTCACATTGGACTTGTTCATGTTAGATTCTTCTTTTGGTTAATCTTTTCATTGTGTTTGTGATAGGATGTTGGTGTTTCAAAATATTTTACAAGGAGATTCACTTTTCATAACTGATAGTAATATTGATATTATGGAACTTAAAGATCATAGCTTTCTTCTTAATTATAACTACTCTTCATAATTCTAAGTATCATAAGTCTTACTAATTTGGCTACTTATGAATCTTTTGCAAATTCATTACATCATCTTTGGGCTTCTTGTATCTCCAAGGATAATTGATTTGCAATCCACTAGCTCTAATCTCCAATAGCACCTCTTCCAAATTATCAAAGTGTGTGGAAAGAATGAATCATGGAAGTTTCAATGGAGACTAATTAAAGTCATGGAATGAAAGAAAACAACCAACTACCAAAACAAACACCAAATTAAAATAATATTTCCACTAATACTTTCTATCACACAAGCAACTTCCTCCAACTCATGTAACTCTCATGCATGCTAAAATTAGTTAATAAAATAAATGCCAAAATAACCACTATTCCCTAAATACCCTCATAAGTCTCTCATAATATAATAAAAACTAATAAATTAAATATTAAACAAGTAGCTACCAATGCTACATAATAAACAAGGTCATAAAAGACATTATAGGAAAATAAACAAACAAACCATAGATTGCATGCCATGTCATGCTCCCAACCAATCCTCATGAAATATTATCACACTCAACAATAGGGTTAGTATACATATGCTAGATTTTAATAAATACATATAAATAAAATATGAATATCTAAAAAATGTACATAATAATACCCATGCACCTAAGCATCTCAAAGCTCATCAACATAAACCTCCTATACGACACCAAAAATAAAGCAAGCCAATAACATGCATAAACACATACATGAGCACAAACATCACAAATTCTATAAAGATGTTTATAAAACTCTATAAAATGGGTTATCAGTATAAAATTGAGTGAGAAATCATATGATCATCTCCAACTGATGAATGAGTGGTTCTCATGGGAGTTAGGAGGAGCATGGTTGACTTGCAAAGTGTGTTAAGTCAAGAAAATCCAAGAAAGAATACAAATGTATAGCCAAACATCTAATCATCAATCAATACCAAAACTAAGATTTTCTCACTTCAATCATCACCACAAATAAGTAGGCTTGTAGGAGAGACATCTTGAAAAATAGGATATGTCTGGGAAAGAATGTTTGGAGGTAGAGTGAGATGTTTTGGGATGTGTGAGATGTCTCTAGTGAAGAGGAGACATCTCAAGGCAATATGGGATGTCTTAGGAAGTAGGGAGGCATCTCTAGCAAGGCTCAGATGCCTTTGAAAAAGGTGAGACATCTTAGTTGTAGAGGAAACATCTTTTCCATGGTGGAGACATCTTAGGACAAGAGGAGATGTCTTGTCTGAGACTAGGATGTCTAATTGAGAGTTTTGGCATAGGAAGGAACATCTTGCAAGGTTTATGACGTCTCATTTAGGTAAATAAAGACTAGGAATCAATCGAGAAAACATTGAATGATGGGAATGGACAAGGAATCCTCAAGTAATAAAATCAAGAACTTAAAAAGAAGAATTAGTGAAGAGTAAGAGCAATCCAATGATTGAACTAAGAACTCAAATTGACAAAACACAAGGCTGGAAATCTCAATATGAAAGGATTAGTGTCCATACATCCAAGATCACAATACAAACAAGAGAAAAAGGAATTCAAACCAAAATTGCTATGTGATCAAGTGATCACAAAGAGCATGACAAGATCATAAAATTGGAAAGGAAAATCAGATTTGAGTAAGATTATCATGATGAATGGAAATCCTTAATTCTCCAAACAAATTAGCATATGAAACCAAACCCCATCTCCCTCTAGGTTTGAGACACATCTAGGAAAAATTACAAAATTTTCAAACATATTATCAAAATTGGTAAAAGCCATTGATCTAGTAAAACCAAGTTCCACAAAATTGTTGGGATAACTCTCATAGTACCCATACCCAAAATGATAGAAACAACAATACATTTACCATCAATTATGCACACAAAATCTATTGAAACAACATTATAAGCATTCAAAGAAATACCCATTAGCCCACAACAATAATAAATAATACCTATCCGACAAATGTGTACAAAAACTTGTAACCATAAATGGAAAAAGAGGCCAAGATTACTCACTTTCAAATTTTCATGATGAAAACCAAAAGATAAGAGAGTAAAACAAAAAAGATTCAAGCAACAACACAACCAATATGCAATCCAACAACACCTCCACTAGCTCCAATCTCCCACAACACCTCTTCTAAATCATCAAAGTGTCTAGAAAAATGAACCATGAAAGTTTTAATAGAGATTAACCAAAATTATGAAACATGAGAAAACAACCAATAGCCAAAACAAACAACAAACTAAAAGAATATTTTCACTAATTCTTCCTATCACATAAGCAACTTCTTCCAATCTTACATAACTCTCACACATGCTAAAATTAGTCAATAAAACAAATGCAAAAGTAACTACTATTCCCTAAATATCCTAATAAGCCTCTCATAATATAATAAAAACTAATAAATTAAATATTACATAAGCATTCACAAATAGCATATAATAAACAAGGTCATAAAATACATTCTAGGAAAATAAATAAACAAACCATAAATTACATGCCATGTCATGCTCCCAACCAATTCTCATGAAACCCTACCACATAACAATAGGGTTAGTGCACATCTACTGGATGGTAATAAATACATATAAATAAAATATGAATATCCAAAAAGGAACATAATAATACCCATGCACCCAGGCATCTCAAAGCTCATCAACATAAACCTCATATGCAACAACAAAAATAAACTAAGCTAAGAACATGCGTAAACCCACACATGAGCATAAGCATCACAACCTCTATAAAGATCATACATCCTAAGGTACTAAAAATATGGGTTGCTACATCCTCCTCTGTTAAGAATCTTTCTCTCGGAAGATCTCAGGATGGGAAAAATGTAAATCAAACTCAAGCTTCCAAAGGGCCTCTTGAGAATTATGATAACTCCACAAGACCTTCACCATGGGAACTATATTGTTATGCAACTGATGATCATTTGGTCCATGATCCTACAAGATGCTTCACATACAAGTCATTAGCTTGAAGCTATACAATAAACTAATCAACAACATGATTGTCAATGGGGACATACTTCCATGGCATGGGGATGTAAAGCACATCATGCATACTTGAAAGTTATAGAGGAAAATCAACACAATATGCAACCTCTTGTATGTGCTGTAGAACATTGAATGGTCCAATGTAACGAGATGGAAGTTTACCTTTCTAACCAAAACACATCAAGATTGAAACACCAATAATTTTGGCCTAACACTTTGAAACAAGAATGACTCAAGCCCTTTCAAGCATTCGGGAGGAAAAATTTGACTAAGGCGTGCAACTCACGATGGCTTGTCTTGGGCAACTCACACTGGAAATTGGTCATATTTTCCAACACACATTGCATCTCACGCTGCACTCATGCTGCACACACGCTGGCATCGTGAGTCTAGCATGAACAACTTTGGTAGCTCCAAAAATCAAGTCAAAAATGGTCAAAATCTAATAGTGCAAGCCATCCTCAAATGGCCACTAATGTCCACTCTAGGTTTTAGAATTCAGAATTCAAACTTGAGGTTAAAAAGTGTACATTTTCTCACACACACTGTAGCTCATGCTGCACTCACGTTGGCAATGTGTGTCTAGCGTGACCAGCTCTAGGAGCCTGCAAACCGAGTTGAAACGATCCAACTTCCAAGATGCAAATCATATTTAGAGTTCATGGTCGACAACCTCCAGTCCCAACTCCAGAATCCCAAGTTTCCAAATCCAAAATTGCATGTTCAAGTCACTCACGTTGTAGCTCATGCTATGGACACACTGTCAGCATGAGTGCAGTGTGACCTATCCAAAATAGTTCCAAACCAAACACATTCAAGCTCAAATTCTAGATTTCAGATCACTCTCAGGGTTAGACACATTTAGGCAATAGTTGCATTCAAGGAACAGGATTTAGAAATTAAAATTTGGTGTCAAACATCTCATTTTACTGCACTCACACTGAAGTCATGCTGAGGAAATGCCCAGCGTGAGTGCAGCATGAGTTCACCTCACTCACGCTTGTAGTGTCAATGCAGTGTGAGCGCTGGTCACGCCTAAGCAAAAGCTCTCCAAACACACGCTGAGGACATGCTACGACAAAATCAACTCATGTTGGAGGTCCTAATCAGATGGGGACGTCTCAAATAGCCACAGAACCACTGGAGTCGACATCTTGCAGCAGGCAAGTCAGAAATCCAGAAGTTTGAAGAGATCATTATAAATTTCAATCATTTGTCATTTGTCGAGCTCTTACGCTCTAAATTATATGTGTCATGAGGGTAAGCTAGCTTGAATGAGTTTTTACACATTGTAAGATACAATGTACCTGGTCTAGAACGTAGCTTGCCTAAGCATGTCCAACTCACATAAAGCTGTCCATTGGACACGTGTCACAAGATTCGCTTTCCTCTCATCTCCTAGCTGTTGATTTTAGTCTCGAACTCCGCACCCGAGCCCGGAGTAGCCCTATAAATACCTTATCAATTCACATAAATAGGGTTTGGAATTTTGAAGGTAGACGGCTTGGGAAACTCAGATTAGCAATCCTTGGGCACTTGGACACACCTGACTCCTAGCATCCAAAGCACTCTTGAAACATAGCACATCACCCCGGGGCTTGGCGCTTGACTTGCCATCCAAACGTGCAACTACGCTTTGACCGGTGCACATATTTTCGAAGCAATACAATATAGTTAATTTTGCCAGCCATTATATTGTTTCCTCTATTTTACATTCAATTTACATTCCATTTACAATACTAGTTCTACATATGTCTCTGTTTACATTTTGTGCACACTGTTTACATTTCAAACATTAGTTACGATAACCCCAGCATAGGCCATAGCTTACGCTCAGGGATTTCCTTGGTTGATTTGAATGCAGACCATTCAAGGCACTCTGCCTTCATTTTCTTTTCCAGTTTGCCCTAAGGCGAAGGTAGGGTTAGCTGTGTTTGCCCGACGATCTTTCGGTGTTTGTTTTCCCTTCTAACCTTACACCGACAATTTAGGTCAGTACAATAAATTGGTGCTAGAAGGAGGGCTTGGCTTGTTATCTATCAAAACATTGACCACATTACCTGTCTAAACACTGCACAAACTAATTGCTGATTAAAGTCCAGTGTCTAGACATAGCTAGATCGACTTACCTATCCTCTTCATTCCTAATACCTCACATAGTCAGCTCATGCTATTTGTCAGTGTCACGCTGTTAGCTCATGCAGTCTATTGGTCATACTGCAGTTGACTCACACTACAGCTTCTATTTGCCAAGTCACAATGCATTGTAGTTGTTCATGCTGTAGTGTTGACACTGTTGGTCATGCTACCGTCAATCATGCTACACTGTAGTTGTTCATGCTACAGTGTTGACGCTATTGGTCTTGCTACCATCAGTCATGCTGCACTGCAGTTGTTCACGTTGCAGTGCTGACACTATTGGTCATGTTGCCATTGGTCACACTACTGCAGTTGCTCATGCTGCAGTTGTTACGCTATAGTTGGTCATGTTGTAGTTGTTATGTTGTAGTTGTTCACACTACAGTTGTTGCTCACATTCAACTCTTCTAACTTAATTTACTCACGTTCATTATGGAATCCTCCCAAATTAACCCATTGACACTGCTGACCTCTAACTTTGGGGCTAAAACCTCGAACCCTGTGACTACTACTGAATCCATAATTATCATCGAACAGATAAACCCCCAAGGCCCTACACGCTAGTCACTCAGGCTATAGGGCAAAGACCCTACCTATGCGACTCTTACACCCAAACAATATAACTTCATTTGTGTCTAGATCCAAGCCAACTTACCTGTCGATCGTGTAGAGAGGGAAGCGAAGCGAGACTATGGACTTATCCACAATGGAGGTCGTGAATTCATCTCCTCAGCATTTGACATAATCTTGCTCTCTGAATACCACCATAGACTCATATCTCAACTTCTCATGGCAAGAAGTTAAGCCCTACAGCTACCCCCAATAGAGCCTCAGGGTGCAGATGAGGAAGATGACTTTGCAGCCCAATCTGAACATGGGGATTCATACCATATTGTCAGTTCCCATGCCCATACAAACCCATTGTTTCAACCTTTCCTAGAAGAGACTATACTTCCACCACCAGCCTCTCTATAGGAAATAGCCACTCCCATTCCCATCTTCTCGAAATTCAACGTTCAATCTAATGCATTCACTTCCATCGTACCTCTGCAAATACAACCCCAACAGCATCCTCCCCCAACTAATGCAGGATCGACCTCTCGACCTCAAGTGATTGGGATGCCATTGGTCATACCAGCTTACACGTCCACGCATTACATACCCTAGGTGCAAATCCAACAAGCACCATTGATCACTTCACAACTTGTGACTAGGTAGTGGGTCTCACTAGTTGTTCAACAAAACTTGTCTACTTGCTATAATGCACCACACCCCATAGTCTCAGCCCCGAACGTCATCCCATTATAGCAAATGACAGTCCAACAACCTCTCTTTCCACAAATAGTGCAATAATCAAGTCATTATCAAACACCATCTACTCAACCAACCGGTCTGCCTATGGCTCAAAAGTGGGCATCTATGAAGAAAATGATGCACTTGTTAGTAGAAGAATTAAAATGCCTTAAAACTATGAACACTAAGGAAGTCAAGGTACTAGACTTCTATCAAGATGATCCAATTGACCCCTCAGTTCCACCGCTAACCTTGCCAAAGGGAGTTTCATTACCCCAGCTAACGAAGTATAATGGAGAGGGGGATCCAAATGCACACCTAGTTACATTTCGAATAGAATGTCTATTTCTTCAGGCATGGACTCATGTAATTCTATGTGTGTTTGCTATGTCCTTAACTGGAAAAGCCTTAGAATGGTACTGAGCTTTGCCCCGTAGCTCCATATCTTCTCTAGAGAAGTTCTTGCATCAGTTTGTCACCCATTTCAAATACAATCTAAAGCCTAAGGCTACGTTAGATAGCTTGATCCAGATTAAACAAGTGCCATTAGAGCTAGCACAGAAATTTATCCAAAGATGGAGTGTAGCCTTGAATGAACTTCACGAGTCCATCCCTGAAACATATTTGCTTACCATCCTTAAGGTGCTTGTGAATGAATTTATTAAGTCAAATCTTTACTATTTGAAAGACCACACATTGAGCCAAGAATTTGTGCAAATTAAAGATATAGAAGAGGCAGCACACACAAGTAATGAACCAGCCTACTCGACCTTTAGGAGCCAACATATGAAGATAGATAAATCCAAAACAACGGTAGCAGTAGTGGCTGAGACAACCTAACCTAACCATCTAGGACAAAAGGGAAAATAACCCACTGTCCCAAACAACTATGAAAGAAACACACCTATGCCTACATCCGAATCTTCATCAAATAGAAACACCAACATGGGTCACACCTACACATTCGAAAGAAAAGACCCTACTCAATATACACCTTTGCCTATGAAGCCTTCACAATTTCTTGATCAACTTCTAAAGGTTAGGTTAATCTAGCATAAACAAATGTCTCCTGTAGCCTTTCAAAAAGATGATCGATTTTGTGACTTGGCCAAGAACCCAGCCTTAGCAATGGCTAATGAACCCCCCATTCCAAGAGGCTTTAGGTTGGATAGGTTTTGTGAATATCACCAATGGTGTGGTCATGGGATTGATTACTGTTTCACTTTGAAATAGGATATACAATGCATGATTGATAGGGGTGAAGTAGTATTCGATGAGGGAAACCTAGTAAGACCCCAAAATCGACCCATGGGAGTCTACAAGGATCCTCTCAACACCAATGATGCACCATATGTGATTAATACCATCTGTGTGGAGAACAGACAAGATGTCCTACGAAAACCTTTTGTGATTTGCAGGCCTTCAGAAAACACACCTACCCTAACATCTCCTTAAACCCCTTTTATCATACGCACATCCCCTACACCACAAAAGCCATTTGTCATTCGTGTTCCTCCTTCCATTGCAACAACAACCACATCATCTAAAAACCAACCCATTCCCTTTGTGATCTGAGTGCCAAAGCACCCTGATACACAACCTGCCTCTACTCCCCCGTGACCTTTGTAAGAATGTCTTGTTGATAGGTTAATGAAAGAGCATCTGGAAAGAGAAAACCATCAGCACAAATTAGGACCACCAAAGCCTACATCGCTAAATGCTATTCCTATGGGTCCATCTGTTAATGAGCCTAGTACAAGTCATCAAAACAAGGATGATGTCATGGGTTGTGTCTTGAACCTAGCATCCTTAGATACTAACGCAAAATTTCCTCCACAGGAAATACGAATGTTGGGTCAAATGGACCAAGTCCCCACAGATAAGGGTATCCCAAATGATAAGGATCTAGCAAGCGTGTTGACCCAGGTCATACAAGCCTTAAAATAAAAGAACACTTCTTTAAGTCTGTATGACCTAGTAATGACTTCACTAGTACATCAGGAAGCTCTTGTACGGATGCTAACCTCGATCCCTGTTAGTGAGGACCTTCCTACAGATGAACCATCCGTTTATGTAGTATTTTTCTCGCAACTTCAGGAATCAAAGACCACATCCCCAGAGTTTCGGGATAAGGACATTAAGCTAGATGAGAAAATAGGAGAAGTCACCTCAGCCCCTATGTTCATAATGATACAGGTCAATCATTTCAAGATACGTAGGGTACACGTCGATGATGGTGCGGCGATAAACGTAATACCTTTTCCCATCATCGAAAAACTAGGACTTACTAAACAAATACAACCCATGACAACCTCTTTCTTGAAATCCTTCAGTGGTTCCCATGTTGGGATGAAAGGCATGGTTACCTTAGATTTCATAGTTGAGGACCAATTCCCACTTCAACTGAATTCGTAGTGGTTGACAAAATGCGAAGGTTCGATCTGATTCTAGGACATCCCTGGCTAGCTCAACTTAAAGCCGTATCCTCAGCAATCCATCAAGAGATCCACCTACCTTACGAGGGCGGTGAAATTCTAATACATGGGGATACAACAGTATCACCCACTTCCTCACACTCTGGAGTAGATCAAGAGTTAGAAGTTGATTTTGTTGAGCCTAAGCAAGAAACTATGAACATGCTTCAAAACATGAACCAAAAGATAACTTGTAATCCTACCAAAACTGAAGAAGAACCGGACAATGCAAACATAGGAGCCATTCCCACTGATGTCTCTTGGTAAGAATTACCCTTTGACATCACCGATGAAGGGGAAGGTGAGTATAAGATCTTACCCACATGCCCAACCCCACATGTTAAGCTACAAAGGATCAAGAGGCAACTCAACAAATAGAACTAACTACCAAATGTCTGAAATGATGTTAAACTACCAATCATTCGGTATAACGTTAAAATGCCAGCGAGCATCCACAATGACATTAAACTAGCCATGGTCAGAAATGGCCAGTTCCTTTTAAAAGTTTCCTAAAACTACTATTGCTTTTGGACCACTATGGCATAAAAATGGTAACCTTTCTTTCCTTAGCAACAAATGCAATAGTCCACCATGAATTGAAACTGATCTGAATAGCCCTAAATGGCTTTAAACTAGGATTCAATACATTGCAAAGTTTACAGGCTTTCTCTATGTTATGTCAAATTTTAGTTTAAATGATACAAGTCGTAGTCTCGATTTATGCCTTATCGTTACTTTCTTCTTTTACAAGTATTGATTCACGTTTTGTTCCCCCATCTTACATTTAGTTACACGCATATGTTCATGATAATATTGGAAAAAGAAAATAAAAAGAGAAAACACAAAATAAAAAAAATGATATGTCAATATGATAGTAAAATTTCAACATATTATGTCATAATTAGGTCCACATTATTACATTTATCAACCACATACTTCCATCAAACATTCAAAAATCAAAAACATTTAATAGCTAAAGTCTGATTAACAATAAGCTCATGGAGGGGGCTGATCCCTGAGATCCTCTTCATCATCCACTCTTGCTCCACTAGAGCCAGCTCCATCATTAACATGTCCCTACAAATGGAAAATAGAAAAAAAAAACAAAATAGGTAAAAGTAGTAAAGCAAATCATAAACACAAAAATTGGAAAAACAATAACACTAACAATGAAAATAATAAAACCATACAAAAAATAAATACCGTAATAAAACACTCACAAGTGAGGAAGGCCCTAAGTTGGCCTCCAAATGTCGTAGAATCTCTACCTCGGGCACATTTGCCCAATCCTCCTCCAAGCCAAGATCAATGGTAGCCAAGGTTTTACCCTTGTCCATTGAGGTCTAGGTAGGATGCTCGAGAGAGAACAAAGCCTTCCCAGAGGTGGTAGTAATGGTTCTCTCAGGAGATCCCTCCACCTCGGGGCACTCAGAGAACCTATCATAAGCAGATTGCAAGCCTAACCCATCGATGAACATCTCCATCCAGTGATGTTCAATTGACTCCTCCTTTAACCATTTCTTATACTGATGCTTATGGTCCTTTTGGTCTTGGCCCCATTTTCGTACTTTTGCAAGGAAGGACTTCCAATCATGACATTTTCTATTTAGCAAGTCCATCTATGCTCTTTGTTCTACTAAGTCCCGTGTCACCTACGCTTTGCTGTTCAAAACCATCCAGTAACGTGTGTAGGTGATTTTGGATGTGTGCCATGTGCTATCACCGGATAGCCTAGCAGTAGTAAGATTGTAAGGGAATTGGAGATCTCTTTTCTCCTCTCTCTCCTTTTCTAGGACTTTCTTCAATGAGTGGACCTCATTCCATAGATACTCAATTGAATGCTTGCAAGTCCAAAGTGATTTGGCATTTTGTACAACACAATCAGAAACTGCATCGTAAAAATTCCTAGGGATTTGCTCAATATTATTTGGCAATTTAGGGAGAGCATCAATGTGAGTAGCTTCAGAAGGATCCCACTGGAGCTTAGCACCTGCAGGTGTAAGTACCACATGCATGAATCATCTATAATTAACAATGAACACAGAGAAACAAAAATGAAACCAGACACTTAGCATACCTAGTTCTGGATGAGCTTCTCGTAGGCGAGCAACCACATCATTAACAATGCCCTTAACAAAATCCATTTTGCTAGGCATCTCAAGCCATGGCCTTAGCTGGTTAGTTGATGTGGGATGAGTAGGGGAGGTCTCTTCAATTAGAACCTATGATCCTAATGCTGCTTCCTGGGATGTATATGCCTCAGAAATCTCAGCATCTACCTTTGGTGTTAAAGATAATCGAGATAATCAAGAACAACACATGAAAATTAAAAGACATAGAATATGGATTAAGTTAAAAGGAACATACCAAAAAGCCCTTCTCTGTTTAGCCTGGGTGGATCACCAAGCTGCAAAGATCCATCAAAGAAACCATCGAGGACATCTCTCTCATCACTTGAATGCCTAAGTGCATACAAGGCCTCCACAAGCTTTGTCCCCACATTGTTTGTCACATCTTCCTCTTGTGGGGCAAGAGTTTCTTCTTCCTCGACTACTTCTTCCCCTTCTTTTCCTTCCTCCTCAGGTCCTGTGATGACCACTTCTGGTTCAATCATTGGGGCCATGACCTCCCTCTCCCTCTCAGGACTTTCCTCTGAATAACAATAGAATCCTAGAGTTAGTATCACATAGCATATATGTACTTTTAATAACATATAAACCAAAACCATGAATAAAAGTAAATACACAAAAATAAAATAAAATACTTACCCACCACTGGTAGTACAAACCGAATCTTCTTTACTCTTCGGGGTATCACATTTGGAGCAGGCTCCCTTGGGCGTTCTTTCCTCTTCACCTTCACCTTGGACTTCCCAATAGTCTCACCAATCAAATGTTTAGCCCTTTTAATAGCTGTGAGCAAGTCTTTTAAGTTGTCATGTGAATGATGGGAATGGCTAGCCACACCTCCACTAGTAATCAATACTGATTCCTCAATTTCTTTTGGTGGGTCTTGGGATCTAGTGGTGCTAGACAAATGGTGAATCCAAGGGCTAGACAGTTGCGAATAGTCTCTCAAAACATAGCAGTTATCATCATAAACCACTAAGAACTCAAAAAACCTACGTAAGTACCCTGTAAAGAATGCAAATGTAAACTGGTATTTAGCATGGATGTTTGAACGTAACCTGATGATCTCCCCACGAAAACTAGATATGAGAAACTGAGCCTAGTTGTACTGCATGCCCGTCTCTAAAACTGCATGCATAACATGCACAGACTCAATCCCAAGGTTTCTTCCTTGAGAAAGAGATTTGGGGAATGCCCTTGCCCAAAAGAGAGGATACAAGAAGTTGATCTCGATCGATTGAGTATCATTTCACATGGCAAAACCCTTAGGACCTCGAGACACACCTAACCACTACTCAATCTCTCTTATGACCTAGCCCTCTTTTTTCGCTTTATCTATGGTCACCGTGGTACCATCCATGTGTATGCCAAAAAGATTAGAAAATAATTTAGAGGTAAGGTGAAAAGATACCTTGACTCCTTGAACTCGTGTGCTAAAATAGAAAGCATCATCATTGAACGAATCAATAATGGTGATCATCTTGGTAATTGGAACGCTAGGAGTGAAAGCTGTAAACAAGTCCATCAGACTTGCCCAAGTAAGGAGGTTGATGATCAACTTGGAAGATTTCTTCTAAAACCATTTTTTGACTGCTCTACCTCCCCAAATGTCATAAAAAGAGTGGCCTCAGTGCACCCTATTATAACAGTAAGTTCTTCGGAGGGGATGGTTGCTATAAAAAGAAAACATAGAGTGATGAATTAAGAACATAGTACATAATGATGTAATAAAAAAGAAAATGGAATCTTGAGTATGGTCCATTTACCATCAATAGATTGTGTAGGGGGGATAGGTGCAGGATCAATTCTTTGAGGAAAAATTGGCCCATTAGAAGGCCATTCCTCATGTAACCAACCACGAACTTGGTAGCACTCAAATGCTCTTGAAAATTGCCTATGGTAGTCAACAAGGGCCACCTTTGTCTGGTCCAACACCGCAGCACAAAGAATGGGGCCCACCATAAATGTATCTAAAACTGTGCATGCTAAGGCAAGCCCACTATCATCATCGTGCATCCCATGTTCATCAAAGTGGGGCCTGCATAGGAAAAAACATCTACATTTAGATGATGACATAAAATTTAAAAGGGAATCACAAGTTAAAATAAGACACAAGGGAGCATACTTTTCCACTTTATATACCATCCTAGGTGGATTCTCGAATAAAGTATGCACACGAAGAGGTAGGAAAAGTGTGTTGCTACTGTTGTAATGACTACACGAAGGAAGCTCCCATACACGAGTCAAGGGACGTGTAGATCTAGGACCTTCAGCAGGGCCTCCTGCAACCTTGAAAAGTCCTTCATCGATATCAGTGATAAAGGCAAGCATTCCTTGTGTAGACCCAGGCAACACTATCTTGATGATGTCATGAGCAAATTGTTCACTTAGGTGAGACCATATAGCCACATTAAAATGTTGTAAGATAAATGACAAAAATGAATTGACACCAGCGCGGAACCATATCACATGGGGCCCGATGTGCATGTCATAGGGAGGTGTGTCTGGCCCAAAGGGGCCAAACCAAGCAAGTACGCCAACCAGCACAATGATGAGAAGAGAAGATTTAGGTCCCCTGCATACAACAAAAACATTAGGTGAGTGAAGAATCTAGGTGCTAACAATAGGAAAAAATCACAAAAAACAAAAAATCACCCCATGGAACAAGGGCACCAATATTTATTTGGTGTACTTAATGCTTGCCAGGGTACATTGAAATCTAGTTTGTTATGTTTGAATTTCATTTCACAACAAATCCACATAAAATTATAGAACATAAACGCTCATTAAAGTAAGGATCAGGAAAAAAAATGAGTAGCATAAACATGAAACAAGTAATGGGCCTCTCCCAACAAAACTCACGCTGCGGCCAAAGGGCTTACGCTAGATGGAGGGCTCACGTTGTACAACTCACACAGGTTTTCCTTTCACTCACGCTGACATCAGCCACTCACGTTGGAACTGCTCTAGCGTCAGCTCATGCCGGGCCTTCTAGCTAACCTTCCCTCCCAATGCATGCTAACGTCCCAAGCTCACATTCACGCTGGCGTTTGTCCAACCATTGACATTGGGGGGCATGTCTAGCCACTCATGTTGGGAACTAGCCACTCACGTTGGGAATTGGGCACTCGCACTGCGTAGGGAAATTTTTGCTCACAATTGGCACAAAAAGAAGAAAAAAATTGATTGAAGCTGGAAACCCCCCGATAACTTGGCAGTCACGCTGCCAACAAAAAAATGGAAAGGAGAGAAGGCCTTCCTTGCAATGATGGTTGTAGCCCATACTCACGCTGGGGCCTATTGGCCCTAGCCCAACTTACGCTTGATCAACTTGCCCTGGCCTAACTCATGCAAGAAGCCTCAAAAGCCCTGGAAATTGCAGCTCATGCTACCCTTAACCCTTGCCCTATGTTCATGCCACCCTACCTAGGACCAAAAATTTGTAGCTCATGCTGCCCTGCTAAGAAACCCAACACGCTCACGCTATGAAGAAACCTGGCCCAGGAAGCCGAGAAAGACCTTGAAAGCTTATGGCCTAGTAAGCCGAAAAAGGCCATAAGAACCCTGCGGCCCTATGCGGCCCAGAAAATACAAGAAAACACAGAAAAAATTATGCTACCCAAAATCTAGAAAAGCCAAAAAAATCTATTCCCCAGGAAGCCCAAAAAATCTGAAAATGTCCACGTTGCTAGAAACCCTGAAGCCCATGTCGTAGGAAACCCTAAAAGCTCACGTTGGGCAGGATATCCCTGCCACTCACACCCCAAACTTGTATTCACGATGCTCATGCTGATGCCAAAAACCCCAGAAACCCAAAATTGCAGCAGAAATTCTACTTGTAAAATGCCAAAAAATAGAGGAAAACAGGAGAAAACAAACTTACCGATGCAAGGCCTTCTTCCACGTTGGAATCCTGGCTTGGGGGAGACGCTGGAGAAGCCCTTCACTCTTCTCCACGAATGCCAGATCCACTTGCCTCTTTCCCTTGTCCTAGCTTGCCTTTCCTTTGCCCTTGTCTCTACCCTTGTCCTTCATGGTTTGCCTTGGTCACGCGAATGTTGACATTGACGCCTTAGCTCTCGCTGCCTGCACTTTGTAGCTCACATTGTTGTGCCAATTTCGAGGAACTCATGCTAAGAGAAATGATGCCTTGTACTCCAAAAAATCCCTTTTCTAACTTATAATATTCTCAATTTAATTTAATTTAATTTATTTTCTTTTAATTCTAATTTTACTTATTATTTCGGCCTTTGGAGATGAGACCCAAAAATTCCTATGAAGAAGAGGAGAAAAGTGTGAAAATCAAAAATAAATAAACATATGGAAATACGTAACGATGTGCATAAGATTCACAAAACCTTAAAATCTCCATAAACTTAGTGTTTACTCAAAAATTTAAAAGTCAAAAATTTAAAATTTAAAAATGGTGCATACACTTAGTCCAAACGACAAGTCAACATGAATATCATGTGGCCCGATATGGCCTTAAACTACCATGTGGCTCAGTATGGCCTTAAACTGCCATGAGTACCACTGTGTCTCCCAATTTTATCAGTACATAGTTTGATCACTCTATGTTCATTTACATTTAGTAATTTCTTTGCCAAGAGGGTGTTTCTTACTTTGCTCCCGTTTAAAATTGGCAGGGGCAAGCACATGGCCACCAAGAATGTCCTTTCAACATTGTCTCTCAGTGGACCATATGGGGAGGTAGAAAGAGCGATCAACCCAGAATCTTTGGATCTAAATCCATCCACTTATACCAATTTAATGGCCTCCACTCAAGAAACGTCATATTGGCCTAAACATGTGACTAAAAATCTAGATCTAGAAGCTGATAATATCACTAAAGATCCCTTAGTTGAAATCCCCATTACTACATTCAATGGTGAAACTAGAACATTAAAATTAAGCACCGTACTAGACTCACAACTTGTCAGTGATATCACTTAAGTGTTAAAAGACAACATAAAAATGTTCGCATGGTCATATACTAACATGCCAGGAATAGATCCTCAGATCATCCAACACAACATTATTCTCAAAGAAAAAATTAAACCAGTGAAGCAAAAAACATGGAAGGTTAGACCTGAGGTAGCATTGGCCGTTCGTGTTGAAATCACAAAGCTCTACTAAGCCAGCTTCATCTAGGCTATTGATTATTCCGATTGGGTATCAAACATTGTTATAGTTATTAAGAAGAATAGTAGTATACACATATGCATCGAATTCCATGATCTTAACACAGCCACTATAAAGGACGATTTGCTATTACCTAGCATTGATCAACTTATTGACACAATTGCCAGGTATGCACTATTATCCTTTATGGATGGATTTTCAGGGTACAACCAAATAAGAATCAATCTGGAACATCAACTTAGAATAACTTTCATGACACCTTGGGGCACATTCTATTATATTATGATGCCATTTGGCCCTAAAAACGTAGGGGCTACATATCAATGAGCAATGACATATATATTTAGTGATTACATGCTCAATTTGCTCAATGATTATGTAGATGACATCATGGTCAAATCTAAAACAACAAAACAACATGCAAAAGATCTGGACTTAGTGCTTAAACGTTGTCTCAAATATGACCTTAGACTCAATCCAAAGAAGTGTCTTTGGTGTCAAAACAAGCAAGATGCTTGGTTTCGTAGTCTCTGAAATGGGAATATGAGGAGACCCTGATAAAGTTAAGGCAATAACTAAGATGCAACTGCCAAAGAACCTTACTGAATTACATGGTCTTCAAGGTAGGGTACAATTCATTCGATACTTTATCGAAAGGTTGACAGACAAGTTGAGACCTATGTAGCACCTATTATGAAAAAATGTGCATTTCCAATGGACCCAACAATGTAAAGAAGAATTTGAGAACATAAAACAAGAGCTGTCTTAACTACTGACCATCCATCCCCCACAAAGCGATAAACCCTTCTATATCTACCTTGCAACTTTTGATTATTCCATTGCATCAATGCTTTGTCAAAAATGGCAAGATGGGGTCGAGATCGCTTTGTATTACCTAAGTCATGCTTTAATTGCCTATGAACAACAATACAATGACATGGAAAAATCATGCCTTGCCCTCATTTTCTCCTTGAATAAATGACAACATTATCTCTTTTGCAACCAAGTTTACATCATTTGCAAGGATAATTTACTCCGTGCTATCACTAACAATATCTATGAGTCGAGTAGGATAGCTAGGTGGAAAGCAATGATCGTAGAATTTGACTTACACTATGTTGCTCAATCTTCCACAAAAGGTCAAGCAATAGTCACACAATTAGCTATCTCACCAACGCATGATCAAGCAATAGTTAACCCTGAATTCCCTAATGAGAATGTTAACAGTATAAACACCATACCTGACAACTACGAGGCAATCCTCCATTTCAATGGAGCTTCAACCTCCTGAGGAGGAAGTGCTGTGGCCATTTGAACATACCCCTATGGGGAAATCCAACCCTTCACCTATCGATTAACCTTTCCTTGTACCAATAATGTGGCAGAACACGATGGTCTTCTTAGAGTTCTTCAAGCAGCATTGACTTTAGGAATCTCATATCTTGTAGTTCGAGGGGATTCACAATTAGTCATTAATCAAGTCATTGAGGTTTACGCATGCAATGATCTCCATTTGCAATCATATTGTGATTTGACCAAACATCTACTGAGGCAACTAGTAGAAACAAATATACAGCATGTCCCTAGAAGCTAAAACACAATTGTCGATGCACTTTCCACACTAGCCTTAAACATGACACCCAAAATGTTCCATGCTTTTCCTAGCTCCATAACAAGTTGTGCTAAACCTATAATTAACACTCTTGACGGAATGCTTATAGCATCTGTTAGTACAACACACGTAATAGAATGGTACAATGACATAAAAGAGTACCTTCTACAAGGTGAACCTTCAGAACATTTGACAAATGCTCAAAAAGATGCCGTGCGAAAATGCTCTTGGTAGTATGCATTAATAGGGGACACATTGTGTCACAAATCCTATGAAGGCATCTTGCTAATGTGTGTTAGTAGCACTGACAATCAAACAATTGTAGAACAAGTTCATGAAGGACTTTGTGGAGGGCACATTGCACCCAAAGTGATGGCAACAAAAATTAGGTGCTTAGGCTACTACTGGCCACACATGGAGTACGATTGCATCTTCAAAGTTAGGACATGTGACATTTTCCAAAAGCATGGTAATCTAATACACGTGCCACCTAACGAATTGCACACAACACAAATCACATGGCCATTTCAAAGATGGGGATTAGAATTAATTGGACCAATAACACCATCATCCTCTATAGGACATAGCTTTATCATCATCGCAACTGAATACTTCACAAAATGGGTGGAAGCTATTCCCCTTAGGAAGACCAAGTCTAAACACGTTTGCAATTTCATAATAGAAAATATCATGGCTCGTTTTGGTATTCCAATGACGATCTTTACTGAAAATGTACCATAGTTCAGCAGTGCAGATACTAAAATTTTTTGTGAAAGAATGGATATTAAACATGCATTTTCATCATCCTACTACCCATAGAGCAATGGTCAAGCAGAGGTTACAAACAAGACTGTCATCATGGTGCTCAAAAAGATGATAAATCAGAGTAAGAAATGATGGCATGAACAATTGGTCTACGCATTATGGGCATACAGAATGACACATCACACATGTACATGTAAAAATCTATATAGCCTTGTATACAGATCTGAAGCTATTTTTCCTTTGGAGTTACAAGTTCCCTTGTTACAGATAGCTCTCTTGGGCCTCCTCGATGAAAGTCAAAACAATGAACTACGCATTGCTGACCTTGACTCAATAGAAGAAGAATGGGTGTGAAAGCTTGATCAAATCGAATGGTACCAAAAAAAACATTGGCAACAACACAAACACGATCTGCACAAGCGCCCCATCAAAGAAAGAGACTTAGTCCTTAAATCTGCCCATGAAAATCCAGAAAAATTCTCAGCCAACTGGGAAGGACCTTACTTTGTCACCAAGGTGTACAATAATGGAGCATTCAAGCTGGTTGACATGGACGGGAATGAGTTTGCTAATCCTGCAAATCATTTGTACCTAAAATGGTACTATGTCTGATAAACTTGAGGTACGTAATAGTCTTGGCATCATGACTTAAAACGGATACCACAGAACAGTCCTAGAATCATGACTTAAAATTGATACCACAAAATAGTCCTAGCATCTTAACTTAAAACTGATACCATAGAATAGTCTTGGCATCATGACTTAAAATTGATACCACAGAACAGTCGTGGCATCATGACTTAAAATTGATACCGCAGAATAGTCCTGGCTTCATGACTTAAAACTAATACCACAAAACAATCCTAGCATCATGATTTAAAACTGATACCACAGAACAGTCCTAACATCATGGCTTAAAACTGATACCATAGAACAGTCCTAACATCATGACTTAAAACTGATACCACAAAATAGTCCTAGCATCATGACTTAAAACTAATACCATAGAATAGTCTTGGCATCATGACTTAAAACTGATACCACAAAATAGTCTTGGCATCATGACTTAAAATTGATACCATAGAACGGTCCTGGCACATCTGTCCACCATGACATGAAACTAGCATCCAAAGTCATTAAGACTATAAACTGGCTTACCTCTTCATAGTCTGCTACGACTATAAACTAGCAATGCACCATCCGCTATGACGCTAAACTAGCACCGTCCAAAGGGTTGTGACGTGAAACTAACCTGCAACAGTCCGCTAAGACTATAAATTGGTAACATCATCGATGACCAGGAAAAATTTAAAAAGATGTATTGCTGCAATTGGCTGTTCATGTTCCACAAAGATTTGCTGCATAATTTGTCTCATGGACCTTGATGAAGCTGACGCTGTTCATGATTCTGTCTACTTTAAAAATTGCACATGGTGGCTCTATCTCGATCTCCATATCCTTGTTTAAAGTGCTTTCTTGGAGTTATGTTTGCAGGATGACATGCCCGAGGCGTTCGTGCATAGATGCACTTCATCATGACAACACGGTACCACATTTTTCCTGACGCACGTAACTGGGTTAATGAAGCCATTCATGAGTACATTCCTGACTCCCGATACATCCATTATTTCCCATCATGCTCCCCTTAGCCTATTCAATTACACCTCCTTTGATACATTGTATCCTACTCACCTCAAAACCCTTGACACATTGTTGCACACTATGATCCTCTAAGTAGTTACAATGCAAAACGTAGTGCATAGTACATGATGCAAAATGCAAGCGCTCGAACATGAGCATAACACTAAAAGCAAGCTCTTTCGAAAAGGCCAAAGAAAACAAGAAAAGAAAACAAAAATAGAAAAACAAAGGAAAAAAAAAAGAGAAAAAGAACAAAAAGGTCAAAGAGAAAAATGCATGGAAAAGGTTTTCATGACCTCGTTGACATTATAAACAAAGGACTATTGGCTATTCTCATACAAACCCCAAGAAAGAAGGAAATTTTCATGGAAAACAACTACACTTGTGTCTCAAAGAGACCATGTTGCACATCATCACATGGGTTTGGCTGTTTACAATGGGCCCCGTAAACACTCTATGAGAGTCCCATTTCTCCAAAGAATGAACTTCCTACATCTTGGTTCCAAGTATGCTAAACACTGGCTACTGACAAGGACCAAAACATGACTTGTTCACACGAAAGCGTTCCTCTCCCACAATCCCAACAACAATCATAACCTTTGATCAACTGCTAATTCCTTGGTTACAACCGATCTCTTTGCATCTCGAATTGCATTTCCCCCAATCCCATGTACTTTTGAACATGGTGCGATGATGTCCAGCCAAGGGCCGATGGTTAATGCTTAGTACTTGGTTGTTCATGGTGCTTTGCACTTCTTTGTCGATGCCTCTTAGGTGGATTCCTCTAGATGTCAACAAAGAGGGGCCAATGAAACATCACTAGTTTCGGCCTAGCACTTTGAAAGAAGAATGACTCAAGCCCTTTTGAGCATTCAGGAGGCAAAATTTGACTAAGGCATGCAACTCACGCTAGCTTGTCCTAGGAAACTCACACTAGAAATTGGTCACATTTTCTAACACATGCTGCAGCTCACGCTGCACTCACATTGGCAACGTGTGTCTAGTTTGACCAACTCCAGGAGCCTCCAAACCAAGTTGAAACGATCCAACTTCCAAGATGCAAATCATCTTTAGAGTTCATGGTCGACAACCTTGAGTCCTAGCCTCTAGAATCCCAAGTTTCTAGACCCAAAATTGCATGTTCAAGTCACTCATGTTGCAGCTCACGCTATGGACATGTTGTCAGTGTGAGTGCAGCGTGACCTATCCAAAATAGCTCCAAACCAGATACATTCAAGCTCAAATTCTAGATTTTAGAACACTCTCAGGGTTAGACACATTTAGGAAATAGTTGCATTCAAGGAACAGACTTTAGAAATCAAAATTTGGTGTCAAACATCTCATTTTACCTCACTCATGCTAAAGTCACATTGAGGACATGCCCAGTGTGAGTGCAGTATGAGCGCTGGTCACGCCTGAGCAAAAGTACTCCAAATGCACATTGAGGACATGTTGCAAAAAAAGAAACTCATGTTGGAGGTCCTAATCAGGTGGGGACATCTCAAACAGCCACGGAACCACTTGATTCGACATCCTGCAGTAGGCAAGTTAGAAATCAAGAAGTTTGAAGCGATCATTGTAAATTTGCATCATTTGTCATTCGTCGAGCTCTTATGCTCTGAATTGTATGTGCCATGAGCATAAGTTGGCTTGAGTGAGCTATCACATGTTGTAAGATACAATGTACCTAGTCCAGAACGTAGCTTGCCCACGCATGTCCAACTCACATACAACTGTCCATCGGACACATGTCACACGATCCACTTTCCTCTCATCTGCCAGTCATTGATTCTATTCTCAAACTCTGCACCCGAGCCCGACCCAGCCCTATAAATACCCTTTCAATTCACATAAATAGGGTTGGAAATTTTGAAGGCAGATGGATTAGGAAACTCAGACTAGTAATCCTTGGACACTCGAACACACCTGACTCCTAGCATTCAAAGCACTCCTGAAACACATCACATCACCCCAAGGCTTGGCGCTTGACTTGCCATCCACACGTGCAACTATCCTTTGAATGGTGCACATCATTTCTAAGCAATACAATACAGTTAATTTTTCCAGCCATTATATCATTTGCTCTATTTTACATTCAATTTACATTTTGTTTACAATACCAGTTCTGCATACATTTATGTTTACATTTTGTGCACACTGTTTACATTTCAAACATTAGTTACGATAACCCCAGCGCAGGCCATAGCTTATGCTTAGGGAAGTCCTTGGTTGATTTGCATGTAGACCATCCAAGGCACTCTACCTTCGTTTTCTTTTTCAGCTTGCCCTCGAGCGAAGGTAGGGTCAACTGTGTCTGCCCGACAATCTTTCAGTGTTTGTTTCCCCTTCTAGATTTACATTGATGATTTAGGTTAGTACAAAGATTTTTAGTGAAGAAACATGAACAAACATCTTTTCATTAACTACGAACTTGAGAGGTCTCCTCCTACAGTTTGCATAGCTTGCTTGACAATCCTAAGCTACTTTAAGCTACTCACAAGTTCTTGGTACATATCCTTGGTATGTATGATCTTTATAGAGTTTGTAATGCTTGTGCTTGTATGTGGGTTTATTCATGTTATTGGCTCAGTTTATTTTTGGTATTGCATATGAGGTTTATGTTGATGAGCTTTGAGATGCTTAGGTGCATGGGTGTTGTTATGAACCTTTTTTGATATTCATATTTTATTTATATATATTTATTACCATCTAAGAAATGTTCTCTAACCCTATTGTTGAGTGTGGCAAAATTTCATGAGGATTGGTTGAGAGCATGGCATGGCATGTGATCTATGGTTTGTTTATTTGTTTTTCTACAATGTATTTTATGATCCTATATCTCCAGGTTTCACCTAGATAAGAACTTCCTATGTTTCAGTGATGTTATTATTTCTAATGGTGTGTCTTCTTTCAATTTGTATTCACTTCTTCATCCTAAGATATAAGATACTTATGATTCTAGTTCATAACTCAATTTATTATGAACTCTAGTACTTTAACTTAATTCATTATCCTTGCTTCCTTATACTTGGCTAACTTATTATGAATTACTTCTTCGTAATATTCTCTTTTTCTTCTTATTCTTTCTTTCTTTCTTTAGGTACATCCTTACGATGCCTTCCTTTGCTTATTACTTATGATATGTTCTTTTGGAAATATTCCTAGTTATTCAGTCTTATGTGGGCCAGGCCCTATTGGACTCCTTTAGCAATCCACAACTTGTCCTGTTATAGACTACTACCTCATTTGTAGCCTGTCCCTCTTCATAGTCATTTTCTTTACTTCATTTTAACCTTCTTGATGGTCTTCTCTTCCTCTTTAGGAATCTCGACAAGATTAGGAATAGCTCACCTTTGATCTTCTTTTTCTATTTAGAAACTAGATGCTTTTTCATTGTTTCGATTTACAAATCACTTTTTAATCTTTTTATTCTTGTTTTGTCTTTATGAATAGTAACAACTTTTGCATGTTGTAACATCTTCCATCACTATTCCATGCTCCTGTTTGGTCTTTTGTAATTTTAAAAATTGCTGTAGTTTGTAAACTATTTTGTATTCTAAAGATTGTTGTGAGTATTGTTCAAATGTCACTTCTCTTATCTTCTTCATTATTGTTTATTTTATTATTCCACCACTATTGTTTCACACTTTTCCACATCACACATTATGAAGTAAGGACTTACGATCTTTTATCTTTCATAAACTAAACCATCATGACTATTGGTAACTATTGATAGATTAAGTTAAAAAATTAATGATTGTACCTTAACTTAGGAATATACTTTAATAGTTCAAATGATATTTTAGCTTATTGTTAATAGTTCAAGTAATATTTCAGCTTATTACTAATCATTGCAGGATATTTCTTGCTCAACTAAGGCCCTACATCAGTTGCATGGCACCTTGCTTTCCTCCTAAGCTATGCATTAAATGAATTCAATTCTTGGAAGAGGAATCAAGGATTCACGATTTAATTCATGTTCAGGTATGTAAGTATGTGCAAAGACTAAGGATGGGTTTGCAGGTAGGGATGTTAATTAAAAAAAAATAAAATATTTAAATTTTATTTTTAATTTTTTTATATTTTAATTTTATTAAATATTATTTTTAAATTAAATTAAATTCAAAGTATATGTAGAGATGTGCTTTTGTTAGTGCTCTAGCTTCTAATATGCATTGCATGTAGAAATTTTTTGAGATTTGCGAATCGTAGACCCGTAGCTCCTAAGTATCAAGTCTAAATGAGAAAAATAGATATTTTTTATGTGGTCTTGATAACATATAAAGTATGAAAAATTGAAAATGAGACATTGTAGGTAAGCTGGGAGAAAAAGAATAAAAACTTGTTTTCCATGGAAGCTTTTCTTGACTTTGGGTGACGGATGTGTATCAACTTGAAATAATTAGGTTTGATTTTTCTCTGCACTACTGAATGAGTATGTAGATGAATTTTAGGTTTAGTGTTTTGAATTCTTGTAAGAAAAAATTAGCACCTCTTTGAAATTGATGTAAAGGAAATTATCTAGAACATCTAAATGAGTCTCATTAACAGGCTACATTTGTATTTTAATTCCTATGCTCTTTAGGATATTGGGTCCCACTTTTGTCTTCATGAAGAATGCAAATGTGAATATTACCATATTTTAATAAATTATTAGTTTTGCATTCGAGCAAAGATCACGATAGAGTATACTTGAAGATTTAGTCAAGGAACTTCTGTACCATGGAGTAGATGTTAAATTTCAATGTCTCTATTTAATAGTACCAATCATTACGCCATGATTCACTCATATTAAATGAAGAATTTTTTCATATTAGAGATTATAATTTAAAATTATTTATTTTTTGGAAGTGCCCATTTCTTATTCCTTTCTAGAAAAATCCCAAGATATAAGTCCAACCAAAACTTTATTTCAATATAGGAAAATCCCAAGATATAAGTCCAATCAGAACTTCATAACTCAACATTTTTCATCAAAATTAAATTCGTAACTTGGAAAATTTATATCAAGAGGATTACCACTAAGGTAACATGTATGATATGAAGCTAATAAGCAAAGCACCTCATTGTTCAGAACAAGTAAATGAAAGCAATAAGCAAAGCATTAAGTATCCTCTCTAGCTAACCATAAATCTTCCATGTATTTCAAATTCCAAGCTTTTGATGTCGATGCTCAAAGGTAAATTTCATCTACTATCAACAAATCCCCAATTTCTGATACATAAGTATCTAACAACAATTTCTAGCTGCAACACTGTAAACCCTCTACAATGATGCAGGATGCAATCTTGTACCTCTTCTTGATATGGGTTTGAACCTACAACCAACATGATCAAAGGTGGCTGCCCCTTTAGATATTAGCTCCTTATCACTATTCTAAATAATGACTCCTTGTAATAAATATTTTTAAAAAATACATATTAATTTATTTTTTATTTTCGAGTTAAAATTCAATTTTAAATCTAGAAAAAACCAACTATACACCAAAGCTTCCAAATAGAATAGAGAACAAGTGGCCAAAGACACTTTCAAATACAAAGAAAAGAAGTAGACAAAGCAAGTTGATCACCAAAAATGATATCATTAATACTTGGTTGAAAGTTGTTGCAAATTATAGATGTTCATTTCTAAGGATCGTATGCAACTAAATACCATTCTTAGAAAAATCACATTTCTAACTACTATTGGATAATAATTAGACTATAAGCACATTTTGAATGGTCATTTATTCATGAAAAATCAAGAATACCATTATTAGAAACTTGAATAGTTAAAGTTCTATTTAAACTACATAAAAGTTCAAAAAGTTAACCTTTTAAAGGTAGTAAAGCCATAGAGAATCTTGCACTCAAATCAAGTAATATATCTATTACACATGCAAAGAGAGAAAAGAGAGAAAATATCAAACTTATATCATATGTTGCAAAGATATAGCCACTTAATAGCCCACAATTCATTATTAATGGGGAGCCACCAAAGAGATAATTTGTCAAGGATTGCAAGAACACTATGAAATTTTAATAAAGTCCTAAAAATCACTGATAAAACTCCAAGAATTCAAAATGTATTTTGTAGCAATAGAGCCTTAAATACATATACTTTGTGATAAAACATTTGATGTAAATGACTATGATATTGTAGATGCGATATGGTAGCTCAATATATGATATCGTAGATACAATGTAATGGGTCATAGTCATGCTTATAAGTATGAGCCCACCATTGTGTCAAGTGTCACGTTTTTACCAACCATTAGTGAAATTCCTGCAATTTGTTTTCATGAACCTAGAGTTAGTCTTCACTTCCACAAATAGGTTACTAGATACTAATCACTATTTATAAGGTGTTACAAATTGAAGCTATTTAACTATATGTACCCCTCATATAATTCGGGATGAGGTGTTGGAACCCAAAACATAGTTTTTAATAATACTTAGCCCTAAGATAGATAGGGGGTTTTAGATCCTAAAAAATGAATAATTTTGGCCAAGAGGGCAACATGTCTTGTGTGATTGCCAGGTGGGGGGGGGGTGTGGGGAAGGGGGGAGTGTATTTTGTCACCCTCCACATCACAAGCCATATGTAGGGGAGCAAAATCTAAAAAGTCAAGGAGCCAAAGAGTCATTGTAGCTAATGAGCCATGATATCGGGGCTCCGATATTGCATCCGCAATATCGGGTACACGATATTGGAACCTTCCAAGAGATATCGGACATCTGATATCGAGGCCTATCTTGTCACCTATAAACAAGAGGCAGGCATACTTGGTTTGGTAATAGTTAGTTAATTAGTCTTAGTCCCTTACCCGAACTCTTGCCTTTTTCTCTTCTTAGAGTTAGAATTATTTTTGAGTGCCCACAGTAGGAGTCATAAAGCGAATGGATCTTTATTCGAGCATTGTGTACTTGAGCACACCTTGTGGCCAGTAATAAAGAAAAACTTTGTGATAAACCTTGTAGCATTCAGAATCACTTATTTAATGTTATTTATAATTATTTAATTCTTTCCTTAGTTAATTCATGTTTTTTTTCTCTCTCTCTCCTTGTTAACTATCCCAAGTAAGCACACTCAATACGACCACTTTGAGCATGCGTGGAACACTTGGTAACCTAGTAACGATTAGTGTTTGATAATCTTAGTAGTGTTGCACTGGTTTAGGATGTGTACGGCAAGTGGGAATGGATGTTGGTGTTAGGACTAGTTAGAGCATAGTAGATTAGTTAAATTGAATTAGTTACTTAATTAGTTCACTTCTCCTTTTGTAGCACCAGGACATAAACATAAAAAATATATAAAAATAAACCAATGGTAAGCCCTTGCATCATACGATGGCTCTTAGTCTTACAAGAGTTTGATCTTACAATGATAGATTGTAAAGGCACTGAGAACGTTATTGTTGATCATTTATCTTAGTTAAGATGGGACAACAAAAAGGATGAATATCTGCTTTCTGATCACTTTCCAGATGAATTCCTCTTTGCAGGTGTAGTAAATAATCAATTAACCATAGAAATAAATTGGTATAGTAGCATTCTTTCCTATCTCCTTACACAAGAAACACCACAAGAGTTAGATGCTCAAAAGAAACAGTAGTTTTTTCCCTGAGCCAAATATTTCATGGAAATCAATGGACACCTTTATAAGGTATGTCCCGATGGCTTGGTCTGATGGTGTGTTCTCGATATAGATTAATTATGAGTTCTCCAAGACACTCATGAGGGTCCTTGTGGGGGTCATTATGCTGGGAGATGAACAACCATTAAAATATTGCTTGTAGAATATCATTGGCCTACATTATTCTAGGATGCTCATCATTTCATCCAATCTTGTGAGTGCTGCCAACGTGATGGGGAAATGACTACAAGGATGGAGGGTTCACAACAATGGATTCAACCTTTAGAACCCTTCAATATATAGGGAATTAAATTTATGCAGTCTATTACATTAATGTCCAAGGGAAAAGTAACTTCTGTTACAAATTGTACATCATCTACCACTGCATGATTTGTTCAACAACAAATTGTTTACAGGTTTGGTATGCCTTGTGAACTTATTTCTGACAATGGTACACATTTTACAGGTGCGACTTTTTGGAAGTTGATGCAATGCTTAGGAGTGGAACACAAGCTGACTACACCATATCACCCTCAAGTGAATGGTCAAGCTGAAGTAACCAATAGAGAGATTACAAAAATATTAACAAGGACCATTAGCAAATATAGGCGAGACTGGAGCACCAAACTAAATGATGTTCTTTGGGAATACTGATCCACATGAAAAATCCCTATAGGCTACTCTCCCGATGAGTTAGTGTATGAAAAAATCCCAGTGCTTCCTATTCAAGTAGAAATCTGTACACTATCTACGACGTGTGATCTCAACCTTGACCTTAATCTAGCACAGAAAGAATGGTTAATGAACCTTAACCTACTAGATGAGAACCGATTAGTCACCCTATCATCAAATGAATTGCACAAGGCCTTTAATAAATGATGTCATGACCTAAAAATTAGAAAATTTAAATACCAATTGGGAGATAAGGTTCTTTATTGGAACCCCACACATGTGCCACAATGCACTAAATTTCAAACATTGTGGGAAGGACCTTATATTATTCATGCAACGTTTCCTTTATGAGCCATGATGATTTACAAACTTGATAGCCCAAATAAGAAATTATTGTCAACATCCAACAAACCAAACCTTTCCATGAGCCTAGAACAACCAATACCAATACTACCTTTGTTGGTGGGCAACCCTGCTTGCTATTTTGGATCTCCTCCCTCCAACTCAGTTATGGGGGAGAGGGCCACCAATGCTAATCATTATTAGCCCTCAAATCCTTTTGTATTTTTTTTACACATTTTTGTTCTACATATTTTTTCATATTTACTTATTTTTTGTTTTACACCATCGTTAGCATTTTTACTATTTCTTTGTTTGTTTGATTTACATTCATTCATCATACAATAAGTGCTCATGATGGTGGATTGTTCTATAATGGTGTTGATTGTTAATGTTTGGTTTTTACCTTTGATTTTCAATGTTGATACTAAGATATGGTTTCTTGTGATAAAACAGGCAATGAATCCATGTCATCCATTCATCCATTCAACTCTATGATTTCCCTTTGTTTGGAAGTGTATTGTCCCTTTTTCCTAAGAAAAACTTATTAATGAACTGGTGGCTTAGTACTTTTTGAACCAAGGAAAGATTCAAATGGATTGAAAAGGGTGTGACTTCAAGGGGATTTGACACATTTATGCTAACTATTCTCTTGGGTACTTGGATGCTTTTCATGATTCTTCTGCCATTCCACTGTTGACCAAATATTAGGAATTTGAATGAATCTAAATAATTCTTTGCATGGTGTGGTTCTCATGCAAAAAAAAAAAAAGAAAAAAAGAAAAGAAAAGAAAAGAAAAAATCTAGTGGGAATTCAAAGCACACCCCTTAGACATAATAAAGAAACATGGGCTGCAAACACTGGTTATGGCACTAGAAAGACATGTTATCCATGCCTAACGATTCCCTCTAACTAAGGCCCTTTCTTGCTTCCTCCTTCCCTATCTTTCTCTCCTTGGAATGGTGGTGACTTGATGGACACATTCTTGTTGCTTCATGAGGATGGGTTGGTCAAATGTATTGATGCAAGGTCACTGGATGTGGTTGGTGAGTCCAGACTTGGGATGAATTTTATTCAGTCACCTTAACCACATAATACACAAGGGACTCTACACAACCTTGCTCTTGGGATTCCATTTCATTTCCTCCTCTCCTTCCATATTTCTTCCCATATTCCACCTTATTGCTAATTTTATGATTAGTCTATGTTTTGGTTGATGCATTGTTAGTCTTCGGTAAACTCTTATGGGTAAGTTCTTAACCATTGTTTCCATATGGCATTCTGAGAGCCTACAGACTCTTTGGTTTGCAGGTCTATCAGGGCATACAAGGCATGGGTCTACTTTGGGGAGGATCCACTGACATTCCTTTTTGGTGCAATTGTTAAGTTCTTCCCCTTAAACATTCTTTGCAATCAACCATTTCCTATTTCATCCCCATCCATGACATCCATTTTATTAGCTTCGCCATTGTTATTTCCCTCATCCGTTATTGTTCCTTCATTTTTTCCACCCTATCATTACCAAAGGATCACTCTTAGTAGTGGGGGCCCTGTCACAAATTTTTCCATTCAATTACCTATCTCACACCTACACCTTGGGTAGTTATCAGTTAAAAACCTCTAACCCAGTATTTTCCATATCCACAACCCAGCCAATGCACTTATATTGAGGCAAGGTATGAACCGCATTATGACTTATCTATCCTTGCTAATTCGTGACTGTGTTGTGTGTGCAGATGGTAATTACACGAAAAATGGACTGGGATAGGAGGGAGCACTCGGGATGGATTGGGGCTAGAGCGTTTACACAAGGAACAAGTTTGGTCATGGGGCTATGGATGAACAATGGAATGCACATTTTTGACATCGACAGTAATGCACCTCATTTTCTTTTCTCTTTCTCTTTCTCTTCAAGTTGTCAGATGAGGGTCTAGATGTCATCTATGTACAATGTTTACCATAATGGGCATGAACACCAATGTTGTAATATGTTTGTCAATTTGTTCACTCGGCACTTTGAGTCTATTATTCCTTATTGTTAGTTCTCATTCAGTCAATAATCCCATACCTTCTTAATATTTTGTAAGGAACTCAAGGACAAGTTTTCATTCAGTCATGGGGGTATGATGAGCCACGATATTGGGGCTGTGATATCGCATCCGTGATATTGAGTATGCAATATCAGACATCCAATATCAGGGCCTGTCTTTTCGCCTATAAATAAGAGGTGAGCACACTTGGTTTAACAATAGTTAGTAAATTAGTCTTAGTCCCTTACCCAAACTCTTTCCTTTTTCCCTTCTCAGAGTTAGAATTATTTCTGAGTGCCCGTAGTAGGAGTCATAAAGTGAACAGATCTTTATTCAAGCATTGTATACCTGAGTACACCTTGTGGCCAGAAATAAAGACAAACTTTGTGATAAATCTTGTAGCATTTAGAATTGCTTATTTAATGTTATTTATAGTTATTTAATGTTTTTCTTAGTTAATTAATGTTTTTTTTCTCTCTCTCCTTGTTAGATCTCCCAAGTAAGCACACTCAGTACGACCACTTCGAGGATGTGTGGAACACTTGGTAACCTAGTAACGATTAGCATTTGGTAATCTCAGTAGTGTTGCATTGGTTTAGGATGTGTATGACAAGTGGGAATGGATGCTAGTGTTAGGACTAGTTAGAGCATAGTAGATTAGTTAAATTGAATTAGTTACTTAATTAGTTCACTAATCCCTTTGTAGCACTAGGACATAAACATAAAAAATATATAAAAGTCATATACCTCAAGTTTACTTAACCATACAATTGTGCCATACAAGTAAGCTTGGGAAGACAACGATTGGCTAATCTGTCCTTATTTTGTAAAGGCACATAAGCACTTAGTCCTTGGAATTTGATCAGATCATGCATGGACACTCGTATTCATATGGTTGAGCATAGGGATACCTCATTGCTCATCAGTAGTGGAGTTAAATCTCTATTCGATTGACGTCCCACAACCTTTGGGCTCCCCATTCATCTCTTCATATTCCCTCACGTGCACACACCACGTATAGGGGAGCTAAAGAGTCATTGCAGGGAAGCTAAATCTCTATTCAATTGATGCCCTTGACCCTTGGGCTCCCCATTCATCTCTTTGTATTCTCTCACTTGCATGCACCACATGCAGGAAAGCCAAAGAGTCACTGCAGGGGAGTTGAATCTCTATTTGATTGACGCCCCTTGACCCTTGGGCTCCCCATTTGTCTCTTCGTATTCACTCACACGTACTCCTCAACGTGGGTAATAATGAATATTTATTATTATAAATGGTGGGTAATATTGAATAGTTATTATTATTATAAATGGTGATAGTTATGATTATAGTAATAATTCACTACAGGGGAGCCAAATCTCTATTCGATTGATGCCCCCTAACCCCTGGGCTCCCCATTCGTCTCTTCGTATTCCCTCACACGCAGGCCCCAACGTGGGTAATAATGAATATTTATTATTATAAATGGTAGATAATATTGACTAGTTATTATTATTATAAATAGTGATAGTTACAATTATAGTAATAATGAATATTTTTATTATAAACGATGGGTAATAATGAATATTTATTATTAATAAAAATGATGACGATTACGATCATGGTGATAGTTAAGGTGATTACAGTTATGGTGTGATGTAGTATTTATAGATATTGAACTTAGGCATCGTGTTACAAGATTAAGAGGTGTAATATTAGAATTCATGCCTTTTCAAAAACATGGATCCTATTGCTATGGGGGGGGGGAGGTGGGGGACGAGGGGGAGTGTATTTTGTCACCCTCCACATCACACGCCATGTGCAGGGGAGCTAAAGAGTCACTGCAGGGGAGCCAAATTTGAAAAGTCAAGGAGCCAAAGAGTCATTAGAGGGGAGTTGAATCTCTATCTGATTGATGTCCCCCAACCCTTGGGCTTCGCATTCGTCTCTTCCTATTCCATCATGCACATACACCACGTGCAAGGGAGCCAAAGAGTCACTACAGGGAAGTTGAATCTCTATTCAATTGATGCCCCCAACCCCTAGGCTCCCTATTTGTCTCTTTATATTCTCTCACATGCATGCACCATGTGTAGGGAAGCCAAAGAATCACTACAAGGAAGCCGAATCTCTATTCAATTGACGTCCCCTAACCCTTGGGCTTCCCATTTGTCTCTTTGTATTCCCTCACACATAGGCCTTGACGTGGGTAATAATGAATATTTATTATTGTAAATGGTGGGTAATATTGAATAGTTATTATTATTATAAATGGTGACAGTTACGATTATAATAATAATTCACTACAGGGGAGCCGAATCTCTATTTGATTGACATCCCTCAACCCCTGGGCTCCCCATTCGTCTCTTCATATTCCCTCACACGTAGGCCCCGACGTGGGTAATATTGAATATTTATTATTATAAATGATGGGTGATATTGAATAGTTATTATTATTATAAATAGTGATGGTTACAATTACAGTAATAATGAATATTTTTTTATTATAAAAAGTGGGTAATAATGAATATTTATTATTAATAAAAATGGTGACAATTATGATCATGGCAATAGTTAAGGTGATGATAGTTATGGTGTGATGTAGTATTTATAGATATTAAACTTAGACATCATGTTACAAGATTAAGAGGTGCAATATTGGAATTGGTGCATTTTTAGAAACATGGATCTTGCTTCTATTAGTCCCAATAGAGAAGGTGAAGAACACTCTCTTTAAGATCAGCAACAACAACTATCTACTGCAATAAGTAATACTATTCATGGAGGTTGTGGAAGTGGGTGTGTGTGTGGGCATGGCTGAGGCAGAGAACAACCATGAATTATAGAAACTAAAAGTCCAAAATCGATGACTGTAGAGGAGAGAAGATAATTTCTAAAATGAGAAGCAAAACGACGCGAATGAGAACAATAACTAATTCTACAAAATTTAGGAGTACATAATTTATTTATTTTTTAATATTTCAAAACAAATATTTATCATAGAAAAATATTCTCATTTTATTTACATACTTATATTGCATATATATTTTTAGGCTGCGTCAACTTCAAATCCCCTCTCATCACTTGGAAATTCATGTAATGTAATGATCCACATTATTGATACTAATAATGTAAATAATCAAGAAGAAATGCAAGTTGGTGTTTGTCCATACTCAAGTTGGTACATATTTTAATTCAATTTTTAGTTTAAATTTTAAAACAGTTTTTGCAGGACATTAGAAATGCATCTATGCTTGTTAATCAAGCAACATTTGTTCTAGAAATCACACACAAAGAAGAACAACAATTGCAAGAAGATCAAGAATAACCATTTTATAGTGAGAGTGAGTGCCAAAAAAGGCAACGTCGAAAAGAGGAAAATTTATTTCATTGAATAAATGAAGCTACAGATGTTGCCAGTGCATGAACAATGGAAATGCCTTTTTTAGAACCTATTCACTCTTTCCCAAGATTGCAAAATGCAAGTACAGAAATTGCTCAAGCAATACATAATTTTAATATTGTAGTTAGAAGTTTTGCAAATCCACATTCCTGCAATGTATGCAATGACATGTTTCTTGGTATATTATTGAATTCAACCAGAAGTAAAGGACCCACATGCAATAGGTTCATTAATGAAAAGAAACATAATATTCTTGATAGTTTTGGTTGTGAAATCAAACAATTTTTGGTTAAAAATAATATGGATCTTGATATCCAACCACTTATCCTAGGTTATTTAACTAAGGTTGAAGAAATGTTAATTGCAAAAATCAATCCCATTTTACAAGCTACACATGTAGTTGTTGAACAGTTCAAGTATAAATGTCACACAATTAGCTTTGCTTAGGATGTCACACAGATTACTAAAAGACTTCCTCTTAAAATTAAAGATATCTCTTTCTTGATATTGAGAAGAGCAGATCAAATTGGCACCGAGTATAATTTCATTATTAACAAGAGACAGTTTTATGAAGCTTTGATTTTTGAGAAGGTAAATTATCCATACTATCAAGATGTCAAGATCGTTATGCATGCATTAGATGATGTTGCTGATATTAGTGATGTTAACATCTTCCATGGCATTCCTTATATTCCATTGTTAGAAAAGGATGGAGAAATGAGATTGGAGTTTCAAGGTCCTTTACTTCAAATAGATGAAGAAAACATTATCCATCACACATCATCAGTTGTAGAACATCCTAGAATTGTAAGAAAGGAAATTGATTAGATAAGAGCATGGATGCATAATCCATCATTATAGGATTCAGATGTTGCTCAGTGGCCTTCCATGTCTAATTCTCCTAGTAATGAGTTTAACATGAGGGGGTTGATTTTGAGCATTATTTATGCAAGATATTTATTTCTCAAAAATGCCATGAAAAAACAAAGAAAGAGAAAACTTGATCAAGAGGGTAAAACTAAATTTGGTAAGTGGTAGAGACATAGAGGAGGGATGAGTGATTCCATTTTTACTTATCTTGTTACCTCATCTAGTAGTTGGGCTTGGTTAGCATCATTTTTTTTTAAAAATCATCTTGACAAATTGAATATATATATATATATATCTAAGCTAGTACTATTAAAAATTTTATAGTATATGAGATCATTGAAGAGAGAGTCTAAATAAAAAGCTTAACAATTTTGGGGATGCCTTTGTAGATTTTCATCCTTACAATCAATCTTGAATAACCTCCCCTTTGGGGTAGGAAAAGGATTAAGCCTTGCCCTTATTCAATAGTGTTCATATGTGTTTTAACTTCTTACTAAAGGGTTTCTTGTAAAAAGACAAATAAAACTCTCTAAAAAAGAAAAAGGAATACGTTACTCAGAGATAAGGAACAAATAGCAACAAAAGACAAAAGGTTCTCATCCCTAAGCATCCAAAACAAAAATAAATTGATACTGTAGAATAAAAATTAATTGTTCAAATTTAATGAGGAGCTTTTTTGCTTGAGGTTATAGCTAAAAAGCAACATATTTGAGAATCTGATATAGTTATGCTCTTGGGGTTAGAAAATAACTACACACTAAAGATTCCACATAGAGTAGAGAACAAGTGATCAAAGATAATTCCAAACATAAAGAAATGAAGTAGACAAAGCAAGTTGATCACCAAGAATGACTTCATTGATGCTTAGTTACAAGTTATTATAAACTTTGGATTTCAATTTTCAAGCATGTGAGGATCAAAAAACTCAAAAAAACATGAGAAAATAAGTCCTCACTTCTAGAAAGTGGACATTGAGGAGAAACATTCCTCATATGTTTAATATGAGTGCAAATAGGAAGACCTTGATGATTAACCCATCATTAAAAAAATGAATTGCTAAGGTGTGTTATTTTAAGTAACATAACTACTAATTATTACAATGTAACAATTGTGCTACAAATTTGATGAACTGCAATATCGAGGCCACAATATTGCATTCGCGATATCAGAGCTCACCAAGAGATATTAGGCATCCGATGTCAAGACCCACCTCATCACCTATAAATAAGAGGCGAGCGCTCTTGCTTTGCATAGTTAGTCTTAGTCCCTTACTTGGACTCTTGTAGTTTTCCTTCCTTAGAGTTAGAATTATTTCTGAGTGCCCACAATAGGAGTCATAAAGTGAATGGATCATTATTCAAGCATTGTGTACCTAAGCACACCTTGTGGCTAGAAATAAAGATGAACTTTGCGATAAACCTTACAGCATTTAGAATAGCTTATTTAATGTTATTTATAGTTATTTAATGCTTTTCTTAGTTAATTAATGTTCTCTCTCTCACCTTAACTCTCCCAAGTAAGCACACTTAGTACAACCACTTTGAACATGCATGGAACACTTGGTAACCCAGTAACGATTAGCATTTGGTAATCCTAGTAGTGTTGCACTGGTTTAGGATGTGTATAGCAAGTAGGAATGGATGCTGGTGTTAGGACTAGTTAGAGCATAGTTGATTAGTTAAATTAAATTAGTTACTTAATTAGTTCACTTCTTCCTTTGTAGCACTAGGACATAAAACATAAGAAAATATATAAAAATCATATATCTCAAGTTTACTTAACCATACAATTGCGCTATACAAGTAAGCTTGGGAAGACAAGGATTAACTAACCCATCCAGGTTCTGTAAAGGCGCATAAGAACTTAGTATTGGAATTTGACTGGATTGTGTGTGTATGCTTGTATTCGTATGGTTGAGTGTAGAGATACCTCACGGCTCATCATTGGCACCGTTGCCGGGGACTTTGTTGTTTATGTGTTGATTAGAACTTACGAAATCTTCCTATCATTGGAATGAACCCTTAGCGTTAGTTATGGAAAAAAATAATAATATAATAATATGTTACACACTGAATAATTATTCATGTCTCTTTCTTCCTATGAAAGTTGATGAGCCGCAATCTTGGCATCGACAGCAACAGACTTCTTCTTTTTTCTCTCTCTCTTCTCTCTTCTCTCCCAGCTACCAAATAAGGCTAGATGTCAAATGTGTATAGTGTTCACTCTTTTTTCCATGAACACGAATATTGTCATGTGTTGTAATGATGATCCGTTCACATGTCACCCCATTCACCATTAGTATCATTCAAGTCAATAATCCCATACCTTTCCAATATTTTGTAAGGAACTCGAGGACAAGTTTTCATTCAATCATGGGGGTATGATGAGCTGCGATATCATGTCCACCCCTATGATATCACGTATGCAATATCATAGCCTACCACAATGTCTATAAATAAGAGGTGACTTTCCCTTATTCAATCATCTAGACTTAGACCCTTAGCCAAACTATAGCAGTTTTGCCATTCTAGAGTTAGAATAATTTCCATGTGCCCACAGTAGGAGTCTCAAAGTGAACGGATCTTTATTCGAGCAAATTGTACCTGAGCACACATTTGTGTACAGAAATAAAGAAGAACTTTCTGATAGACCTTGCAACATGTGGACTAAGCTAAATAGGATTTAATTATTGTTAAATGTTTAAATGCTTTCCTAGATAATTAAATCTCTCCCAACCCTTAACTCTCCTAGTTAAGTGCATTTAGCACGACCGCTTCGAGCACGTGTGTAATGCTTGGTAACCCAGTAATGAGTAGCGTTTGGTAATTCCAATAGCGTTGCACTGGTTCAAGGTGTGTGTGGCAAGTGGGAACAGATACTAGTGTTAGGAAAATTAGAACCTAGTTAATGAATAGTTAATGTAAGTTAGTCACTTAGTCTTCTCAACCCTTTTCTCCCAATGCATGCCCGCAATGTAATGATTGTAATTGTACAACATCCTTACTCGAGTGTGATGTATGTGGATGTGCACATGATTGGCAATAAGGATCGAGATTACCTCATCATTACAACATTGACTTAGCTTAATTATGTATTTAATTGTTATTGTTATTTACTGCTTCGTTAGTTAACATCTCTCTATCCTTATCTCCTAGTAACATGGTAAGAGTACGAGTTAATCACAAGCATTCAAATGTGACTTCTTGTTAACCTAGTAGCGTACTTAGGCCATGTGCTTGGTAATCCTAGTGGTAGTTGTGCACGGGGTCTAAGATGTGTATGGATGATTGAGGAATGGATGCTCATCACACTTAGGCTAGTTAGATTCTCAACTCTCTCCTAGTTTAGTTAATATTATTTTCCATTAGCCCC
>MNCI01037375.1:700102-984450 GCA_015680685.1 Gnetum montanum
TGCCATTCTAGAGTTAGAATAATTTCCATGTGCCCACAGTAGGAGTCTCAAAGTGAACGGATCTTTATTCGAGCAAATTGTACCTGAGCACACATTTGTGTACAGAAATAAAGAAGAACTTTCTGATAGACCTTGCAACATGTGGACTAAGCTAAATAGGATTTAATTATTGTTAAATGTTTAAATGCTTTCCTAGATAATTAAATCTCTCCCAACCCTTAACTCTCCTAGTTAAGTGCATTTAGCACGACCGCTTCGAGCACGTGTGTAATGCTTGGTAACCCAGTAATGAGTAGCGTTTGGTAATTCCAATAGCGTTGCACTGGTTCAAGGTGTGTGTGGCAAGTGGGAACAGATACTAGTGTTAGGAAAATTAGAACCTAGTTAATGAATAGTTAATGTAAGTTAGTCACTTAGTCTTCTCAACCCTTTTCTCCCAATGCATGCCCGCAATGTAATGATTGTAATTGTACAACATCCTTACTCGAGTGTGATGTATGTGGATGTGCACATGATTGGCAATAAGGATCGAGATTACCTCATCATTACAACATTGACTTAGCTTAATTATGTATTTAATTGTTATTGTTATTTACTGCTTCGTTAGTTAACATCTCTCTATCCTTATCTCCTAGTAACATGGTAAGAGTACGAGTTAATCACAAGCATTCAAATGTGACTTCTTGTTAACCTAGTAGCGTACTTAGGCCATGTGCTTGGTAATCCTAGTGGTAGTTGTGCACGGGGTCTAAGATGTGTATGGATGATTGAGGAATGGATGCTCATCACACTTAGGCTAGTTAGATTCTCAACTCTCTCCTAGTTTAGTTAATATTATTTTCCATTAGCCCCGAGAGTAGTAATAGTATAGGAACACATCATACACCTCACTCTAGACTAAACCATACGTGACAAAGCTAATACTAGTCCAAGTGGGAAGACAGCGAATTGCGACCTATGAGTGACTATCCAGATACCACAACTAGCTTGTTTGTGGAGGTCGACCGGATCATGCGTGAAACGCTCGTATTCATATGGTTGAGTGTAGGGGTACCTCGCCACTCATCATTGGCATCGTTGCTGGGGATGGTGCTAATTATCTAGATTAGTTATATCATACAAGGTCACTGTATAGGAATTACCGATATATCATTTACAAAAAATAATTATAAAAAGTCACATATAAATTCACACACAATTTCACAACCATGCCTCTCCTACAAGACTATGATCCCACAACCAATAATGAGGCAATTCATTGGAGAGCCAATAGAATTGATGATGAAGATGAAGTCTAGAGTACTCAACCTTATGCAGGAGTCCCCTAGATTTATGAACACCCCAATGATACTCAAAGACTCTCATCATCCAACTCTAACATCTCTAGTGAGGATGAGACATCCCATAGAATGAGGAGGGCCTAAAGGCCTAGTACCTTCTCAATAACTAACAAGAACTTACTTGGGGATGACTGGAAGACTTACAAAATTCATAATGAGTTTTACAGTTCCTTCTCTTCCTCTACTCCTTCGACGTCAGATTGTGACACAGATGACTATCTTTCAAGGGATCGGCATAGAACTAAAAATCGAGCTCACAAAGAAAATCAAGAATGTCTAATACTAAGGTATGGTTCTTTTGAGTTATAATGTTAATACTAAGGTATGGTTCTTGGACAGGAAATGAGTCCATGTCATCCATGCATCCATGAATTTCTATGGTCTCTCTTGGCTTGGAACTGTACAGTCCCTTTCTTTCAATCATAAGTACTATCAATGAATTGGTGATTGGGCATTTCTCAAACTAAGGAAGGACTCAAGGCTTGAAAAGGGTGTGACTTCAAGGGGATTTGATGCATTTGTGCTGGGCATTCTCTTGGGTGCTTGGATGTTTTCTTCCTGAGTTTTCCTTACCATTCCTACGTTGCTCCATTATTGAGAAGCTAAGCTAATAAAAATAATAAGTCTTTTCATGGTGTGGTTCTCATGCAAAAAAAGAAAAAAAGAAAAGAAAACACAACACAAGTGAAAAGTGAGAATTCAAAGCACACCCCTTAGAAGAAATAATCATCCAAGCTACAAGCACTGGTTATGGAACTATAAACATGTTCCCTCTAACTAAGGTCCTTTCTCGCTTCCTACTTTTTCCTTTCTCACTTCATCGGAATGTTGATGAATTTTTTTGCAGAAGCATTATCGTTACTTCATGTGGATGGATTGGCCAAATGTATTAATGCAAAGTCACTGGATGTGGATTTTTTGAGGCTGGATTTGGAATGAGATCTACTAAGTCACATTAACCATTAATACATAAGGGGTTTTACATCACCTTGTTCTTGAGACTCCATTCCATTCTCTTCTTTCCACCCTTCTTTCTCCATTTTTCACCTCATTACCGGTTGTATCAATAGTCTATATTTTGGTTGATGCATTATTTTCTTTTTTGTAAACTCTGGTGGTTAAGACTTTAACTCTTGTTTCCAAATGGCATTCCCAGAGCCTATGGACTCCTTGAAATGCGAGATTGTTAGGGCATTAAAGGCATGAGCCTGCTTTGGGGAGGACCCACTAGCATTCCTATTTGGACATCAGTTAATTTCTTTCCCTTAAAAATTCCCTCAGTCAACATTTATTTTGTTCATCTCCATCTCTAACATCCATTTTAATTGGCGTTGCCATTGTTCCTTTTCTCCATTCTCTCGCTACCGGAAGTTCGCTCTCAGTCATGGGGGTCTTGGTCCAATTTTTTTGATTTTCTCTTAACCCCTACACCTCAGGTAGTCACCAGTATTATATCTCCAGATCTACATTAGCCATAGCACAACTCAACCAATGGACCTTAGATTGAGGCAAGGTATCAACTGCATTGTGATTCATTTACCCTTGCTAATATAAGACTGTGTTGTGTGTGCAGATGGTAATCATACAAAAATGGATTGGATCTGGAGGGAATACTTGGAATGGATTTGTGTTGGAGCAGTTATGCAAGGAACAAGATCAATGGCATGGTTATGGATAGACAATGAAAAGTGCAATCTTGGCATCAGTAGCAATAGACTTCTTCTTTTCTCTCTCTCTCTCTTCTCTCTTCTCTCTCAGCTGCCAAATAAGGCTGGATGTCAAATGTGTATAGTGTTCACTATTCATGCCATGAACACGAATATTGTCATGTGTTGTAATGATGATCCATTCACATGTCACCCCATTCACCGTTAGTATCATTCAAGTCAATAATCCCATACCTTTCCAATATTTTGTAAGGAACTCAAGAATGAGTTTTCATTCAGTCATGGGGGTATGATGAGCCACGATATTGCGTCCACCCCTATGATATCACTTATGCGATATCGTAGCCCACCGAAATGTCTATAAATAAGAGGCAGCTTTCGCTTATTCAATCATCTAGACTTAGACCCTTAGCCAAACTATAAAAATTTTACAATTCTAGAGTTAGAATAATTTCCATGTGCCCGCAGTAGAAGTCTCAAAGTGAACGGATCTTTATTCGAGAAAATTGTACCTAAGCACACATTTGTGTACGACAATAAAGATGAAATTTTTGATAAACCTTGTAGCATGTGGACTAAGCTAAATAGGATTTAATTATTGTTAAATGTTTAAATTCTTTCCTAGATAATTAAATCTCTCCCAACCGCTAACTCTCCTAGTTAAGTACATTCAACACAACCGCTTCGAGCACGTGTAATGCTTGGTAACCTAGTAACGAGTAGCGTTTGGTAATTCTAGCAGCGTTGCATTGGTTTAGGGTGTGTGTGGCAAGTGGGAATAGATACTGGTGTTAGGAAAATTAGAACCTAGTTAATGAATAGTTAATGTAAGTTAGTCACTTAGTCTTCTCAACCCTTTTCTCCTAGTGTATGGCCGTAGTGTGATGATTGTAATTGTACGGAATCCTTACTCGAGTGTGACGTACTTGGACATGCACATGACTAGAAATAAGAATCGAGATTACTTTATCATTATAGCATCCACTTAGCTTAATTATGTATTTAATTATTATTGTTATTTACTGCTTCCTTAGTTAACATCTCTCTACCCATATCTCCTAGTAATGTGGAAAGAGTACGACTTAATCATGAGCATTCAAATGTGACTACTTGGTAACCCAGTAGTTTACTTAGGCCATGCGCTTGGTAATCCCAGTGGTAGTTGTGCATGAGGTCCAAGATGTGTATGGATGATTGAGGAATAGATGCCCATTGCACTTAGGCTAGTTAGATTCTCAATTCTCTCCTACTTTAGTTAATATTATTTTCCATTAGCCCTAGGAGTAGCAATAGTATAGGAACACATCATACACCTCACTCTAGACTAAACCATACATTAAAAAGCTAACACTAGTCTAGGTGGGAAGATAGCAAACTGCAACCTATGAGTGACTGTCTAGATACCACAACTAGCCTATTTGCAGAGTTCGACAGGATCGTGCGTGAAACACTCATATTCGTATGGTTGAGTGTAGGGGTACCTCGCCACTCATCAAAAGTGTTTCACTACCTAGGTCTGACACAATGAATAGTCGAAGGTGTAGTACACATGATGATGATTCGCTAGTGCCCCAATAGTTTCGCTTGGCATACGCTCATCTTGATGAGTATGTACCAGACTTTACCTTTATCCACCACCAGGATGAACTATTACAATGGTGTGATTTAGAGGGTAACATAGTGTTACCACCCAATCAATCAATCCCAAGCATGCTTGTTCATGCTCTCACAAAAATTGATATGCAACACTTACAGTTGGAGTACATTGTGCATGAACAAGATTTGAGAGATTATTGACCCATGGAGGCACAACGTCAAAGGGACCTAAAACAAGAGAGACATTAGAAATCTATGAAGGGAAAGTGGTCTCAAGATGTCCCGTATGTAACAAGTGAAAAAAAGGGTGGTGAGCTTGCCTCTGAAGGTTTTCCACATAATGATGTTTCTCTCGTTGACTTCGGTCAAGGAGTTGTGAATCAAAATCTTTACTCAATCGTTCATAACCTAAGTTCTGATACCAATGGACATAAAGGGTCTAAAAAAAAAAACATGAACACATGACGATGACATACATTTCAATCGTAACTGCAGTCGAGGTCGTGACCACCAAAGAGAAAGTGATAGACACCGTCATGGTGCTAGTTCTCCTTCCTCTCCACCTTCATCATCTTCTTCCCCTTCTCCTTTGGGATTTGGATGTAGTCACAAAGAGAAAGATCATGAGGAAAATGCTAAGCAAAACAAAGATCATAGATGAAATAGTCGAGAAAGGGGACGAGGGCATTCTAGAGAAATGCATCATGAAAGGAGGGAGAGTAGGGAACTACATAGGCATCATAGACTCCATAAAGAATACAATCATAATAAAAACCTACTTACTACAAAAATTATGCTAGATATAATCGAGGCTATTAGGATCCCAATAAGTCACCAAAAGGATAGTAGGATCAAAAAATTAGACATGAACAATATCCCATGATTTGAAGGGGGATACAACGTTGATCCTCAAAATCATCTACAAGCATTCTATGATGCATGTTCCTTGCAAAATATAGAAAATGAGTGGCAAAAACTAAAGTTGTTTCCATGGGTACTAATCAAAAAAGAGGAAAGCTGGTACTAGTCCTTAATGTTGGAATTCATTTGTTGATGGAGTACCATGTTAGAGTTATTCAACAATAAGTATCAAACATACTCCCGAGTGTCCAACTTGCAAAAGAAAATCCAAGGATGGAAACAAGGAGAACACGAACCCTTGGATGCTATCATGGGTCGATATTATGCATTATTACATCGTTGCCTTGGCCATGGTTATTCGTAGAGGGAAAAACTATGCCATCTAGTAGATGGGCTTGGGTATAAAATGCAAAGAACCCTTGGGACTTATTCCTAAGGAAGAATATCCGAGCTTAGAGCCCATCAAGTACAAAGATTATTGGAGCAAGTTGCCAAATAGGAAGGTGAGTTAAGGAAAAGAGAAAGTGTGGAGGAATACAACAAAGATCCTTCCCTCCAAAAGAAGGAAGTTAGATTTTGTGAGGATGAAGAAGAGTCACCACTCGAAGAGGTGGTGAATAGAAAAACTTTGCCCATTCAAAGGTTTGCATCAAATGTATCGGCAAAGGTAGACCAAATGTGGGACTCCATAGATAATAAATTTCAAACCATTCTCAAAATAGTAGAGGAGTCTAGGAAACAAGGTAGTGGTTGAGGGAGGAGGCAAAAGAAAGAAGCTAAATATGCACATAACAAAGGTAAGGGAAAAGTTGCCATCATTGAAGAGGTTGTGGATTTAGATATAGAAAATGATGGTGGATGTGAGATATGCCAATATGACCATACTATAGAATGTTGCCTAGTAATCTCACATCTGTAGGAGTTTGGGGTGTATCCACTAAACCCACAATTAAATAGATGGCAAACACATCGAAGGTTACCTTATCCTCAAGGTAACCCAAGGCAGTTCCACCAACCCTTGACATATTATCCAAGTGGAATTCCACCACAACCAAATGAACAATATCAATAGTGGCAACATCCACAATCATGGGGAATGCCACTACCACGTCAATAGTACCCTTATTGTGAACTTGACCCATACAGGTACTACATGTAGTAGCTAAGATCTCCATGTGACTCTACTGGTGATGTTGCTCCCTAGCCTCACTACTAAGCCCATGAGTATTACAGGACTCCTTCTCCTAGGCGTGATGTTTCACAAACATACTATCCTTCTCATCCAGCTACATCTCTTCCACCCTTAACTCCATTACCACTTGCTCCAGCCATGCAAGGTGAGATCCCTGCCCAACTGCAGTAACATAATGCTACAAGGGCTATTAATCCTCATCCTACTATTGGTTCAGACAACTGTGTAAACAAGAGACCTTTTTTTAGGACCAAAAATCCAACCAAGTCCTTGTAGTCACAAGCAGCTAACTCTCCAATGGCCTCACCATCATTTGAATCTTCAGAGCTTCCTTCAAACTAAAGACCGCACTTAATGCACATGGTCATGTTGACTCATGCCATTACTAACTGGATTAAAGTTGGCTATCTTCCTAGAAAATTCTTTGATCCTAGGAGCCCTCTTATATATTTACAAATCATTGGGAATGAGCTGTGCAAAGCTCTTTTGGATTTAGGTTCTAGTGTCAACTTAATCTCTCAAGAAATGTACAAGGCCTGGGCTATGCCTCCACTAAAAAAGAGTAACATTTATTTTGGGCTAGTCAACCAGTCCATCACTGTCCCATTAGGACTTGCGGAGGATATGGTCACCATTATTTGTGGATGGTCATATCCAGTCGATTTCCTAGTGATTCAAGTCAACAATTGCAAGGAAGACTTCCTAATCATTATGGAAGGAGCATGACTAAGCATAATTGATGTGCACCTAGGAATACATGATCTTTCTATAGAAATATCAAAGAAAATATGCTTGGAAAGATTGAGAAGAAGAAAGTTCCATGCATCACATACAGTGACACAGGGTGGAACTATGTGCAGAAAGCCTGGTTTGTACAATGTTTAACATTGCCTACATGCAACCAATGTGCACAAATAACTAACATACAAAGATGCCTGTATGCAGCAACCAAGGACAGGAAGGAACCCAGTGGCTGATAGCTAACTAAGAGAGTAAATCAACTATATGTGTGGAACCAACTGAGAGCTTGACTTGTACCTACATCGATAGTAGAGACACATTAGAGCATGTCCATCACCAACTTCCAATTACTAACATTGAAAATATCAACTAGGGGAAGTTGGAAATCCCTGATAAGTTTAAACAAGAGCCACTTGAGTTAAAACCATTACCCACCAGTATGGAGTATACATTTCTTAGGATTGGAAAATTAGTAATCATTAACGCTAAGCTCACTCCTCAACAAAAATAAATACTACAAATGGTAAAAAAATGGTTGAAAGCCTTTGCTTCGTCATATCTTGAATTAATCAGAATAGATCTTAGGATATGCCAACATAGAATTTACATTGACCCCTCCATGAAACCTTGATAACAACCACAAAGGTGATTGAACCCAAAGCTTAAGCAAGTGGTTAAAGAAGGAATTGAACAACTTCTAAAAGTTGGGTTCATCTATCCCATTAATGATAATGAATGGGTTAGTCCATTAGTCATTATGCCCAAAAATGGAGGTAAATGGATGATGTGTATAGAATTTAGGCTACTGAACATGGCAACATTCAAAGACCACTTTCCATTGCCATTCGTCGACCAAGTCTTAGATACCATTCAGGGTATTGCTACTATAGTTTTCTGGATGGCTACAGTGGATATAATCAAATTCAAATAGCACTATAAGACCATGCCAAGACTATGTTCACAAGTCCTTGGGGGATATTTACATATAAGCAGATGCCATTTGGCATGTGCAATGTCCCAGCAATGTTTCAACATTTGGTTCTAAGCATATTTCAGCAGTAAATAGGAAATGATATGGAGGTCTTCATGGATGATTTTTCCACCGATGGAGCAGACTTTGAGCAAGCATTTGACTGGTTAGAGCAAGTACTGAAACAATGTATTAAAACCAACTTAAGGCTCAATTGGTAAAAAATCCATTTAATGGTTCAAGAAGGCATTGTATTAGGCCACAAGATGTCACAAATAGGGATAGAGGTAGATCCTAAAAAGATTAAAGTTAACATCTATTGGTGGAAAACCCTACTCCTTATTTTGAATTGCCTCCTTCCAACTCAGTCATGGGGGAGATGGCCACAAATGCTAATCATTCTAAGCCCTCAGTTTCTTTTGTATTTTTATTTTACACATTTTTTATCTTTACTTGTTTTTATTTTACACCATCGTTAACATTTTTAACATTCTTACTATTTCTTTATTTGATTTATTCTTACTTGTCACATAATAAGTGCCATTGATGGTGGAGAGTACTATAATAGTGTTGATTACTAATTCTTGGTTTTTACCTTTGACTTTTAATGTTGATACTAAAATATGATTTCTTTTGATAAAACAGGTAATGAGCCCACATCATCCATTCATCCATTCAGCTCTAAGGTCTTGCTTGAGCTTGGAACTGTACTATCCATTTTTCTAAGTAAACTTATTAATGAATTTGTGGTTTGGTATTTTTCAAATCAAGGAAAGGTTCATATGGATTGAAAAGGGTGTAACCTCAAGGGGATTCAACGCATTTCTGTTGGCTGTTCTCTTGGATACTTGGATGTTTTTCATACAGTCTTCTACCATTTTGCTCTTGACCAAATATTAGGAAGCTGACCCAATCAAATAAGTCTTTGCATGGTGTGGTTCTCCCATGATATATATCTATAAAAAAATATATAAAAAAATAAAAATTAAAAAAACTAGTGATAATTCAAAGCACACCCCTTAGACATAATAAAGAAACATGGGCTACAAGCACTGGTTATGGCATTGGAAAGACATGTTACCCATGCTTGAATGTTCCCTCTAACTAAGGCCTTTTTTTACTTCCTACTCTTCTGTTCTTTATTTTTTTGGAATGGCGATGGCTCTATGGATGCATTCTTGTTACTTCAGGAGGCTGGGTTGGTCAAGTGTGTTGATACGAGGTCACTGGATGTGGTTAGTTTTTATCTGGATTTGGAATGAATTCTATTAAGTCACCTTAACCACATAATACACAAGGGACTTTACACAACCTTGATCTTGGGATTCCATTCCATTCTCTCTTCTCTTCCAAATTTCCTTCCATATTCCACCTCATTGCCAGTTTTATGATCAGTCTATATCTTGGTTGCTACATTATTATTCTTTGGTAAATTCTTGTGGGTAAGTTCTTAATCATTGTTCCATACGTCATTCCTAGAGCCTATGGACTCTTTGGTTTGTGGGTTTGTCAGGACATAAAAGGCATGAGCCTACTTTGGGGAGGACCCACTGGCATTCCCTTTTGGTGCAGTTGTTAATATCTTTCCTTTAAAATTTTTTTGCAATAAACCATTTCTCATTTCATCCCCATCCATGACATCCATTTTATTGGCTTCACCATTGTTATTTCTCTCATCTTTATTGTTCCTTCCGTTTTTCCATCTTATTGCTACCGGAGGTTCGCTATTAGTTTTGGGGGCCTTGTCACAAATTTTTCCATTCCATACCTATCTTACCCCTACACCTTGGGTAGTTATCAATTAAAAAAACTCTAACCCAGTATCTGCCATACCCACAACCTAGCCAACGTACTTCATATTGGGGCAAGGTATCAACTACACTGTATCTTACCTAACCTTGATAATTCATGATTGTGTTGTGTGTGTAGATTACGATCACATGAACAATGTACTGGGATAGAAGGAAAGCACTAAGGATGTATTGGATCTAGAGAATTTATGCAAGGAATAAGTTTGGTCATGTGGCTATGGATGAACAACGAAATGCACAATTCCGACATCAGTAGCAATGCACCTCATTTTCTTCTCTCTCTTTTCAAGCTATCAAATAAGGGTCTAGATGTCATCTATGTACAATGTTCACCGTAATGGTTATGAACACCAATGCGGTAATATATTTTTCAATCTATTCCCCACACACTTTGAGTCTATCATCCCATGTCACCATCAGTTGTAGTTTAGTCAATAATCCCATACCTTCTCAATATTTTGTAAGGAACTTGAGGACAAATTTTCATTTAGTCATGGGGGTATGATGAACAGCAATATCGGGGCCATGATATCACATCTGCAATATCAGGTTCACGATATCAGAGCTCACCAAGCGATATCGGGTATCTGATGTTGGGACCCGTGTCATCACCTATAAATAAGAGGTGGACACACTTGGTTTGCATAGTTAGTCTTAGTCCCTTACCTGGACTCTTTCAATTTTCCTTCCTTAGAGTTAGAATTATTTTTGAGTGCTTGCAATAGGAGTCATAAAGTTAATAGATCTTTATTTGATCATTGTGTACCTGAGCACACCCCGTGGCCGGAAATAAAGGCAAACTTTGTGATAAAACTTGCAGCATTTAGAATAGCTTATTTAATGTTATTTATAGTTATTTAATGCTTTTCTTAGTTAAATAATGTTCTCTCTCTCACCTTGTTAACTCTCCAAAGTAAGCACACTTAGTACGACCACTTCGAGCATGCGTGGAACACTTGGTAACCTAATAATGATTAGCGTTTGGTAATCTTAGTAGTGTTGCATTAAGATAGTGAGCAGTGCTAAGTGCATTGAAGAAATAGAAAAGTTCAATAGCAATAACTATAGCTTTTAGCAACTTAGGATGAATGATTTTCTGGTTGAAAAGAAATAAGATGTATGCATCACTAGAATTAAACCAAATAGCATGAGAGTTGAAGACTAGAATCAGTTAGATGTTGATGAAGAAATGCTAGACTTATGTGTAGTCACAACTAGAGGTAAATATAATTGTAATTATTGGTATATTGATTTAGTTGCTTCATATAGTTGTACATCTAGAAGAGAATGGTTTTCTAAATATCATGAAGCTATGTTAGCTCCTATCTTTCTTAGGAATGATGAAACTTGTATAGTCAAGGGCTACGACAAAGTAAAGTTGTCCTGTAATGGTAAAATAATTGTAATTCCCAAGGTATATCATATACTTAAGCTTACCAAAAACTTATTATGTATGCCTAATTTTGATGATTTTCATCTTTTTGTATTATTTGGAAATAAGATATGTAGAAGTTTTTAGGAAAAATTCATCATAGTCATAAGATGCAGAGAAGGAAGTAGAAGACTATGACAACCAGATGATGTTACATTTGCTAATAAAGCTAAAGTCTTTCATGCATGGAAAAAGAACTTAACCATGAATATATGGCATAGAAGACTTGGGCATGTGGGAGAAAATTCCATCCAAATTCTTCAAGCAAAAAGTATAATTAAAGGTAATGCCCAAGAACATTTATCTCTCTATGAGCATTACTTGAATGGAAAACAACATTGTTTGAGCTTTCCTACAAGTACTCAAAGAGCTAACAAATTAAATCTAGCTTATAATTATGTGTTTAATATTGTTTTGGTAACTTCACTTGTTGGTTTTGAATATTATGTCTCCTTCATAGACCATTATTCTAGGAAAGTATGAATTTACTTTTTGAAATTCAAATATGAAGTCTTTGATAAATTCAAGGAATATAAAGCTCTAATTAAGAACCAATTTGACAAATGAATTAAAGCCCTTGAAATATATAATGTTGAGGGATTTTGTTTTGATGAATTTGAAATATTTTATAGGACTTATGATATTTTTAAGAAAAAGAACATTTAAGATACTTTAGAGAAAAATAGAGTTGTCGAAAGGATGAATAGAACACTCTTGGAATGAGCTCAGTGTATGCTCAATGATGTTGATCTTGAAAAGAAATTTTGGGTGAAGGTTGTGATGATAACTTGATACTTAATTAACATAATGCCCTCATCATCATTGCATGGCAGAATCCCATATGAGATATCTAGTAAGAAAATTTTATTTGATCATTTGAGAGTATTCTGTAGTGTAACTTATTATCATGTGCCTCAAGAATGTAGATCCAAATTAGATTATAAATCTAATAATTGTATTTTTCTTGGATATGGCTATGATGTAAAATGATATGGTCTATGGAGTCCCAATACTGACAAAATCATGTATAACAAAGATGTGGTATTTATGAAATCATCCAAACTTAATATGACTGAAGAAAAAGGTTCCAAAAAAAGCTCATTATGATATTGACCAAGAATCAAGTGTAAAACAAGTTGATGATGAATCTAATGGTAGGAAAGATCTACCTCAAGAGGAAGATCAACCATTAAGAAGGTTAAGTTGGATAAGATGCATACCTAAGTATTTAGATTCATTTATTTTGTGTATTAGTGATGCACCTCAAATCTATAAATAATTTTGTAATTTAAAACTTAGTAAAGCTTGGAAAAATGCTATGGATGAAGAAATTAAATCACTAATAAAAAAAAAGACATGGGAACTTTTTAAACTTCCTCCTTGAAGAAAAAATGTTGGGTGTAGATGGCTTTTCAAGATAAAAAGGGAAGGAGTATATAAGGCAATGATGGTAGCGAAAGAGTACTCTTAAAATGAGGGTATTAACTATGAAGAAGCTTTTGCATTAGTAATAAAGTTAATATCTATAAGATATCTAATATCCTTTATGGCTACTTTGGATCTTGAACTTAAATAGATGGATGTTAAGATTGCATTTCTTCATGGAGATCTTGATGATGAAATTTACATGTAACAACCTAAAGGCTATGTAGTTAAGGGCATGATGAACATGGTATGTCATGTATTAAAATCATTGTATGGGTTGAAACAATCCGGTAGAATATGGTATAAGAAATTTGATTCTTACATGATAAGGTTTGGTTTTATAGGGATTCATAATGAATGATGTGAAACACCACTAATTTCGGCCTAACACTATGAAACGAGAACAACTCAGAGCCTTTTGAGCTTTTGGGAGAAAAACATTTGACTAAGGAATGCAACTCATGCCAGGGTTGTCAAGCTAGGCTAACTCATGCTGGGCTTGTCAAGCTGGGGTTGCCCTCAGTGTGAGAAACTCCAACGACTTCAAGATCAAGTCAAAGATGCTCCAATATGAGATTGCAAGTCATCTTCATAGGGCCACTATCGTCCACTTTCAAATTTTAGCATTCATGAGTTCAGATTTCGAGTCATATTGCACAAATTTTCTTAGTCACGTAGAGGTCATGTTCAGGTCACGTTCAACTCACGTTCAGCTCACGTTGGCAGTGTGAGTTCAACATGAGTACTGATCACGCCTAGCGTGAACAAAATCCAAGAGCCTCAAAATTGAGTCAAAATGGTCCAACTTCGAAGGTGCAAGTCACCCTTAAGGTCCATTAATGACTACTTCAAGTCCTAGCCTCTAGAATTCCAAAATTTAGCTCCAAAATCACAAAGATTTTGTTACTCATGCTTAGGTCATGTTGGGGTCATGCTCAGCTCACACTGGCAGTGTGAGCCCAGTGTGAGCTACCAAAAGTGGCTTAAATTGAGGCATACCCAAGCTCAGTTTTCAACATGTAGATTACTCTCAGGGTCAAACATAGTTAGGAAATTTTTGCACTCAAAGAATATGCTTCAAAGATCAAAAATTGGTGTGAAATGTATCATTTTCATCTTACTCATGCTCAGGTCACGTTGAGCTCACGTTGGCAGTGTGAGTATTGATCACGCCCAGTCAAAAGCACACCAAACACATGCTGAGGAGACACCAAGAAAAAATAAACTCATGCTGGAAGCTTTTGTGAAACAAAAATTCCTCAAACAGCCACAAAACCACTCACATTAGCACCCTGCAGCAGTCAATCGATGGATCAAGAAGTTCCAAGCAAACTGGGATCGATTTCTCTTGTTGTACACCATCATTTTTATTGTAAATTTTCACCATTTTTGAGCTTGTCAAGCTCTTACACTCCAAATTGTATATGCTTCTATGGGCATATGATAGCTTGCATAAGCCAATACACACTGTAAGATATATTGCATCTGGTCAAGAACGTAGCCTACCTATTCATGTCCAATTCACATGCAGCTATCAATCAAAAACCTATCACATGATCTGTTGCCTTCTCATCTCTCAATCATTGATCTCATCCATGAATTTTGCACCCGAGCCTAGACAAACCTGATAAATACCCCATCCATTCACATAAATGGGATTGGAAATTTTGGAGGTTGACAGCTTTGGGAGCATCGACTAGCAACTTTGGATGCTCAGGTGCACGTGACTCCTAGCATACAAGCACCTATAAACACATCACCCTGGGGCTTAGCACTTGACTTTCCATCCACACACACAACTATGCTTTGACCGATGCACATCCTTGTTAAGCAGTACAATATAGTTTATTATTTCCTTCCATTACATTGTTTGCTCTATTTTTGATCTATTTTATGCTTTTGTATACATTGTCGCAGTTTTACTCTTTGTTTACGTTTCATATGTCACCAGTTACTATAACCCCAGCACAAGACATAGCTTATGCTCAGGGAAGTCCTTGGTTGATTTGCATGCAAACCATCCAAGGCACTTTGCCTTCATTCTTTTTTTTTCTAGCTTGCCCTCACACAAAGGTAGGGTTGGCTGTGTCTCTTTGGTAATCTTTCAATGTTTGTTTTTCCCTTCCAGCCTCACGTCGATGATTTCAGTTAGCATAGTAAATTGGTGCTAGAAGGAGTACAAACATGTTTATCATCCCATCAAGACATTGATCATGCTACCTTTTAAATGCTATGTAGACCAGGTGCTGAACTCAAGCTGAGCTCACCCTAGTATGATCATGCTAACCCTAGTTTGCTCACACTAAATTAATCGGGTGTACAACCCTGAAAAACTCTTATGTTATGGATAGCACTTCAAACTTTGCAACTGCATCATCAGAACCCAAATAGCATACACATCTTGCTTAAAAAAAGCCACTTCATAGACAGCCTGCCAAGTAACATTCCCACCACCACCATCGACCGATCATAGCGAGCTACTTTTAGTACTTCCAACCTGCATCTTTTCTGGTACACACATGACTTTTCAAGCCTAGTTTACTCATGCCCGGCTTGTCAAACTAGCTTACTCACACCCAGCTTGTCAAGCGAGCTCACTCATGCCCGGCTTGTCAAGCTAGCTTACTCATGCTCAGCTTGTCAAGCCTAGTTTACTCACACCCGACTTGTCAAGCCAGCTCACTCATGCTTGGCTTGTCAAGCCTAGTTTACTCACACTCAGCTTGTCAAGCCAACTTACTCACACCCAGCTTGTCAATCCCAATTTACTCACACCACTATGGAATCTTCCCAGATCAACACAGCGACACTGCAGATCTTTGACTTTGGGGCAGGGACCTCAAACCCTGTGACTGCGACAGAACCCATAACTATCATTGAAGAGATAAACCCTTAAGGTTCAACTCACCAGTCACTTAGGCTATAAGGCAAGGACCCTACTTACGCAATCCTCACACTAGAACAATATAACTTCATTTGTGTGAAGATTCAAGCCATCTTGCCTATCAAGCACATAGAAAGAGAAGCAAAGAAAAACTATGAGCTCATTTACAAGGGAGGTCATGAGTTCACTCCCTCAGTATTTGACATGGTCCCCCTTTTTGAGCCCCATCATCAACTCATATATGAGCTTCTCATGGCAAGGAATCAAACCTTACAACCACCTCCGATAGAGCCTTAGAGCGGAGATGGGGAAGATGAATTTGCGGCCCAATCTAAGCATGGGGATTCATACCATACCGTCAGTCCTCATGCCCATACAAACCCATCATTCCAACCTTTTCTGGAAGAAAACATACTTCCTCCTTCATTCGCAAACACTCAAGCACTGGTTTCTCGACAGGAAGTACCCACTTCCATTCCCACCTTCTCCATGCCCAACATTCAATCTGATACGTCCATCCCCATCATACCTCTAGTCACCACGTTACCCTCTCCTCCACAAGTATAGTCCCAACAACCCCCTCCTCAAACTAATGCAGGATCAATCTTTCGACCTCAAGTAATTGGGATTCCATCAGTTATACCAGCTTCCACGTTCACCTACTACATACCACAAGTACAAATCCATGGAGCACCTCTGATTACTTTAGCCCAACATGTTCAGGGTATCACCTCAGAACCTATGGCTAGGTAGTGGATTTCACCAGCTGTTCAACAACACCAACCTACTCACTACAATGTACCACACCCTACAATCCCATCTTTGAATGTTGCTCCACCACAACAACCGACAATCCAACAGTCTCCCTTTCCATAGACAATGCAACAATCAAACTACTACCAATCACAATCTACTCAATCAGTGGTTTGCCTACCATCCAAGAGTGGGTAGACACAAAGAAAATGATGCACTCATTAACTGAGTAGGTAAAGCACCTTAAAAAGCTGCAAAAACTAAGGAAGTCAAGGTGCTGGACTTCTACCAAGATGACCTAATCAACCCTTCAGTTCCACCATTAACCTTACCATCGGGAATCTCATTACCTCAACTAATCAAATATAATGGAGAGGGAGATCCAAATGCCCATCTGGTAACATTTTAACTAGAATGTCTATTGCTTCAGGCTTGGCCTCATATAATTCTACATGTATTTGCTATGTCCTTGACAGGAAAAGCCTTAGATTGGTACCGAGCTTTACCCTGTAACTGGATATCCTCTCTAGAGGATTTGTTACATCAGTTTGTTATCCTTTTCAAATATAATTTAAATCTTGAAGCCACACTAGATAGTATAATTTAGATTAAATAGGCGCCGTTAGAGCCAGTACAAAATTTTATCCAAAGGTGGAGTGCAGCCTTGAATGAACTTCACAAGCCCATCCCTAGAACATACTTGCTTACCATCCTTAAGACTGCCATGAATGACTTTATTAAATCAAAAATTTATTATTTGAGTGCCCATACTTTGAGTCAAGCATTCACACAAATTAAGAACATAGAAGAGCTTACTTAGCCTTTAGGAGCCAACAGATGAGGAAGGATAAGGATAAATCCAAAACAACGGTAGCAGCAGTGGCGCAAATAGTCCAACCTAACAATTCAGGATAGAAAGGGAAACAACCCATTGCTCCAACTAGCCATGAAAGAACCACATCTATGCCTACACTCGTATCTTCCTCAACTAAAACCACAAACATGGGTCACACTCGTACATTTGAACGAAAAGATCCTACCCAATACACACCCTTGCCTATGAAGCCTTCACAATTATTAGATCAACTTCTAAGGGCTAGATTAATCAAACACAAACAAATGTCCCCTATAGCATCGCAAAAACATGATTGATTCTATGAGTTGGCTAAAAACCCAACTTTAGCAACAGTTGGTGAGCCCCCTATTCCAAGAGGCTTTAGGTTGGACAGGTTTTGCGAATATCACCAATGGTGTGGGTATGAAACTGACTACTGCTTCACCTTAAAAAAAGATATACAACACATGATTGACAGGGGTGAAGTAGTATTTGATGAGGCAAACCCAGTAAAGCCCAAAACCCAACCCATGGGGGTCTACAAGGATCCTCTCAATACTAAGGACACATCATATGTGATTAACACTATCCATGTGGACAATGGACAAGACATCCCTCGAAAACCTTTAGTAATTTGTAGGTCTTCTGAGACTACATCTACTTCAACACCTTCCCAAACCCCTTTTGTCATATGCACATTTCCTGCACCACAAAAAAAATTCGTCGTTCACGTACCTCCTTCTATCGTAGTAGCAACCATGTGATTAGAAACCTGACCCACTCCCTTTGTGATCCGGGTGCCAAAAAACCCTGACATGCAACCCCTTGGAGTTCCCCCGTGACCCTTGCGAGAGTGCCTTGCTGATAGGCTAACAAGAGAGAACCTAGAAAAAGAACATCATGAGCACAAATTGGGACCACTGAAGCCCATACTGCTAAATGCTATTCCTATGGTTTTGTCCACCAGTGAGCCTAGCACAAGTCATCGAGACAAGGATACCGACACTCTCAGTGTCCCAAACTCAACATCCCCGATTACTAACACAAGAATCCCTCCACAAGAGATATGAATGCTAGGTCAAATGGACCAAGTCTCCACAGACAAGAGCGTCCCAAGTTGTAAGGATCTAGTGAGTGCATTGACCCAAGTCACACAGGCTTTGAAATAAAAGAACACCTCCTTAAGCCTGTATGATGTAATGACCTCACTGGTAGATTAGGAAGCTCTCATGCATATGTTAACTTTGATTCCTGTTAGTGAGGACCTTTCTATAGATGGGCTATCCATTTATGCAGTACTATCCCCACAACCTCAAGAATTGAGGCCCACATCCCTAGAATTTCATGCCAATGATATTAAGTGAGATGAAAAAACTAGAGAGCTCCTATGTTCATAACAATACAAGTCAACCACTTTAAGATACCTAGGGTGCATGTCGATGACGGTGCAGCAAAAAATGTAATATCCTTTCCTGTCATCGAAAAATTGGGTCTTACAGAGCAAATACGACCCACAACAACTTCCTTTTTAAAATCCTTCAGTGGTTCTTGTGTCATGGTAAAAGGCATGGTTACCTTGGGTTTCGTAGTAGGGGACTAGTTCCCCACATCAGCTGAATTCATAGTGGTTAATGAAATGTCGGGGTTCAATATGATTCTAGGATGACCTTGCTTAGCTCAACTTACAGCTGTATCCTCACCAATCCATTAAGAAATCCACCTACCTTATGAGGGTAGTGAAATCATCATACATGGGGACACGAGAACATCACTTACTTCCTCGCACTTAGGAATGGATCAAGGGTTAGAGGTTGAGTTCTTTGAGCCTAAACAAGAAACCATGAGCGCACTTCAAGACACGAACCAATTGTTAACCCATGATCCTACTAGAATTGAGGAAGCATTGGATGTCACAGACATAGGAGCCATTCCCGCTGACATCTTTTGGTTGGAGCTACCTTTTGACATATTCAGTGAAGGGGAATGGGATTATAAGATCATACCTACATGCCCCACCCCTCATGTAAAATTATGAAGAATAAAAAAAAACTCAATAACTAGGTCAAACTATCAAGCATCCGGAATGACATTAAACTACAAACTATCTAGTACGACGTTAAACTGCCAGTGAATGTCCACAATGATGTTAACCTAGTCATGGTTAGAAATGGCCAGTTCCTTTTAAGTTTCCTAAAACTATTATCGCTTTTGGCCCACTATGGCCTAAAACTAGTAATCCCTCTTTCTTTTTCAACACAGATGCAATGGTCCACCATGCCTCTAAACTGATGTGCATGGCCTAAAATGGCCTTAAACTAGAGCTCAGTATGTTGCAAGTTTACAAACTCTTGTTACATTATGCCAAATTTTCATTTATATGTCACAAGTTGCAATTTCAATTCATGCATTCTCGTTACTTTTCTTTTTACAAATATTTGCCTTACGTTTTATTCTACATTTTGGAATCTCATTTTACATTCAGCTACATGCATATGTTCACAATATACCTAAAAAAATAAAAAATAAATAAATATATATATAATATTGAACGTCAAAATGGCAATAGAATGCCAACACAATATGCTATGATTAAATCCATATCATTACATATATCCTCATACATTTCCATTAGACATCAAAAACCCAAAACATTTGGTAGCTAAAGCTGGACTAATAACTAGCTCACACACCAGTACTAGGAGGGGGCTGGGCCCCAAAATCCTCCATATCATCCACTCGTACTCCACTGGGGCCAGCCTCATCATTACTATGTCCCTACAACGGAATGAAAAATAAACAAATAGGTAAGCATAACAAAACAACTCATGAATACAAAACCTAGAAGAACAGTAACACTAACACAAAAATAAAATAAAAATAAAACCATACAAAAGTAAGTGCCATAATAAAACACTCATAGGTGAAGAGGACCTTAGACTAGCCTCCAAGTGCTGCAAAATCTCCTCCTTGAGTACATATGCCCAATCCTCCTCTAGACCAAGGTCAATACTGGCCAAGGTTTTACCCTTGTCCACCGAGGTCTAGGCAGGGTGCTGAAGAGAGAAAATACCTATCGAAGCCTCCTTAGAAGCGGTGGTAATGGTTCTCTCAGGAGATCCCTCCACTTTAGTGCACTTGAAAAACCTATCATAACCAAGACATAAGCCTAGTCCATCAATGAACATTTCCTTCTGGTGATGTTCAACTGATTTCTCTTTTAACCACTTCTTGTACTGGTTCTTGTGATCCATTTGATCTTGACCCCACTTACATACCTTAGCAGAAAAAGATTTCCAATCATGGCATTTCCTATTTAGAAAATCCATTTATGCCCTTGTTTGACTAAATCCCATGTCGCCTGAAATTTTCTATTCAAAATTATCTAGTAATGCGCATAGGTGATCTCAAACATGCACCAAGTACTATCACCAGATAGCCTAGCAGCAGCAAAATCATAACGAGATTGAAGGTTCATCTTATCTTCTCTTTCCTTTGCCAATGTTTCCTTCAATGAGTGCACCTCATTCTATAGGTACTCAATTGAATGCCTACAAGTCCAGAGGGATTTAGCATTTGGTACAACGCAACCAGAAACTGCATCGTAAATGTTTCTAGGGACTTCAATATTTCTTGGTAATTCAGGGAGAGCATCAATATGAGTAGTCCCAAAAGGATCCCAGTGAAGCTTGGCACCTACAAGTATAAGTACCGCACACATGAAACAACTATAATTAACAATGAATGCAAATAAGTACAATAAATCCAGACACTTAGCATGATACGTAACATACACATACCTAGTTCTGGATGAGCTTTTTGTAGGCGAGTGACTACATCGTTAACAATGCCTGTGACAAAGTCCATTTTATTGGGCATTTCAGGCCATGGCCTTAACTGGTCAGTAGATGTTGGACAAGCATGGGAAGTCACCTCAATCGGGGCCTATGACCCTAACACCTCTACCCGGGATGTATGCACCTCAGAGACCTCAACATCTACCTCTAGTGCTAGGAATAATCAGGATAATCAAAAGCAACACATAAAGGTTAAAAGGTACAAAATGTGGATCAAGCTAAAGGAACCTACCAAAAAGTCCTTTGCTGGCCAGCTTGGGCGGGTTACCAAGGTGCAAGGAACCCATCGAAGAAACCATCGAAAAAACCCCTCTCATTGCTTGAATGCTTAAGTGCATCCAAAGCCTCAACAAGCTTCATCCCCATGATGCTTGCTACATCTTCCTCTAGTGAGATAGGGAGTTCCTCGATCACTTCTTCACTTTCTCTTTCTTCTTCCTCTGGCCCTACGATGACCACTTTAGGTTCAACCATTAGGGCTAAGGCTTCTCTTTCCGTCTCGGGGATTTCCTCTAATAACACTAGTATTCTAGTGTTAGTATGACATAGTATATACATATATTTAATAAAAATATAAATTAAAATGTAATAAAAAATATAATAATAAAATAAAATACCTACCCTCAGAGCAATGGTCAAGTGGAGGCTACAAACAAAACTGTCATCATGGTGCTCAAAAAGATGCTAAATCAAAGCAAGAGGCGATGGCACAAACAATTAGTGTATGCATTGTGGGCATACAGAACGACACATTGAACACCTACAGGTAAAACTCCATATAGTCTTGTATATGGATTTGAAGCTATTTTACCTTTGGAGTTATAGGTTTCCTCGTTGCGGATAGCTCTCTCAGGCCTCCTTAGTGAAAGCCAAAGCAATGAATTACGCATTGCTGACCTTGACTCGATGGAAGAGGAACGTGTGCAAATGCTTGATCAAGTCGAGTGGTACCAGAAACAACAATGGCGATGACACCAACACAATCTACATAAGCGCCCAATTAAGAAAGGAGACCTAGTCCTTAAGGCCATCCATGAACATCTAGATAAATTCTTAGCTAACTAGGAAGGGCCTTACTTAGTTACCAAGGAATACAATAATGGAGCATTCAAACTTACTGACATGAATGGGAACGAGTTCACTAATCCCACAAATCACTTGTACCTAAAACGGTACTATGTCTAATGAACTTGAGGTACATAACGGTCCTGACATTATGACTTAAAATTGATACCATAGAATGGTCCTGGGGCTATGACTTGAAACTAGTACCATAGAGTGTCCTAGCATCATGATAGTAAATTGATACCACAGAGCTCCATCTGGTATGACACTAAACTATCACATTTGTCTACCATGACATAAAATTAGCATGCAGAGTCCACTAAGACTATAAAAAGGTTTGCCTCTTCACAGTCCTCTATGACTATAAACTAGCACTGCACCATCTACTACGATGCTAAACTAGCACCGTCCAAAGGGTTATGACCTGAAACTAACCCGCAACAGTCTACTAAGACTATAAACTGGTGACATCATTGACGACTAGGCAATACTTGAAAAGATATGTTGCTGCAATTGGCTATACATGATCCATAAAGACTTGCTGCATAATCTATCTCATGGACCCTGATGAAGCTGATGCTGTTCATGATTCTATCTACTTTGAAATTGCACATGGTGGCTCCATCTCCTTGGTTGTATTCAAGTTTAAAGTGCTTAGTTAGTTGAATCATTTATGGTTTTTTTATCTTCTTGGAGTTGTGTTTGCAAGATGACATGCCTAAGGCATTCGTGCACAGATGCACTTCATCATGATGACAAGGTATCACATTCTTCCTGACGCATGCAACTGGGTTAATCAATCCATTCATAAGTACATTTACGACTCCTAATACATTCCCTATTCCCCATCATTTTCCCCTTATCCTATTCAGTTACACCCCCTTGATACATTCTACTCATCCCAAAGCTCTTAATACATTATTGCACATTGTGATTTTCTAAGTAGTTGCAATGCAAAACATAGTACATGGTACATGATACAAATGCATGTGCATGAGCACGAGTACAACACTGAAAGCAAGCTCTTTCAAAAAGAACAAAAAATAAAAATGAAAAAGAAAGAAAGAAAAAATGATCAAAGAGAAAAATGCAAGAAAAAGGTCTTCATGACCCCGTTGACATCATAGACCAAAGACCATTGGCTCTTCTCATACAAGCCCTAGGCAGGAAGGCAATTATCTTGGAAAAATAGTTACACTCAGGTTTGAAATGATCATGTTGCACATCATCGTATGGCTTTGGCTATTTAAAACAGGCTCCCATAAACACTCTACAATAGTCCCGTTTCTCCAAAGAACACACCTCCCATGTCTTGGTTCTGAGTCTGCTAAACACTGGCTACTGACAAGGACTAAAAATATGGCTTGTTCATGTGAGAGCATTCCTGTCCCAAAATTCCAATAGCAATTATAACCCTTGATCAACCTCTAATTCCCCCTGGTTACAACCAATCCCCTTGCATCTTGAACTACATTTCATCAATCCCATGTACTTTTGAACACAGTGCGATGATGTCCAGCTAGGGGCTGACAGACAATGCTTGGTACTTAGTTGGACATGGTGTTTTATACTTCTTTGTTGATGCCTCTCAGGTGGATTCCTCCAGACATCAACAAAGAGGGACCAATTAAACACCAATAATTTCGGCCTAACACTATGAAACGAGAATAACTTAGAGCCTTTTGGGCTTTTGGGAGGTAAAAATTTGACTAAGGCATGGAACTCATGTTGGGCTTGTCATGCCAGGATAACTCATGTCAGGCTTGTCAAGCCAGGCTTGCTCACACTAGGCTTATCAAGTTGAGTTTACCCTCAGCATGAGCAACTCCAATGACTTCAAGATCAAGTCAAAGATGGTCCAATCTGAGGGTGCAAGTCATCTTCATAGGGCCACTATTGTCCACTTTAAATTTCAACATTCAAGAGTTCAGATTTTAGGCCAGATTACACAAATTTTCTTAGTCACACTGAGGTCACGCTTAGGTCATGTTTAGCTCACACTAGCAGCGTGAGTCTAGTGTGAGTACTAATCATGCCGAATGTGAACAAACTCCAAGAGCCTCAAAACCAAGTCAAAATGGTCCAACTTCAAAGGTGCAAGTGATCCTCATGGTCCATTGATGACTACTTCAAGTCCCAGCCTCTAGAATTCCATACTTCAGCTCCAAAATCACAAATATTTTGTGACTCATGCTCAGGTCACCCTGGGGTCACGCTAAGCTCACGTTGGCAATGTGAGCTCAACGTGAGATACAAAAAGTGGCTCAAATTGAGGCATACCCAAGCTTAGTTTTCAAATGTAGTTCACTCTCAAGGTCAACCATGGTCAGGAAATTTTTGCACTCAAAGAACAGGCTTGAAAGATTTAAAATTTGTGTGAAATGTATCATTTTCATCTTACTCACACCCAAGTCATGCTTAGGTCACGCTCAGGTCACGTTGAGGTCACGATGGCAATGTGAGCTTAGTGTGAGTACTAATCACGCCTAGTCAAAAGCATGTCAAACACACGCTGAGGACACGTGAAAACAAAATAAACTCACGCTGGAAGCTTTTTTGAAACAAAAATGCCTCAAACAACCACAAAACCACTCACATTAGCACCTTGCAGCAGTCAATCCATGGATCGAGAAGTTCCAAGAGAACCTAGGTCAATTTCTCTTGTTATACACCATCATTTTTATTGTAAATTTTCATCATTTGTGAGCTTGTCAAACTCTTATGCTTCAAATTGTATATGCTTCTATGGGAATAAGTTAGCTTGCGTAAGCCAATACACGCTGTAAGATACAGTGCATTTGGTCAAGAACGTAGCCTACCTACGCACGTCCAATTCACACACAGCTATCCATCAAACACTTGTCACACTATTCGTTTCCTTCTCATCTCTCAATCGTTGATCTCATCCATGAATTCCACACCTGAGCCTAGCCAAACCTTATAAATACCCCATCCATTCACATAAATGGGGTTGGCAATTTTGGAGGTTGACAACTTTGGGAGCATCGACTAGCAACTTTGGACGCTCGAGCACACGTGACTCCTAGCATTCAAGCACTTGTAAACACATCACCCCTGGGCTTAGCGCTTAACTTGCCATCCACACATGCAACTACACTTTGATCGGTGAACATCCTTGTTAAGCAATACAATAAAATTCATTATTTCCTTCCATTACATTGTTTGATCTGTTTTTCATCTATTTTATTCTTCTGTATATACCATCACAATTTTACACTTTGTTTACATTTCATACATCACTAGTTATGATAACCCTAGCACAAGCCATAGCTTACGCTCAGGTAAGTCCTTGGTTGATTTGTGTGTAGACCATCAAAGGCACTCTGCCTACATTCTATTTTTTCCAACTTGCCCTCACACAAAGGCAGGGTTGGCTATGTCTCTTCGACAATCTTTTGGCATTGTTTTTCCTTCCAGCCTCATGCTAACGATTTCGGTTTGCACATGATGTGTAATAGAAAATTCCAACACTTAACCATAAAAATCATAAGTGTTCACACATGAATAGATCATAATCCATGGATGAACATTGTAAGTATACTAGTAAGTTGATAGTTCATGATCAATGTCTTCTCACTTAGAGTTAGGAAATTGTAAAATGCATGGTTTAACCCTTAGTGAGGTATATCATTAAATGATGCTAGTAGGCTCTAAGTGTACTAATATTAAACATAGTAACAATGAATATAAATTTTATCAACTAAGAACGATAAGAATGTAAAGCTATTATAGCCTATTTATAATAAGTATCTAGTCCTAGTTTTCCATACACATTCTAGGCTTATGTAATTGTTACTGGGATTACCAAGTAACTTTACCACTAAGAGAATCAAGTAGAGTTACTACTATGTTACCAAAAAATTACACTTTATGCTTGAAACTGGTCATACTTATTCTACATTTATTAGTAAACATGATAATATTAAATGACTTAGAAAATGTAAATAATATAGTAAAATTAAAAAACATTGGAAAGTAAATATATTCTATGTGAGATGTTGGAATGATGAAAAACAATCTCAATATTTATTGCCATTCATGAATTATTTCTAGGAGTAATTCAATCAAATAAAGATGTTGTACAACTGCTAATCACCACGCTATAGGCATTCACAACTAACTCTAACTTCAAGAAAATAAAATATAAGAATTTCTCTAAGGTTTGACAAAACTTTCTTATTTGGCATGACAATGGATTTGTATTTTTAAGCATGACCATGGCTCACTATATCATATCTATGACATTGTATACTATGCTATGATATTGCATTTATGCTATCATAGTTCTTGCATAAATTGTTTCATCATATCCCACAACTAACTGAAAACTTATCCTCGAGTTTAAACAAGAGGAGGATAGAGTTCATTACAACATGTGGAGTTACATGGACTTGACATCACGACATATATACATTACTAATAACTAATTATGAATTTATTCATTTTGTTAAAGTATTATAAAATTATCATGCAACACATGATTGACGCATGAAAAATACTAAATAAAAAAATAGATCAAAATGAAGCTTGATTTAGTCCTGTAATGTTCTTGGTGGTGGTGGTTCCTTCATTGGCTTCTTCCCTTTATCATTCAACTTCTTGAATTGGTACCTATTTATCAATGCTCTTAGCTTTTCTTCTTTGGTTTTGGAATCATGTACTATCCATGCTAACTTGGTGATGTTCTCTAGTATTGGTATTTCCCAAGAAGATGATAGTTGTGAAAACATATTAGTGGGTTTAACGTACGATGCCATGAATTATGTTCTTTTTTCCTCAAAAGCTTTGGATATCTTTTGTAATTATTGATAATCTTTCATTCTTTTGGCCAAATTTACTACATTGTCATTATCATCTTAATATATTTATTTGACTATTTGAAGTTTAGATTTTGCAATGTGAAGTTTTTGTTATGCATCTTTGTTATCTAAAAACTCTTTTTCATACATAAAATACATAATAGCCATTGTTGCAATAAGTTTTTTATGGGATTTTTTGATGTCAACATGCCTAAATTAGCATAGTGTAGATTTGCTAACCTCATGTATTCTATCAAATCTTCTATCTGCAAGTCTTTATTTTTTAGCTCAACTTGGAGAACTAAGGTAGGACTATCTAAGATGGGTTGCCTTTTAGGTATCTACTATGTAATTGTGCTAATCTTGGCCTCCCCTATATGGATTTCCTTCTCTTTGATCTACTTGTACATGCCCACCTGATCTTTTAAATGTTATTTGAGTCTTCATGGTTCTTGGCATTATTTTGTCACACGATGATTTCAATAGCTAAATTTTGTTTAACTACATGTACTTCCTCCATTAATAAAATTCTATTTTCATGGGTTAATTGTCTCATGTTTAGGTTGACTCTAGCAAACTACTCTTTCAACTAATGGATGCTTATTTCTAAATTGAAATAACTAGTCTAGTGCAATGTCTCATGCAGAGTCCTGCCCTTCAACTCGTAATGTAGCTAATTCTTCTTGTAACCTCTACACTTTGTTTTTTCCATGTTGCACTCTTATTTCTTTCATGACTTGTTTTCCTTTTGTGGAGATTAATTTTGACTACACTATAGTGATATCATTGGAGATTTTACATGACTTGCCTTATTTACAATAGTCTCTCTAATGCATCTTCATGTTTAGCAACAAACATAAATTCCTTTTCTAATGTTCCAACTAATATTTATGCATTATTACCTCCAAAAATATTTGCTAGTGGCATAATGAAAACATTAAATGACTTCTTGATGTGGTCAATGATTACTTCTGCTACACCAGCTACACCTTGATGATGCATTACTACAATGGCTCCTTCTCTAGTTTCTAATACCACTTAAAATGATGTAGCATTCCCAGAGATCTATTGTTTCCAATCATCATTTTCTTTTGTCTCCAAGGATACTTGACCACTAGCAAGTCCTATTGATATTGTAGATTTGCTTAGATTATCTTTTACTCTATACATGCAAGAGACTTATCTACTATTCCAATTGATTATTTTTATGATCTATTGCAAATATCTCAGGGAAGGCCTATAGTCATGTTGTTGTGCTGGTGGTGCACTTGGTCATGCTTGGTCATGAGTATGAGTATGTAGAAAAATCATGATGATTTCTATAATATCCATGAGGTACAAGATGATGTGGAGGTGGTCATAAGATGTAAAATACAAGAGTTATACAAGTGGATCCTCCCCAAAGTAGGCTTCTACCCTTAATGCCCTTGTATAACCACCTACAAGTGTTCATGGGCACTCAAGGAGTTGAATGTAAATCATATTTGTTTTCTAGAACACACAATTTAGTATTGCCCTAATAAGAAAATAATACTATGCTACAAAAAACCATTAAATTATAATTATATATAAGAGTGAGATGGAGTGGTAGTAACATGGATTGTAATGTGATGTATCTTACCATAAGCATAAGAAATTCTATATGTAATGCATGGTTAAAGTGAGCATTAGGCTATCTATCCAAGATCCAAATCAAGCCCATACCACTTACTAGTGACATTACATTATATCATCCAAAAACTTACAATTATAAGAATATCATAACTACAAAACATATTATCAATTGACAATGAAGAAAAAACAGGCAATTTATTAATTAACTAGTTTATTTTAAAGGATACTTGGCCATTGGACAAAGGAGTGCCTTTAGGCATGAGTAACACGTCTTTCTAGCCTTGTAACTAATGTGAGCCTAACAAACCTTAAAATTCTTGAGAAGTCATTTACCTTCAGACATGGGTAACATGTCTTTCATGTGAAACCCCTAGAAATTTTTATTATGTGTGTTTATTATGTAATTACTACATCAACCTTATCAGAGAACTACCTTCAGGCATGGGTAACATGTCTTTCTAGTGACATGGAAAGGCAACACTTATTTTAGACCATGCTTTTATTTTGCATTAGAACACAAGTAAATAATATAACTTAATAGCACAATAAGATTCATGGTAGTATCTTTAGAGAATCCATAAATTCCTTTGATATCACATCCTTTTCATTTCCACTTGGTTCTTCACCTTTCAATCTAGGTATAATGATTACAAATTTATTTTAGTTTTATTGTAGGGGTTTTGGAACCTAAAATAAGTGAAACATATGTACACCTAAAGATATATAGTTCAATTAGAACTTTATATAACTCAGCCCACCAGAATCAAACCCATGACATGGAGCTTCTGAATCAAGTGTCTTACCATTAAGCTAAGACCTCATTATTAGCCTAGTGATAAGAATCTATTATTATTGGAAATGAGTGGATGGATGATGTGGTCTCATTGTATATACAATTAGTGCTTTAATGATTTGGTAACATAGAGTGAAATTCCTATTGTTTTTACTACATCTTGCTTTTTACTTAATACTTTATTAAGAATATCAATAAAAATATGTACATCAGAAATTGTAAAATTCTAAAAGAATCAAAGATATTTAAGAATAAGAAAACCTATAAAGAGCATGAAATATATTGAAGAATAAAGATAAGAAATTGTGAAAAATATTAAAGAATTATGGCCATGTAATCTTTGACTATAACTTCTTCTGCTTAGTGTAATAATCAATAGTCACAATAATATAGGATATTTTAGTTAACATCGATGTGATAGGCCTCATAAAATTAATTTTTCAAGTATAAAATGGTTCTAAAACTATATTCATTACCATTGCTTTCATTTTTGGCTATTATTCCTCCATCCTTCTAATATCTTTCTCAATATTGTGCAAACCAATGTGCATCCCTAAATATGGTAGGCCAGAAGTAGCTTGCCATCAAAAGTTTTAGTGTTGTTTTTATTCATGCATAATGACTACCACATGGTCCTTTATGTGTATCTTGAAAAACTCTTTATTGATTTTCCTTGAGAACACACCATTAAATTAGGCCATTAATAAATCATTTTTTTTGTAGGCTGAGATATCGAATACCCGATATCTTAACCTTGATGTTAGGGCATAAGCTACAAGAGTGGATATTTGATATTGTGGATGTGTGCCTACCTATAAATACAACACTTGGACATACAAATCAAAAGAAGTTTCATTCCATCCTTAGGTAGACTCTTGCAATTTGTTTTTGTAGTTTTATCGATAGAGTGAATGCCCACAGTGTGGTGTTGAGTAGTTATATAAAATCTTTATTCAAGTGAGGTGTTGGGCAGATTTGATGACCAAAAATAAAGATTGGGATTACTTTTCATCATTGCAACATCCACTTAGTTTTATGATTTTATTTAGCATAGTTTTTACTATTTTCCTAGTTTAATCATTTACATTTCCAAGTACTTTACTTTGATTCTTCATTAGTAAAGTGGAATAAGTACAACTAGTTTCAAACATTTAAGTGTAATCATTTGGTAATCCAGTAGTATTATTGCTTGGCTTGCCCAGTAGCATAATGCTTGGTAACCTAGCAATGGTTACATGAGCTCAAGGTGTGTATGATAAGCCATGACCAAATGCTCATCACTCTAGGCTAGAATAGATTTACATTACTATCATTACTTAGACTTAGGACTAAATTTCATTCCCAATTATGTTTATTGCTAGGAGTAGCTAGGGCCTAACAACATCAATTATCATATGCCTCACTTTGGACTAAACCATACATGACAAAGCTACCACTAGTCGACAATAGCATCCTATGATAAATGCTTAATGATTTAGATGCCACAACTAGCTCCATCCACAGAATTCGATCAGATTGTGCATGAACACTTGTGATTCATATGGTTGAGCATATGGGTACTTACTGCTCATCATTGACATCATTGCTAGGGATGGTGCTAGTTATCTAGATTAGTTATATTATACACGATCACTGTATATGTATTAATGATCTATCTTTTAGAAAACATTAATATTTTAAGTCACACACATTATCAAGTAAAACCATGTCTTATTCACATAAGACAAATAATGCATTGTATGATAAGAACACTTGTGGAAAAAATGATAGGATCTATACTAAGAAAAATTGGAGTAAATAATCACAAGTAGGGATTTCCTATGCTCATTTAGACCCTTACTACACTGAAAGACTATGTTCAACTAATGTAGAAAATCCTAGAGGATATGGAGTAAGTCTTAGAAGAAGGAGGACCTTAAAGCCTAAGACCTCCTCCAAACCTAGCAAAGATACATCAAGGGATCAAGGGAAAAAATATAGTAGCCATGGAAATTTTCCCAGTTCAACATATTCCTCTTTCTCTTCCATGTTTATTTTTGATGAGGATGAACATAGGTATAGAAATAGGGATCAAGATGAAGATAGAAGTAGAAATAGACATCAACAAAGTGAGCATAGAAGAGATCATCATAATCAGAAAAATAAAAATAGAAGGCATTACAACAACATGTTTGATGATGATGGGCCCTTGTTGGCTACTAGGAGCATGATGTAGATAATGGAGGTAGTTAGAATACCCCATAGGCATAAAAGGGAAAGTCACATCAAAATACTTGATATGACTAACATTCCTAGATTTGAGGGTGGCTATAATTCTAACCCGTAACATCATTTACAAATCCTTTGCAATTCCTGCACATTACAAAACATCGAGAGTAAGTGACAAAAGCTTAAGCTCTTTCTTAGGACACTAATAGAAGAAGCCAAAAGTTGGTATAGATTATTGGATCAAGATTCAATCCACCAATGGTTCACAATGCTTGAGCTCTTCAATGAGAAATACCAAACCTATGATAGAGTGTTCAATTTAAGAAAATAAATCCAAGGGTGGAATTAAGGAAATCATGAACCCTTGGAAAAATAATATTCTCTACTACATAGATGTCTAGGCCATGGGTTTTCTCAAAAAGAATAGCTTCTCCACATCATAGATGGGCTTTGTACCCCAACAAGAAAGACCCTTGGGATCTATGCCCAATGGCAATTATCTGAAGTAAAAGCCCATTAGATACAAAGGCTAGTTGAACATGTGACAAAAGAAGAAGGAGAGCTATGTAAAAGACAAAGTATTGAGGAATATAACTAGGACTCAACTCTTTAAACAAGAGAATTCCATATGTATGATAAGGAAAAAGAGGAAGCTCTTGATGAGTTAATTTCACAAAAAACCTTGTCAATACAAAAGGATATTGTTGAGATTGAAGAAACAATAGAAAAGATGTGGGAGTTGATGAATGAAAAAGTTACAACCTACTTGAAAACCATAGGGGAGAAGGTAGCATAGAAAGAATTGATGGATCAAAATAAGAAGAGGAAAAGGACCAAAGAAATAAGTAGGAATACTTATTGGAAAAAAGGAAAAATAGTTTTAGTAGAAGAGGCTATAGACTTAATCAAAAAAGAGGATGATGGATGTGACATCTACCAATATGACCATCCAAATGGCTATTTCCCAATTATGTTACATCTACAAGAGTTTGGGGATTTTGATCTAAATCTCAAGTTTGTACAAAAGTAAATGCCTAGGAAATTACCTTACTCACAAGGTAATTATAAAAAGTCCTACAACCAGCCATACTATTCTAGTGGGACTTCTTATCAGCCTTAAAAATACTATCAACCACAATGGAAAAACCCATAGTTATGGGAAAGGCCATCATCAAACCAGCACTACCCTTATTACTAGCTAAACCCATATGACTACTAGGTTTAACAACCTATTTCTTCAAATGGTTCTACTTCCTCTACCTTGAATCACTACTATTACTCTCCTAAGTATCATTAACCCATAACATCTTCTGTGGGATCTTCTGTATGGATGGTTAAGTGTGGATACTCATCATCCATAGGCTAGTTTAGATCTTATTTTCTAGTTTTCATTAGTTTAATTAATCCATCTCCTTATCATCATCAGGAGTAGCATAGAATTAAAAAAAACATCATATGCCTCACTTTGGACTAAACTATATGTGACAAACCTACCACTAGTCCAAGTGGGAAGACAACGAACTACGATTAAAGCATAACAATTTAGATACTACAATTAGTCCCATCCATGGAATTTGACTAGATCATGCGTGAATGCTTGTGAGTCATATGGTTGAGCATAGGGGTACCTCACCACTGATCAACAGGCAATTCCATGCATTACTATTGAAATAGAAGGGTGTAGTTGTGGACTAACCTTCTAGAATGTCAACATAGTCATTACACTAGTCCACAACAAATGTGAAAAACAAGTGTGTGCACAAGAGAGAGCAGGGACCACTAAACCAAAAGACACCTAATGGCCAACAACTGAGGACTTTTAATTGTTCAAAATGTGCATGAAACAATTTGAACCACCTATTAACTCCTATTCTAAGAAAATGACCTCAACTGAGAGCTCACAAATGGAAATATTAGACTATAATCATATACTAGCAAATAGAGGAAAGAAGAACTTAGATGATCAAGATTCAATTACCATCAAGATTATCTAGGACAATAACAACACAACTAAATCACTAAGAATGGTAAGTGAGTAGCCCAAAGTGCATGATCTAGGGAACCTAGGGTGCATTTTCTGAACACTTTTCCATAAGTTTAATCATGGGGAGAGGCTTTATCATGACTTAGAAATTAATAAGTGCTTTTTAAATTTTTTTTTTCTACTTTTTTATGGTTTATAATTTTTTGTTATACCTTTTTCTTTTCTTAATACTTTTTCACATTCTTTGATATCTTCTCAATCTCTTATACTTTTTCATTTCTTGAATTTTTGATATTCCTTAATATTTTTATTCTTTTTATCATTTTAATTCTTGATATATTTTATAATTTTTCATTTTTTGTTCTCATTTTATTGGTACATATTTTTGTCAATGTTCAATAAAACACATCAAATAAGGTAAGATGTAGTCCTAATATGGTGAAGATTTCTCTATATTATCAATCATAAGGGATTGATTATCTATATAGTGAGACCACACCATCCATTCACCCATTCCAATAATAAGAGATTCTTACCATGGCCATAATGATATTATTTTTATAATAAAACTAAGAATAAACCTATGATCATTATGCCTATGCAAAAGAGTGAAGAACCAAGTGGGAATGCAAAGGGTGTGACATCACGGGGATTTGTGAACTCTCTTAGATTACTTCTGTATGTTCTATCATGTTGCTAAGGCTATATTATATCCTTGTAGATCTAATGAAAAATGGGAGTAAGAGTAAAATAAGTGTTGCCTTACCATGTCATTAGAAAGACATGTTATCCATGCATGAAGGTAGTTCTCTAGTAAAGTTGACACAAATAAAAATAAGAGAGCACAAAATAAATTTCTTGGGGTTCCATTGGAAAGACATGTTACCCATGCCTAATGGGGGTTCCATTGGAAAAACATGTTACTCATGCCTAAAGGTAGGTGACTTTTCAAAAATCTAAAACATAAAAAAGTGCCATGAATAAACTCCTCCCTTGGATAATACACCAAGTGATGATACTCCTTGCAGTAATGGTAGTCTTACACTTGTAATTCCAAGAGATGAAACAATGCGATGTCACTGGGATGTGGTTTGGACTTGGTTTGAATCTTGGATAGAAAGGCTAATGATTACTTTAACCTCTAATAAAACATAAGAATTCATTATGCCTATGGTAAGACACCTCACATACCAAATTCAACAATCCATTCTCTAGTCCATCTCACCTCATTATATATTTAATCATAACTTGTGATTTTATGTAATATAGCATTATTTTCCCAATCTAGTGATACTAAAATGTGTGTTTTGCTAGATAGGTATGTCTTTCATTCAACTCCTTTAGTGCCTAAGAACACTTTAGGCATGGTTATACAAGGGCACTAAGGGCTGGAGCCTACTTTGGGGAGTATCCACTTGTATAACTCTTATTTTTCATACTTGGCAAGCAATTCTACATCATCTTGTGCTTTCAAGAACAATTAGACTTAATAAACTTCCCATAACATTTAATAATTTGTTTGTACATTAGAAATTCATTATCCATTTCTTATTCATACCATAAACTTTTGTTGCTCAAGATTCCTTCTTCATAAAATTTGAATGCTAATTTTTCAAAAACTATGCATCATTAATGACCCAAGACCCTCTAGATAAGCTTCACATCTTCCAGACATTTCATTTGACTCATTTTCCCCTAAAAATCAATGAAATTTTTGAAATTTTTAATGGGGATGTCGTAAGCACCTACAATGTCATATCTATGATGTCACACATATAAAAACTAGTATATATATGCATTGGAGTTAGTGAAATTTTTCATTTCTCTTATTTGTAGCAACAGAAGTTTTTGTAGTTTTTTTTCAGCTTTCTTACACACTAGCTTCCAAAAGCCATAACTTCGTTCTTGTAGCTCCGAATTCCAAAATTTTTAAATATTGTTGCTCTTAGAGCACTCAACTTAGTTGTGGGAGGATATATAAGCATAGAAAAATTTGAAAATTTAAGCCAAAAATTCTTAACACTTGGAAGATACTTGATGAGACGCGATTCGCATGAGCCATGATATCGCATCGTCCCTAGCGATGTCGCGTACATGATATCATAGTTCATCGTCAAATCTATAAATAAGAGGCAGCACTCCCGTTATTTTCCATCCTAGGCTAAAAGTAGGGAAACCCTAGTAGATTGATCACTCCAGAGATAGAATATTTTCCATGTGCCTGTAGTAGGAGTCCCCAAGTGAACGGATCTTTATTCAAGAAGCTTTGTACCTGAACGCAAGTTGTGCATGGTAATAAAGAAGAGCTTTGTGGATAAACCTTGTAGTGCATGGAATAGGATTTTATTACCTGTTATTTCTTACATGTTATTTATTACCTGCATTAGCGCAGCATGAGTACGACTTGATTACGAGCATTGATGAATGTGTACGACTAATCAATGAATCAGCTTCTCATTGCGATTAGGTCCTCTCACCCTTAACTCCTAGAATGCAGAATGGGTACGACTTGATTACGCGCATCTAAGGATGTGTACGAATAGTCAAGGAATTGGTTGCTCATTACATTTAGGCTAGTTGAGTGCCTCAGTATGACCACTTTGAGCACGTGCGTTACGTGTGGTGATCCCAGTAACGATTAGCGTTTGGTAGCCACAGTTGCATAGTTCAGGGTGTGTACGATAAGTGGGAATGGATGCTAATGCTAGTTAATTTAGACTTAGTCATTAGTTAGAGTTAGTTAGTTTCTCAACCCTTCACTCTTTAGCATAGAAGACATAAAACATAAAAGACCATAAAAATCATATACCTCAGACTTACTTAACCATACACCGTGACAACTATAAGTAAGTCTGGGAAGACAACGAATGATTAACCCCAAGTGTTCCATGGGGTGTGTAGGCATTTAGTCTATGGAGTTCAATTGAATTGTGCATGCTACGCTCATTTCATGTGGTTGAGTGTAGGGGTACCTTGCCACTCATCATTGGCACCGTTGCTGGGGACTAAGTGTTTGTGCGCCATATAGAACATAAGGGATATCACTCACATCGTTGTGAGCCTTAACGAACCTTCGGGTTAATCAGGACAAAAATTATGTAATGGTGAATTAGCACACCAATAAAAATGCCTTCTTCTCATAAGAGCAACTCACCACCTAAGGACCATACACAAGACAATCGGCAACATAAAAAACATAACCAAAATCAGCCAAGTCCTAAACAATACAAGATAGTTTATACTCATCCCGATGAGTATATCCCTGACGTTACTTTTATCCTCCATCAAGATGAACAATTGTGATGGAGAGATTTGCAAGGTAACATCGTGTTACCCCCAGATCGATCAATCTCTCGCATGCTTTTTCGTGCCTTGGAAAAGATTGGCATACAAGAACTATTTGATAAGTATGTTGTGGAAGACTTTGATATGAGGGATTATTACTTCACATATGCCCAACGTACGAGGGACTTATGATAGGAGAGTCAACATGCACTGTTGAAGGGCAAGGTCCCACACATTCTTAGTGAAATAGGATACAAGGAACCCCTTATAACGGGTTCTTTAACAAATGATGTTCCCCCTCCTGACGATGGTGAGGAGGTTGGGTATCAGAATCTACGATCAACGATACATAACTATGGTTCTGATGCCCGTGAACACCAACTATTCATAGAGGGAACAACCACTCATGCTAAGGATGAGCACTTAGATCATCACCATGATCAGGGCTATAGCAGCCGAAGAGAAGGCAAGAAACATCGTCATGGCGATGGTTCCCCTTCTTCTTCTCCTTCTTTACATCACTCAGCCTCTCCTTCCACATCTGGGCGTAGCCACCATGAACAGAAAGGTGAGGATAAAGGTAAGAAAAATGAGAGACCTCGATGGGAAAGTCAAGAGAGAGGACAAGGACAAGGACATAGGGAGAGTAGGGAACAACGTCGACATCATAGGCGTCATGAAAGAGATGATCATGATGAGCCCCTACTCGCAACCCAAAGTATTCTTGACATAATGGAGGCAGTTAGGATTCCCAAAAGACATTTAAAAGATAGTCAGATAAAATGTTTAGACATGAACAATATCCCATGATTTGATGGGGCATACAACGCAAATTCGCAAAATCATTTACAAGCATTCCATGATGCCTGTGCCTTGCAGAATATAGAAAATAAGTGGCAAAAACTTAAGTTGTTCCCAAGGATACTCACCAAAGAAGTAGAGAGTTGGTGCCGGTCCTTAGAACCAAAAACCATCAGGAGGTGGAGTACGATGCTAGAATTGTTTAACAAAAAGTATCAAACGTGCTCCAGAGTGTCCAATTTGTGTAAGCAGATCCAAGGCTAGAAGCAAGGTACATATGAACCCTTGGATGCTACCATGGCCCACTACTACACATTGTTACATTGTTGCCTAGGCCATGGGTACGCTTAGCAGGATCAACTTCACCACATCGTGGATGGGCTAAGGCATGAAACTAGAAGAACCCTTGGAACTTATGCCCAAGGGAGACTCTCACAACTTAGATCCCATGAAGTACATAGCTTGTTGGAAAAAGTAGCAAAAGAAGAAGGTGAGCTACGAAAAAGGGAACGTGCAGAAGAGTACAACCGTGATCCCTCTCTTCGAAAGAAGGGAGTGAAATTTTTTGATGAAGAGGATGAGTCACCAATCGAAGAGTTGGTGAACCAGAAAACCTTGCTGATTCAAAATTTAACAATAGAAATAGTAGCTAAGGTATATGACGTATGGAGTTCCTTAGAATCTAAAATTGAAACTATCTTAAAAATTGTAGAAGAGTCTAAGGTAGAACAAAGTAGTGACAAAGGTAGAAAAAGTGGAGAGATTTAAGCCCTGCACATAACAAGGGTAAGGGGAAAATCACTAACTCCGATGTGGCTGTGGACTCTGACACAGACGATGATGGTGGATGTGAGATCTACCACTATGACCATCCTAAGGGATGTTGCCCCATTATCTCACATTTACAAGAGTCTGGGGTGTATGCGCTTAATCCAAGAATCAACCAACGGAAAACACCCCGAAGGTTACCTTATCCACAAGGTAGCCTAAGGAAGTTCCACCAACCACTAACGTATTATCCAAGTGGAACTCCACCACAGCCCATCGAACAACATCAGCAGTGGCAATACCCACATTCATGGGAGATTCCATCACCGAAACATCAGTACCCTTACTGGTAGCCTGACCCTTATGGATATTATGTGCAGCAGCCGATTTGTCCAAGTAACTCTATGAGTCACACAACCCCCAACCATCACTACCAAGTTCAGGAGTACTTCAGAAGGACTCCTCCTTCGGGAGACACTCCATACCCACACCATCCTTGAAATCCATCCGCACCTCTTCCACCACAAGTAGTTCCCATAACACCTCCTGCTCCAACAATGCAAGGGGAACTTCCTCATCAACCACAGCAACATCACTCTGCGAGAGCTATAAATATCAAACTTGTTGCTGGTTCTAACAATTGTAAAAAGAGAAGACCCTTCTTCAGAACCAAAAGCCCAGACAAACTCTCGCAACAACAAGCGGTTGGGCCCATGTACACTCCTCCACCATCTAACACTTTGGAGCACCCTTCAGTCCAACAGAGCGTAATGCATACAGTTATGTTAATGCATACCGTAACTGACTGGATTAAGGTATGCCACCTTCCTAGGAAACTAACTGACCTTGGGAGTCCCTTAATCTATTTACAGATTGCTGGAAATGAACCACATAGGGCTCTTCTTGACTCAAGTTCCGGAGTTAACTTAATTTCACGAGAGATGTATCACGCCTAGAACCTACCCCAACTTAAGAAGAGAAACATTCAACTAGATCTAGCAGACCAGTCCATCATCATTCCCTTGGGATTGGTGAAGGAAATCATTACCACTGTGTGTGGTTGGTCTTACCCAGCTAATTTTCTGGTGATTGAAGTTAACAACTACGAAGGGGACTTCCCAATTATAATGGGAAGGGAATGGCTTAGTACAGTAGATGCATGCCTTAGGATCCGTGATCTTTCTTTGGAAATCTCTAAGATAAACACTTGTGGAAAGATCGAGAAGAGGAAAGTTCCATGCATCACATATAGTGATTCATCGGGTGATGATATGGAGGAAATGCCTCCATGTAACAGGTGTGCTCTTGAAACTTTGAAACAAAGATGCTTGTATGTAGCAACCACACAACCAGTAGTAGACACCCCGTGGTTGACAGCTACTCGAAGGAGTAACCAAATATGCATGGAACAAACTGAGGAAACTTACGTCCACAACGAAGGCATAGACACATTGGAATATGAGCGTCGCCAACTTCCATCCCTTAACCTAAGATCATCAATTGGGAGAAGTTGGACACTTCTTAGAAATTCAAACAAGTGCTCATTATTTCGGATATCTCCCTTACAACTCAGTCATGGGGGAGATGGCCACCTATGCTAATCATATGGGGCCCTCAATTCTTTTTTCAATTTTTGTTTTACACATTTTTGTTTTACAATGTTTTTATCTTACACATTTTTTTTTACAAATTTCTTTAACTTTTCTAGTTTTTATTTTACAACATCGTTATACTTTTCCATTTTTTGTGTATGTGTGTGTGTGTGTGCCATCCACCCTGTAAGTTTGTCCCATAATAAGTGTTCTTCATGATGGTATGAACTATTTTCTTGTTGATTGCTAATGTTTGGTTTTTACCTTTAAGTCATAATGTTGATACTAAGGTATGTTTCTTTTGATATGGTAGGCAATGAGACCACTTCATCCATCCATCCACCAATTTCTATGGTCTCTCTCGGTTTGGAAATGTATAGTCCCCTTCTAATAAGAACTTAAATGAATTGGTGACTGGGCATTTCTCAAACTAAGGAAGGACTCAAGGAGTGCAAAGGGTGTGACTTCAAGGGAACTTGATGCTTTCATATTGGTCATTCTCTTGGGTGCTTGGATGTTTTTCTTCTTGAGTTTTCTTGCCGTTCCAATGTTACCCAATTATAGGAAGTTGAGAAAATAAAAATAGAAAGTCTTTGCATGGTGTGGTTCTCACGCATAAAAACACAAAAAACAAAAAATAGAAAAAAAAAACAAAGAAAGTGAGAATTTAAAGCACTCCCCTTAGATGAATAAACTTGGGCTACAAGCATTGATTATGGAACCAAAAGTGTTCCCTCTAACTAAGGCCCTTCTCGCTTCCCATTCCCTCCTTTGTGTCGTCGGAATGGTGGTGGCTCTTGGAGGACGCATTCTTGTTACTTCAAGTGGATGGTTCGGCTGAATGCATTGATGCGAAGTCATTGGATGTGGTTGGTTTGAGGCTGGAGTTGGAATGAGACTTGCCAAGTCACATTAATCATAAAACACACAAGGGGCTGTACACCACCTTGTTCTTGGGATTCCATTCCATTTTCTTCTCTCCATCCTTCTCTCCATTGTTCACCTCATTGCCTGTTGTATCATTAGTGTATATATTTTGGTTGATCCATTGTTTTCTTTTTGGTAAATTCTTACGGTTAAGACTTTAAGTCTTGTTTCAAATAACATTCCCGGAGCCTACAGACTCTTTGAATGTGGGTTTGTCAGGGTATTCAGGGAATGAGCCTACTCTGGGGAGGATCCATTAACATTCCTATTTGGGGCATTAGTTAAATTATTTCCCTTTTTGCAATTAATTTTATTTTATTCATTTCCATCTTGACATCCATTTCATCGATGCCATAGTTGTCTGTTTTTATCTATCTTTCTTACTTCTTTCCTTTCTCCATTCTAACGCTACTGGAGGTTCAAGATTAGTCATGGAGGTACAGGGCCTGATTTTTTCAATTTTCTCCTAGCCCCAAAATTTTTGATTTTCATCCTAAGCCCTACACCTTCGGTAGTCATCATTAATGTATCTCCTGATCCATATCAGACATACCACATCTCAGCCAATGGACTTACACCAAAGAAAGGTATTAATTACATGATGATTCATTTACCCTTGCTAATTAAGATTGTGTTGTGTGTGCAAATGGCGACCATGCAATAACGGAACGGATCTGGAGCACTTGGAATGGAGCAATGCTGAAGCAACTATGTAAGGAGCAAGATCAATGGCGCACTTACAGATGGACAACAAAGGTGCAATCTTGGCATTGGCAGCAGCAACACTTCTTTCTCTCTCTCTCTTTCTTTCTCAGTTGCCAACTAAGGCCTGATGTCATTGTAATAAGGTGTTCACCCTTGTTGTCATGAACACCAATTTTGTCAAGTCTTGTAATGATGATCCGTTTACATGTCATCCCATTAGTTCCATTCCTCTCAATAATTCCATACCTTCCCGATATTATTGTAAGGAACTTGAGGACGAGTTTTCATTTAGTCATGGGGGTATGATGAGACATGATTCGAATGAGCCACGATATCACGTCATCCCTTGCGATGTTGCATACGTGATATCGCGGTCCGTTGCCAAATCTATAAATAAGAGGCAACACTCCCCTTATCTTCCATCCTAGGCTAAAAGTAGAGAAACTTTGGTAGATTGATCACTCCAGAGATAGAATATTTTCCATGTGCCCACAGTAGGAGTCCCCAAGTGAACGGATCTTTATTCGAGCAGCTTTGTACCTGAACACAAGTTGTGTACGACAATAAAGATGAGCTTTGTGGATAAACCTTGTAGTACATGGAATAGGATTTTATTACCTATTATTTCTTACATGTTGTTTATTACTTGCATTAGCGCGACATGAGTATGACTTGATTACGAGTATTGACGAATGTGTACGGCTAATCAAGGAATCAACTGCTCATCGTGATTAGGGCCTCTCACCCTCAACTCCCAGAATGTCGAATGAGTACAACTTGATTACGAGCATCTAAGGATGTGTACGACTAGTCAAGGAATCAGCTGCTCATTACGTTTAGGCTAGTTAAGTGCCTCAGTATGACCACTTCGATCACGTGCATTATGTGTGGTGATCCCAGTAATGATTAGCGTTTGGTAGCCACAGTTGCATAGTTCAAGGTGTGTACAGTAAGTGTGAATGGATGCTGATGCTAGTTAATTTAGACTTAGTTATTAGTTAGAGTTAGTTAGTTTCTCAACCCTTCACTCTTTAGCATAGAATACATAAAACATAAAAGCCCATAAAAATCATATACCTTGGACTTACTTAACCATACACCATGAAAACTACAAGTAAGTCTGGGAAGACAACGAATGATTAACCCCAAGTGTTCCATGGGACGTGTAGGCATTTAGTTTGTGGAGTTCGACCGGATCGCAAGTGCTACGCTCATTTCGTATGGTTGAGTGTAGGGGTACCTCGCCACTAATCAATACTATAAAGGATAAGCACAAAGAGATAATAAGAATCTTAACATTAATTAATCAAACTAAGGCTAGAAGGATTCCGATAATACTCCTAATAGACTATATCAACTATTTTAGGCCATAATAAGTAAGGAAAATGGTAGAAGGTCATAAGTAACTAAAAGATATAACACCTAAGGGGTTCCGTTTTTGCAAATTTTTCTAGCTTTGCAATCATAGTATGAGAGGAATTTGATCTAACCAAGGGTATGAGCAAGGTAGAAAAGTACTAAGAATTGATAGGAACACACTAATAATTTAAAACCCTTGTTGATTGTAGATGGTTCCAAGGAGACCACCATAAGGAGGACCTTCACAACGTGAAAGCTGTAAAGATGCAACTTCAAGCATTATATTTATGACTTACACTAACCAATATTAGAGAATGGTACTTAGGAGAAATGTACCAATTCTAGCAAAGTAAACAAGCNTGCACCATCTAAAATTTTATTTTTGTTTTGTCATGTAACTGTGTCATTTTTTGTAGACATCATTGCAGCACTCAGAGTCAATTAATAATCCCATACCTTCCCAATATTTTGTAAAAAACTTGTTCCTCCCTTTGTTCACTTGAGAACAAGTTTTCATTCAGTTGTGTGGGTATGATAAATCCTATTTTTTTGTAGGCTAAGATATCAAGTACCTGATATCTTATCCCTAATATCAAAGCACAAGCTACAACATCCGATATTCAATATTGTGGGATGTGTGCTTGCCTATAAATACAACACTTAGGCACATGGATCAAAAGAAGTTTCATTCCATCCTTAGGTAGACTCTTGCAATTTGTTTTCATAGTTTTAGCAGTAGAGTGAATGCCTGCAGTGTGGTGTTGAGAAATTGTACAGAATCTTTATTTGAGTGAAGTGTACTTGGGCATAGTTCATGACCAGAAATAAAGATCGAGATTGCTTTTCATCATTGTAGCATCCACTTAGTTTTACTATTTTACTTTGCATAGTTTTTACTGTTCTCTTAGTTTAATCATTTACATTTTCAAGTACTTTACCTTACATTTTCATTATTAAAGTGGAATAAGTACAACTGGTTTTGAGCATTTAAGTGTAATCGTTTGGTAATCCTAGTAGTGTTATTGTTTGGTTCACCCAATAGTATAACGTTTGGTAACCTAGTAATGGTTACATGAGCCCATGGTGTGTATGGTAAGTTAGGACCGGATGCTGATCGCTCTAGGCTAGAGTAGATTTACATTACTATCATTACTTAGACTTAGGACTAAATTTCATTCCTAATTATGTTTATCGCTAGGAGTAGCCAGGGCCTAACAACATCAATTATCATATGCCTCACTTTGGACTAAACCATATGTGACAAAGCTACCTCTAGTCTAAGTGGGAAGACAATATTCTGTGATCAATGCTTAATGATCTATATACCACAGCTAGTCCCATCCACAGAATTCACCGGATTGCATGTGAATGCTTGTAATTCATATGGTTGGGCATAGGGGGTACTTACAGCTCATTAGCCCTTTGCGCAAATCTTGTTGCTCTAACCAAAACATAGGTTACATTGCAATGGTTTCAAACAACATTATATTTGTGCAAATCTAGTTGCTCTAACCAAAACACAGGTTACATTGCAATGGTTTCAAACAACATTATATATGACATCTAGGATTTGAGATTAGTCGATTAACCCAAAGAAACTAGTTCTTTTAAGGGCCCTCAAACCCTTTTTAATAGTGTTGGAAATTGATAGGTGGCTATGAAAGAAAATTTAGCATATGGTTCTTTTTAAAGGTTGCTTTTGAAAGTTAATTTTACAATGTCACAATGTTAACACAATGGAGATCAAAATTAAGCAAGAAAATAAAGTTCTTGTTGATACATAAAATTTTTTAAGAAAAAAATATCAAAAATTTCTTAAACATTCCTAAAGTGAGATGAAAACATATTAAATTAAGGAAGATTATTTTTCATTGTTTTGATTGAACAATGAGATGTTACTTTAGTAGTAAGACTTTTGATTTGAAAGCTTTGAACCAGTAAATAATGGTAAGTTATAAAATTGTAATTTGAGTATAAATCTTAAAGTATACAACAATAACCTTAAGACTATATATCTTAAAGTGTACATATATGTTTAAGAAATGATAAACTACACCAACACTAATATTAAAAGTAACCACATCTTATAAAAGGACCGGTTTGAACATACAAATGTTCTAAAATTTTGGACTTTTTAAACCACTCGAGATACAGCCATACGTCGTCAATTTCCAACCGTGCTTTCCAATGAAAGAGGAAAGAAATACATGCTAAGTGATGGNATGAATAGTGAATGCAATCAATTTTCACCATTCCAAACACTATCCAACAGTCTTACCATTCCCGGATGAGCTTACCCAGTTAACCATTTACAACATTCTCTTAGGAGATCCATAAAATTCGAAAAGCTATATAAAAAAACAAACTATTCTGAAAATAAAAAAAATCAAGAGATTAAAAGCAATTAAAAAAACTGAGATCCACCTGTGAGCCGTGGGCATTAGGCCTGAGCTGGTAGGATTCAAAGCCTGGTCTTCAACAAAAAAAAAAAATTGTAAATCTCGCGGGGCTTCACATTGGCAGGAAGGTCAGAGATGAAAAAAGTTGTTACTGGGTTTCTGTGATGCTGACTATTTCACCGCTATAATGAAAATCGACTATTTCATTGCTAATTACCATCACTTAGCATGTATTTCTTTCCTCTTTCATTGGAAAGCACGGTTGGAAATTGACGACGTATGGCTGTATCTCGAGTGGTTTAAAAAGTCCAAAATTTTAGAACATTTGTATGTTCAAACCGGTCCTTTTATAAGATGTGGTTACTTTTAATATTAGTGTTGGTGTAGTTTATCATTTCTTAAACATATATGTACACTNGAAATTTTATGTAGTCTGTAGCATTTATTGAAACTGAAAACTGAAATTTTATTTAGTTTGTAGACCCTCTAGATCTATTGGACAGTAAAAATATATATTTTATGAGTTTTGAAAATATCATTAAGAAAATTACCAAGGATTCTTGGTAACATTTGAAACAAATCAACCAAATTTTCAACTTTAATATTCCATCTCTCTAATATGCTCTAATGTAGAATGTTGTTGGAAGATGTGGTATTTATCTTTAATGCTATTTGTATTGCAAAGTTGGTATATTTGTTATTCATGAGGAAGTTTGTGCCATCTACTTGTTTCAACTCTCACTTGATGAGATCCCATTCATGCTCTACTAATTGTGCATCGTAATTGATGAGAAATAACACCAGATAAATAAATTGTCTTTGAATTAAGACCTTTCTTGATACTATTTAAATAGAAATGTTTATAAATTTTTATAGATGGTAAACAATAACATGGATCTAGACTTGACGGTTGCTAAATTGCAAATTTGCAAGAAAGAAAAAAAGTATTTTCTAAAAACAAACAAAGTAGCAAACTAGCATTCCCAAATAATTTGCTTATGTAAATGTTTCATGATCTAATGGCCAGCTGATAAAATTTTTTAAAATGCATATGTACAAGATATTACTAACTAAGGATTCTCTGCCCACTCCTGAGTTTATGAACCAGCATAGTCATTGTCATGTCCTTAGTGAAGTTAGCTTCTATGCTCTGAAATGTGATGTTGATGTACCTAGCCATGTTAGTTGCTACGTTTTTGATGAGTGGCAAGGTACCCCTACACTCAACCATATGAATACGAGCGTTCACGCATGATTCGGTCGAACTCCGTGGATAGGCTAGTTGTGGTATCTAGATAGTTACACGTTGATCACAGTTCGCTGTCCTCCCACTTGGACTAGTATTTGCTTTGTCATGTATGATTTAGTCCAAAGTGAGGTGTATGATGTGGGCCTAAACTAATGCTAGTCCTAGAGGCAATGAAAAATAACTTTGTTTTAAGCTAAGAGAGAGTGGGAGAAGAGAATCTAAGCTAGCCTAAGTGCGATGAGCATCTGTCCTTAATCATCTGTACACATCTTGAACCTTGTGTACTACTTCTGGGATTACCAAGCATATATTACTTGAGCGCTCCTAGATATGCTACTGGGTTACCAAGTAGTCACACTTAAATGCTTGTGATTAAGTCATAGGGATAGTGAAGGAAGGTAAAGAAACATTAATTAAGAAAGCAANAACTCAATCAAGAGTTGTTATTCAATTGTGGGGGTATGATGAATCATGGTTTGTTAGGTGTTGATATTGGACCCTTGACGTCGAACTCTTGACATCAGACCCTCGATATCAGACCCTCAATATCAGAACCTCGATATCGAGTACACAATATCATGACCTGGCTAACAATATCGAATACGCAATATTGTGGTTTCTGTGTAAGCCTATAAATACCACATTTGGGTGTACAAGAAAGCAGTGTGTTAGAGTAAGTTAGAGTTAGAATCAAGTCTTTTTTGTTCATTTTTAGTTCATCTTAACCCTTTCCCCAGTGCATGCCCTCAGTGTGATGATTGTAATTGTATAGAACCTTTATTCAAGTGTGACGTACTCGGACACGCACATGACTGGTAATAAAGATCAAGATTACTTCATCATTGCAACATTCACTTAGTTTTAATTGCTTAATTGTTATTGTTATTTATTGCTTTCTTAATTAATGTTTCTTTACCTTCCTTCACTATCCCTATGACTTAATCACAAGCATTTAAGTGTGACTACTTGGTAACCCAGTAGCATATCTAGGAGCGCTCAAGTAATATATGCTTGGTAATCCCAGAAGTAGTNCAGATTGTGCAGTTGCAAGAGTTCCCTAATGGATGCTGAATGATTGTGCCTCCTGCTCTGCATGTTCTATATGAGGTCCCTAGCCTCTGCCTCCCCCTGGGTGTTCAGTTGCACCTTGAGAAGGTCCTCCTTGTTGTCCTCTTTTAGGGGCCATCTATAATCACACAAAGATCAATTGTTAGTAAGGTTATTGAAATAAGTTCAATTATTTCATACCTTACTCATTGTCTTTAATAAATATTGAATCTTTGCTTAGTGTGATTTTAGAGTTAGAAATGTTTTTCAAGGAAGTTGCCCTAAAAGTTTAATTTCGAACTTGATTTGTTTAGGTGACACATAAAAGGACATGTAATGGTTTTGAGGAACATTTGATAAAGTGATGGCAAAGGAAAAAAATAGATTTGGCAATGAAGTACTCGAAGGATATAAAATGATGTGGTGGTGTGCAATAAGTACAAATTACAAAAGTCACACAAGTGGGTCCTCCCCAATGCAGGTTCCAACCTATAATGCTCTTGTGTAATCACACCTTAAAATGACTGTAGGCACTAGAAGGGTTAAATGTGATCCACACCAGTTCCAAAAAACACACACATGTAGATACCACTATGATGAGGTATGAATTCAATGCTACACAAGACACATGTCACAAATACATGAACAACAAGCTGAGGCGAATTATAGAAGGGATTGCAAAGATTGGAACCTGAAGTAATTGACCCAGGGCACAATGAATCTTGAGTGTAGGATGTGATTAATGTGTCATTAGCCTGTCTCTCCAAAATCAAGACAAAGTCCATTCCTTCGATCAATGACATCACATTGTTTCATCCAATGATGGATAACCATAAGAGCATGATGATAGCAAGGCATATGATCACTTGGTGTTTTGTCCAAGGAAGGAGTGATTTGGAATATATGGCACACACACAATATTTTTCTTTGATCTTTTCTTGTGTGATTCATCTTTATTTATTTATTTTTTTCAAGCCGCTTTGGCACTGTGTTCTTTTCAACAGTGAACTAGAGAAGCCACCAACCTATAGTCATGGGTGCATGTCTTTTAGTGGACCCCCTAGAACAACATTGAGTTTCTTTATTGAGTGCCTTTATTAATCTTTCTCCCATTTTTTGTTAGATATGCAAGGATCTTAGTACAACCAGGTTGCATGATAGCACCTATAGATGTCACCAAAGAGAATCCACAAGTCCCCTTGATGTCACACCCTGGCCATTCCTTCTTAGTCCATCATTCTTTGCTTTGTGCACAATGAGCACAAAATTACTTTTAAGTTTTTATGATGATAAGAATATCATCGTACCCAGAGTAGAACCTCTTATTAATAGAATGGGTGGGTGGATGTGATGGGCTCGCTGTCCAAGTAATTAGTCACCTGAGACTTGATAGCATAGAACAACACCTTAACTAATGAGTCACATGAATGTTTTATTCATAGATGAGATTACCCATAAAAAGATAAAAAGATAAAACAATAAATAAAAATATGAACTAACCAATAAAAAGATAAAACAACAAATTGAAAGATGAAAAAACTGGAAAACAAAAAATTGTAAAATTAAAGAAAAGTAAAAACATTTATTAATTCTGTTTGTTAGAATGGGGGATATCCCCCATAGCTAAACTTTTGATCATGGTGAGAATTAATAAATGGAAGGGTTGGATCCATGCATTTTCAAAATATTGGGACTTGGTCATATCCAAACCACTAGGTGTCTTTTGATGTGGTGGTTGGAATGTATCCAAATTGGGGTGCATACAGTATATTAAAGTTGACATAGTGGGAAAGGTTAGAAGATGTGGTTAATTGATATGGAGTTGACCCACTATGGCACCCTTGACTGTAGGATGGTATGCAAGGATCGATATGTCTCCCTATGTGGTTATATTCATTGGACCACATGGTTGTTGGAGTATTGATTGGTGGCCCTGATAAGGTAACACGAGGCATTGGGTTCGAGGATAAAGATGCATCATAGTGTTTGGCTTGTGCTGAGTTGGAGGATGCAGTGGTTTTAGAATTGTGTTGTTTCTTTCTACGGCCATGCCTAAAGAAAGAACACTTTTGAGTACCTCCACTGTTATTGATAGTAGCAACACAAGTAATGTTCGTGGGTTGGTGCTATGGTGCAAAATCTTCTGGTACAATTGGTGGCAATGTAGAAGGAGGTGAAGGATGGGAATATTGAGGTTGAGGAAAAGTGTAAGGCACATGAGGTGGTGACTGTGCTAGATAGGATATGGATTGATAGTATTTGGGAGAATGATAACAATGTGGTAAGATAGAGGATGTTGACCTAGTTGGGAAAATAGGATGCTAAACTTGATAGGTGCTTGGGTTCAGATGGTATGAAGGGTGTGACTAGTTTGGGGGTGGCCTACCCATGACTAGGATTTTTTCCATTGTGATTGAACACAAGATTTTTGTATGAATTCTAGATGTAACAATCTTGCCCAATACTCATGTAAATGTGACAAGATTGGGCATTGACCTTTGGTGTGATCATACCAATGAACATTACATTGATACGTATGATTAGCGGTTGAGTTCTTATTCTCTTCAACCCTCCTTTTTGATTATCTAAGGGTGTTCTATCCTACTTCTTGGTTCATCATGGTTCTTCCTCTACTAGTGTTGGTATATTCTCCACATTTTTCATGCATCCATTCCTTCATCTTATTGATCTTTGCCTCAATTTCATCTAGAGATTGTAGTATTAACAAAGATGATTCCACCTCCTTGAGGTGAGTTGATTTCTCCTCTTCTTGGTTATGGACCTTTGTTAAATTGAGATTTTGGTCCCATTGAGATTTTTCAACATTCTCCCATTTAGCTATCTCTCCTTCTTCTTTTGCTACCCACTTAATAAGCTCTTGGAATTGGTGGGTCTATAGTTCGTATAGTTGACATGGGGCATACATCCCTAGGGTTTCCCTTGTTTCATTACGTAGCCTATCCATGATGTGATACATTAGCCTTTTCTTGGAGAATCCATGGCTTGGGAAATTGTTTAACAATGAATAGTATCTTTCTAAGGCCATGTCCAAGGTTTCATATTGCCCTTGTTTCCATTCTTGGATTTGTCTCCTCAAGGCTAACACTCTGGCATAGGTTTGATATCATTTAGTAAAGAGTACTACTATTGTTGACCATATACAAATTGATTTTGGTTTTAAGGATCTATACCATACTTTTGCTTGGCCAACAAGTGTCGTAGGAAAGAGCTTAAGGTTTTTCCACCCATTATCAATATTGTTCCATACACAGGCATCATGGAAGGCTTGTAAATGATGTTGCGGATCTATATCATAGCCTCCTAAAAATTTTAGAAAGTTATTTATGTCAAGCCTAGGTAGATGGATTTCCTTATGATGCCTATGGATTATTTGAACAGCCTCTTGTATATGCATTAGGCTCTTAGTGGCTAATAGGGGTTCATCGTCACTAGGTAGATTATGAGTTTATAAGTTGGAATGATGTTGTCTTTTTTTATGTACATAGGAGACCCTTGCATCAGATTGGGTACTCCAAAGTTCATCTTCATCATCATATAATTCGTTGGTTCTCCAATGAATTTCCTTACTGGTTGTTGCATTATCATAGTCTTGTGAGAGAGACATTGTTATGAATTATGTGTGACTTATTTGCAATTACTTTTTTTAAAAAGATATATCATCAAGGCTTTGTTATAGCGAAATTGGATGATATAACTAATTTAAATAACTAGTATCCTCCCCAGCAATGACATCAATGATGAGTGGCAAGGTACCCCTACACTCAACCATATGAATATGAGCATTCACACACGATCCGGTCAAACTTCGTGGATAGGCTAGTGTGGTATCTAGATAGTTACACGTTGATTGTAGTTCACTGTCTTCCCACCTGGACTAGTATTTGCTTTGTCACGTACGGTTTAGTCTAGAGTGAGGTGTATGATGTGGGCCTAAACTAGTGCTACTCCTAGAGGCAATGGAAATAACTTTTTTTTAAGCTAAGAGGGAGTGGGAGAAGAGAATCTAAGCTAGCCTAAGTGCGATAAGCATCTATCCTTAATCATCCATATACATCTTGAACCTTGTGTACTACTTCTGGGATTACCAAGCATATATTACTTGAGCGCTCCTAGATACGCTACTAGGTTACCAAGTAGTCACACTTAAATGCTCGTGATTAAGTCGTACTCATTCCATGTTTAATAACAGGGATAGTGAAGGAAGGTAAAGAAACATTAATTAAGAAAGAAATAAATAAAAATAATAATTAAGTAGTTAAAAATAAGTGAATGTTGTAATGATGAAGTAATCTTAATCTTTATTACCGGTCATGTGCGTGTCCAAGTACGTCACACTTGAATAAAGGTTCTGTACAATTACAATCATCACACTGTAGTCATGTACTAGGGAAAGGGTTGAGATGGGCTAAAAATTAACAAAAATGACTCTATTCTAACTCTAACTTACTATAACACACTACTTTCCTGTGCGCCCAAATGTGGTATTTATAGGCTTACATAGGAACCTTGATATTGCGTATTCGATATCATTAACCAGGCCATGATATCATGTACCTGATATCAGGGGTCCAATATCGAAGGTCTGATGTCAAGGTTCCAACGTCAAGGGTTCGATGTCAAGGGTCCGACGTCAAGGGTCCGACAACAAGGGTCCAATGTCAAGGGTCCGATATCAGCACCTGACAAACCATGATTCATTAGTTTTGAAATTCATCATCAAGGACCGGGAGTAGCTTGTTATGCTCCATATTTCATTGCTTATTTATGATGTACATTGAATACACTCTTTTACCTGGGCCATGTATTTGAAATAAGTTTATGTAAAGTGGCTTCATCTTGGAGTTATTTTTCTGAAATGTCTCTTATTCATCTTATGACAACTATTTTATGAATTCAGGATGTGACCTTTGATCTTGAGACTGATGCAATACTCCATGTTGAGTTTGCAAGAAAGAATTATTATAATAAAAGATTAGGACTTGGTAAGTGCTATTTGGAGAGCCTATAATATTTTATTTGAAGGACTACATATTTACTGGATGTTATATTTGACAAATGTAATGAAGGGATGATGTTAGTTTTGCAAGTAGTCATAAGTATGGATATAATAATACAAATTTTAGACATAGGATTTTTTGGGAATGATGAAGATTAAACCTATTTCCCAAGGTTTCTACATAGACTTTGGGAAATGGAACAAATAGCATATAATGTAGTTTGAATTTTTAGGATTAGCAACATCACCATGATCATCTTAGCCTTATTCCATTTACAAGGATTGACTATATGAATTCTTTTCTACCATTCATTTCTATTAAGAGACAAATAAACATCAACACCCAAATTTGGATGTCTTTCTTTATGTTCACAAACCATGTATATTTAGCACTACATATCTATAGGATAGTACACTTGGCAAAAGTAATGATGGGATAATGTTAGTTTTGCAAGTAACGACAAACATGGACATGATAATATAGATTTTAGATATATATTTTTATCATAAAGATTAGATCTATTTCCCAAGTTTTCTATGTAGATTTTGGGAGATGAAATAAATAGAATATAAAGCAGTTTGAATGTTTTGGATTAGCATTGTTATCATCATCATCCTAGCTTCATTCCAACTACAAGGGGTCAACTATATGAATTCTTTTCTACCATTCACTTCTATTAAAAGAAAAAAAAGCATCAATACCCAAATCTTAGATGTCCTTTGTTGAGTTTGCAAACCATGTATATTTAGGTCTATAGTTTTGTTGTTTCTCCTTAACTTTAATAAAGTAACCTCTTCTACTAGGTGCATTCTCTAGTATTTTTAGCACATGGCTAAACTATCTGTGATGAATTTCCTTAATTTTCTCTTTTATGGATGCTACTCCTAAGATTACCTTTTTAAGAGAGTTGTTGATTCAGTCTTTCCTTGTCACACCTAACATCCACCTTATCATACACATCTTTGCTACATGTACGTGCTGAGTTGAATGTTTTTTTATAAGCCAAAATTAAAGGATTACAAGTCTAATATCAGTTCTTTAAAAATTATCTTCAAGCTACTAGGGATTCTTTTATCATAAAACATACTACTAGCTTCTTGAAATTTCATCCATCTTACTTCAATTTTCTTTGTGACAATACTATTAATCTCACCATCCATTTAAACAAGTGAATAGAAGCATTCAAATTTCTTATATTGAATAACTTCTTGATTTTGAATTATAATCTTCATATATTCATTACTCATTTTTCTACTAAAAAAGTGCTTCATGTATTCCATTTTTCTTTTACTAGTCCATAACCCTTTTGATTCTAGGGCTTTTCTCCAAGTCTCCATTTTTTGTAGTTAAGAATTTTTAGATTTATCCATGAAAATAATATCATCAACAAAGATCATGTAGCAAGGGATATCATTTTGAATTTCTTTAGGTGCCTTATCCATAATAATGGAAAATAAATTAGGACTTAGAGTAGATACTTGGTGTAGTCCTACATTCATAGGAAAGTTATTTTTCTTTATATAGATGATGCAAACTTAAGTTGTTGCACCATTACACATATCTTGGATAGCCTTTGTGTGCCCAATTGGAATTTTCTTTCTCTTTAATTCTCATTAAATAATCTCTCAAGAAATTGCATCATAAGCTTTCACCAAGTCAATGAAAATGATATGCAAATTCCTCTTCTTACATCTAAGTTTCTCCATCAACTAGCTTAACAAGAAAATAACTTCTATAGTTGACCTTCCAAACATAAAATGAAAATATTTCTTAGAAATAATTTATTTTTCTTTAAACATTGTTTTGTAACTATTTCCCATAACTTCATGATGTGACTCATAAGCTTGATGGTGTTATAGTTCCTACAGTTTTGGATGTTACCCTTATTCTTGTAGATGGGTACTATGGTGTGTCTCCTTTGGTATTTTCCCTTTGTTTTGGTTATTGGTGAATTAATTTTTTAGGTAACCCTATATTTTTTGTAAACTTCTATAACTTTATTAGGATAGCATTTGGCCAAACCACTTTACTATTTTTCATCCTTATAAAGGATTTCTTTACTTCAAAGACATATATATGGTTGGTCACTACTGTGTTTGTCTCAATATCTTGAACTTCATATTGAGGAAAATATTTGCTAAGTAGCTCCTAAAAATATATCTTTACTTGCTCCAAAATTTCCTTGTTAGAAATCAAAATATTTTCATCCCTTGATGCACTAATATTGTTAATGCCCTTGCACCTCTTGTTCAAGTCTTGGCCAGCTTATAAATTTATTTTTCACCCTCCTTAATTCATAGCTTCTAATAAAAGGAATTGAAAGTGCTAAGTGATAAGAATTGAGGTACCCCTATGCTCAACCATACAAATATTAGCGTTTCACACACGATCTAGTCAAATTCCAAGGACTAAGTGCTTATGTGCCCTTGTGGAACAAGGATGGGTTGGTTGATTATTGTCTTCCCAAACTTACTTGTATGTCACGATTGTATGGTTAAGTAAGCTTGAGGCATATGATTTTTATGGATTTTATGTTTTTATGTCCTGCTTCTAATAAGGGAAGAGAGAGAGATAACTAAGTGACTAATTTAACTTAACTACTAATTAACTAGGCTTTAACTAATCCTAACACCAGTATCCATTCTCACTTATCGTACACATCTTGAACTAGTGTAACATTACTGGGATTACCAAACGCTAATCGTTACTGGGTTACCAAGTGTTACACACATGCTCGAAGTGATCGCACTAAGTGTACTTACTTAGGAGAGTTATAGGATGAGAGAGAATCATTAATTAACTAAGGAAGCATTTAATAACAATAATTAATATTAACTAATTTATTCTGGATGCTGCAAGGTTTATCATAAATTATGTCTTTATTACGGTACACAAAGTGTGCTTAGGTACACAATGCTGGAATAAAGATCTATTCACATGATGACTCCTACTATTGGCACACAGAAATAATTCTACCTCTGGAGGGAAGAAAAGGCAAGAGTTTGGCTAAGGGACTAACTATCTAACTCCGAAACCAAGTGCACCTGCCTATTATTTATAGGCAAGGAGGCAGCTCTTGATATCGGGTATTTGACATTACATGGTAGGCTTCAATATCGCATACCTGATATCGTGGATGTGATATCGCGGCCCCGATATCATGATTCATTACTAATTTTAGCCTTGATCAATGTCTTCTTTGTCCCATACTTCACCAGTTTTTATTTTTCAAAATTTCTTTCTCTTACTTTGTTGCCACTCATTGAAACACGTCTTATTATTGCATTTCCTCTTTCCACCTCCATGTTTCCTTTTAGATATACTTATTCCTTTTCAAAAACTCAAGGATGTACTTCCCTATATTCTCAATATAGCTTCTCATTTGGTTCCAACTATTTTTCACATTTAAGGTTAAATCCCAAGGTCCTATTATAAGCAATCCATCCTTGAACTGTAATGCTTTATCTTCTTTTAGATTCCACTATTTTATACAAGGAATTTCTTTTCTAGAGTCTTTGTTGGCACCACTCTTGATAGCCATATCCATCATTATAAGTTTGTATTTAGTTGTATTGATTTTACTTGGAATGACTTTGCAATCTTTACAAGCTCTCAAATCTATCTTTCTTACCATGGTATAGTCTATTTGAGTTGAGTTTCGTTTTTTCATGAAAGTTATCAAGTGTTTACCCTGTTTTTTGGAATAAGTATTAGCTATTACAAGATCATAGGTATGCACAAACTTGAATATAGACTTCCCATCTCATTTCTCATGCCAATGCCATGTTTTCCATGAACCCTCTTATAACTTGTTCTTGTTGCTTCCACATGTCTACTAAAATCTTCTCCAATAAGGATACCTACATTCTCTGCTATTTGTTGCATAAGCCTATCCTAAGAATCCCGAAAGGTCTATTTAACATGATCCCCTAAATCAACCTAAGGTGCATAGACACTTTGGATATTAATAATTCATTTCTATAAGACAATCTTAATGCTCATGATTCTATCACCTCTTCAAGTAACTTATACAAATTTTTCCTTCATCTCTTAATCTACCATTATCCCTACTTCATTTTAATGTTATCTCCCCCCATTGTAAAAAAATCTTAAATTCTTCATCAATGTCTTTTTCTTTCTTTGCTTTCCATTTAATTTCCTGTAAGCAAGAAATGTTAAGCCCATGTTACTGCTAAAAAATATTAATGTACTTATCTATAATAAGCAGATATTCTGTTATTACTATGATATTTAAAAACTAAACTATGATAAAATTGTAAAAATATACAAGTTAAATCATCATGATTAATTCCATGGTGCAATGGAGGGTTAGGCAACTGATTCCACTATAGTTTTTATAACTTGATGTATAAATTAGCATAAACTTGAAATCATAATTTTTATTGTTATTGTAGTGTTGCTTATAGAGTTAAATCTTGAACCTAATGATTATAAACAAAAACTCTAAGCATTGATAGGTTAGAAATTTGGCATTTCCTCCTATTATGATGAGGATGACTCAATTACTTTCAAGTTTTGAAGTGTTTAGTCTTCCATTATTCTCTATTTATTTACATTTTGAAGAGTGTATTCTCTTTTTAAAATTTCTTTTCATTGGTTCATGCAAATCAAGGTTTCTTTTGGATTTCCTCTCTCTAGAGGGCAATAAAAAATCTGGGATTGATTAACTTGTGTGTAAATAAAGACTACTTTTGAGAGAGAATGAATGGTTATAGCTATTTGGTTATCACAATAAACTTTCATGGAGTTTCCATAAGGTAGTTTTAGTTTTGAAAGTAAACTGTATAGCCACATGATTTCACAAATACTTAGAGCCATTGCTCTAAATTTAGCTTCTACACTCCTTCTTATGACTACCAATTGCTTCTTACTTCGCCATGTGACCAAGAACTCCCAAACATAGGAGCAGTATCCATTGGTTGATCTTCTATCGATGGGAGATCTTGCCCAATTAGCATCAGTGTAGGTGTTGATATATCTACTATCAATTTTCTTGAATAACAACCCTTTTCTTGGTGTCAGTTTGAGATATATGAGAATGCAGTAGATTGCATCAAGATGATCTTCCCTTGGATTGTTCATAAATTGACTTACAACACTATATTTTGGCTAAGTTTGGGAGAGATAGATCAATTTTCCCACAAGATGTTGATATCTCTCTTTATCAACTGGTGGGCTATCTTCACTTGCTCCTAATTTCTTTGTAGAATCCATAGGGGTTTTTTCAGGTTTACAACCAAGCATTCCTATTTTCTTTAATAAGTATAAAATGTACTTTTGTTGAGAAACACAAATACCTTTTCTTGATTGAGCAATATCCATCCCTAGGAAATACTTGACAGATTCTAGGTCCTTGATTTCAAATTTTGTAGCCATAAATTTCTCCAATATAAGAATTTCTTCCTAGTAGTCTCATATCACAAATATATCATGTACATAAATAATCAAAATTTTCCTTTTACCTTCAATTGACTCCTTAAGAAACAAGGTATTATCTGCCTAGCATTGGTTGTAACCAAACTTCTTCATGGCCTTTGCAAACCTATCAAACCATTCTCTAGGAGATTGTTTTAGCCCGTAGAGTGACTTCTTGAGCTTACAAAATTCTTTTGGCTTTTGAAAAATTTCAAAACTAAGAGGCATGTCCACATAGACCTCTTTTTTAAGAGGTATTGAGGCCAGTTAAGATTTGCAGCCACTAAGAGAAGAGTCTAATTGTGTTGAGTTTGGCTACTAGAGTGAATGTCTCCTAATAATCTATCCCATATGATTGTGTAAATCCTCTAGCAATCAACTTGGCCTTGTATCTTTCTATGTTGTCATTAGGATTGTGTTTGATCATAAAAATCCATTTGCACCCTCTAGTTCTCTTGTTGTTTGGTAGTGTAGTAACTTCCCATGTTCCATTCTTCTCAAGGGCTATATTTTCCTCATTTATGGCTGCTTTCCATTCTGGATGCTTCAAGGCTTCATGAATATTATTGGGAATCATAGTGTAGACAAGATTAAGTGTGAAGGCCTTAAAAGCTAGAGACAAACCTTCATAAGAAAAAAAGTATGAAATGGGATGAGGAGTGCATGAATGAACACCCCTTCAAAGAGTAATAGACCATCCAAGATCATCTAGCAACTCAACAATATCAACATTAACATCACTATTACCTAGTATTTCAAGATTCCTGGAGTTTGGCTTTGAGTCATGATTTGACAAAGGATGTGTACTTGTCTCTGGTTCATCTCGAATTAGTTTCAACTTCAAAATTTGCAGGTTGAGTTGTGTTTGAGGTTTGAGGGTTTGATGGACTCTGAACCAAGGGCACAAGAGAAGGTTGAGTCAAAGTAATAGTGGATTCAATTTCAACATTGGATTCCCAAAACAAATATTCTTCAATTGGCTCACTCTCTTCCTAAATAGTAGTTTCACGTAATAGGGTTGATCTTCAAAAAGCTAACATCCATTGAAATAAAAAATCAATGTTTTTGTGGACAATAGCACTTATACCCTTTCTATGTATGAGAATACCCAAGGAATAGATTCTTTTTTTATTTTGGATCTAGTATGCTTCTATGATGTTGATTTATGTGGACAAAGGTAGAACATCTAATCACCTTTAAAGGAATGGTTGAAATAAAATGGAAATTTGGAAAGGATTCAAGGAATACTTGACATGGTGTTTTGAAGTTTAAAACTTGTGTTGGAATTCTATTTATGAGATAAGCAGATGTTAGAACAACTTCCCCCAAAAGTTACTTTGGAACATTTGATGCAATTATGAGAGATCTTGCAACTTCTAATAGGTGTCTATTTTTCCTTTCTGAAAATCCATTTTGTTGCAGGCTTTCAACACAAGATCTTTGATGAATAATTACTTGATCAAGAAGATATTTTCCTAGATGAGAGGAGAAATATTATTTGGATTTATTACTTATGAGAATTTGAATTTTATTGTTAAATTGGGTATTAACTATATTGTTGAAATTTTGGAAGATTGTCCCCACTTCGGATTTTTCTTTCATAAGGAATAGCCAAGTGACCAGAGTATGATCAATAAATAGAACAAACCATCTAGAACCCATGATATTTTTTATTTTTGATGGACCCCAAACATTACTATTAACAAGAGAAAACGGTTGAGAAGATTTGTAAGGAACACATTGATAATGAATTTCAAACATGTTTTGATAGTGGAAAAATCTCACAATGGAAGAACTTTGGATTTTTATTAACAAATAATGATGGAAATAATTTTGCAAGGTATTGAAAATTTTCATGACCTAGACGGTAGTGCCATAGCATGATTACACTATCTTTATTTTGAGAAGACATGAAGGATGAAACAAAACTCTGAGAAACAAAAATGGTAGAATGATGTTGCCCCTTCAAGTGCTCTTCACTTTCCAAAAGATAGAGGCCTGTGGACACCTTAGCTTTACCAATCATCATCCTTGATTCCAAGTCCTGAAATACATAGTTTTGAGAAGTGAACTTAGTGATGCACTTCAAATCGCTTATGATTTTACTAATAGATAGTAAGTTGTAGTCTAAATTGGGAACTAAGAGAACCGATTTCAATGTTATGTCCCTTAAGAGAGAGGCTGAACCATATCTTGTCACTTTAGAGTGAGAACCATCAGCAATCTTAACAAAATAATTTTAAGTACATGGAATAAAGCTATCCAACAAAGTCATGTGATCAGCTGCACCTGAGTCTATAATCCAACAATCTGATCCATCTTTATGAACTATTAGAGCTTTGGTAATATTACCTTTCTTAGCAACTAAACCTATTACAATTGTGGTACCCAATAGTTGAGATTGAATGGCCCAAGTCATCAATTTTTGAAGAGCATTAGGTTGTTCTTTGCTACATGGAGACTCAGTGGAGGCTGATTTTTCTTTCCTAAGTATTGTAGTAATGTGTCCAATGGGCTGGTGATCTCTTTGTCCTTGGGATTTATGATCCTGAGGGTATCCATGAAGAGCATAGCATTTGTCTTTCGTGTGACTCAATTTCTAGCAGTGTTCACACTTAGGTCTTCCTTTCTTTAACTAGTTCTCACTGGCATTGGCTGATTTCCCTTGTATTGCCATTGCTGAAGGCTCACCTACTTGTCCTCCAAGCATGAGTTTCCTCTTGTTCTCTTCATGATGAACTTCAGAGAAAGGTTCTTGGAGAGAAGGTAGAGGTTTGGTTCCTAAGATGTAACCACAAACCTCATCAAGACTAGGATTCAATCCCATTAGAAGCTTGAACACTTGTTTCTTCTCAATGATAGACTTATACATGACTCCATCATTTGGACTCTGCCAGTCATAAATCTTGTATCGATCTAATTGCTATCATTGAAGTGATAGGAGATTGAAATATTGAGTGACATCAAGATCTCCTTGAAAGAGGTCATTAAGCTTGATCTCTATCACAAATAATTACAATGTATTTTCTTTATTGAAAAAAATCTCCGTAGCTACATCCCAGATCTCCTTCGCAATTTCGTACTTCCCAGTTTCATAGAACATAAAGTTCTTACCAATCTCTACCATCATGAAATTGATTAGCCATGAAATCACCATGTTGTTCTTTGCATACCATACTTTGAACTTTGGATCCTCCTTCAGTGGTGCAATTGAGACTTCGGTGACATAATCATATTTTCCTTTCCCCCTTGCATACATTAAAATTGATTGGGACCATTGGACATAATTAGGACTCGAAAGTTTATGGATTATGATAGGAGGAACAAAGGCATCTGAACTCCTTGAATTTGGGAGGGTGGTAGTTTGGGTGATGGGGGTAATTGCAGAATAAGACTGTTGGGTAGTATTTTCCATGGACAAAGAATGGTGATAGAGGTTGGAACGGTGTAGGTGAAAACACGATGGTAGGATTTGAAGTAGAAAAAGAGCAATGAAGAAAGAACAGTCTCATGAAAGGAGAGCTTCTAAATAGGAACTCTTTGGAAAAAATTTTCCCTAGGTATTAAACCTAAAGATTTGATACTATAAAGACTGATTTTCAGAGAGAATGAATCGTTCTTCCCTTATTCACAGAATGAAGAATAACAACAATTATATAGGATTGCCAACAAATCTAACAACTAATTAGGCAACTAAATTCCTAAGAAAAGGAAAAAATAAAATAGGAAATAAATCATACTAAATCTTGAAAATATAAATGGAGAAATTCTAGGAATGAACTCCTAGAATCATTCTACACTAAAATCAAAGATTGGGTGAAGTAGAAAGGGATAAGTTTGGGGGCTTACTACTCAAGTTTGTGTGTTTTCCACCTTGAACCTTTGGAAAGGCTTAGGGTACATGCTTGTTTTTGATGGCACCTCTCAATAGTTGATTTGATGGGGCAAGTGTAGCAAGAGTGGTAGCCAAAGTTTAAGTCATGGAATTGCTAGGCTATCAAAAGTATAGATCACAGAATAAATAAATGGACTAGATTTTATAGATTGTAACACATTATTTCAAAATGGCAAAGTTGAGTTAGTTAAAATACTGAATATGTGAATGTGTTAGACTTCACACACATTGGTTTCAAGTATTCAACTTGATTTATTTATTAGAGACTTCTCTTTGAACAAGGAAACAATTTTTTAATTTAAAAATGACATTTGAAGTTTAACAAGAATTATTTATTAGAGCTTATTAGAATCTTTTCATTGCCTATTTGGAAAATGTAGGTTGTCAGGATAATTATGGAAATACTGGGATAAACTATGGGGATATTCTGAAATGTTTAGTAGAGTAGGAAGTGATGCTAAATTTGTCAATGACATGCTTGTATTGTTATATTGCACGTTTCTCTTCCTAACATCTATGTACATTTGAAAACTTACAGGGGTAAGAGATAGTGTTAAAATTCCAGAAGAGAGTCAATCTTGGGGGTAAGTACTTGCTTATTTAAATGTAAAAGAGAAGATGGCATGATATCTTTTGTTATAGTAAATTCTTAAAATTTTTATTATTCCCTTTTCCAAATTTATTTAATACCTTGGCCAACCTTTTTTGGGTTAAGAAACCAACCCCAGAATTTCTAGGAGATGGTTGCTAGCATATTTAAGCTTTGTTACTTTTTTATTTGAAGATATCTCATTGCTTATGTATTTGATTGTGTTTTTCTAACAATAATTTTTAAGTACAGAGATAGCCTTGGTTTCACAACATTTTCAAGAGGAAACCATTGGTTGAAATATGGGATTGTAAACACACAATTGTTTTGCACTATTGAAGTTGAACAACCTTGAATTCATTTTTGCTCATCTGATTGTGCAATTATTGATGGATCAAAACATCTATTTGATTCAAGATTACTTTTTTATTTGAATATATCTCATTGCTTATGTATTTGATTGTGTTTTTCTAACAATAATTTTTAAGCAGAGAGATAGCCTTGGTTTCACAACATTGTCAAGAGGAAACCACTGGTTGAAATATGGGATTGTAAACACACAATTGTTTTGCACTATTGAAGTTGAACAATCTTATATTGGTTTTTTCTTGTCTAATTGTGCAATTATTGATGGATCAAAACATCTATTTGATTCAATATTAATTAATTGGAATGCTTTTTAAAATAAATTTTTAAGGTTCACATGAATTTAACATCAAGATAGTTTTTAGGCTCTTCCTGCAGGGATAATGAGATAGAATTTTTGCTATTAATGCTCAAATTTTTTTTGTAACAAGTAATTCAAATGTTTATTATATTTCAATTTCCTATAACTATCATTTTCAAATTTAGTTGTCATCATCTAGAGGTTCAATGCTCATCTTGCCAAGGTAGGTCCCAGGAGTATTGGTGGATAAGAAAAAGTATAGCCTCTTTTTTCAACTTGAGAACCAAGCACATTACCAGCACTTCAAATGGTTGCCTTTTAGCCTTTTCAAATTTCCAAACAATTTAAGGAAGGTTAAGTTTTCAAACTGAGAAAAGAGAAGGAGCTTATTTTGGTGCAAGTGGTCGAAGCTCTAAAACATAGATTAAGAATAGTATCTTAATTTTCATCATGACTCTTGCCTTATGATATAGTATTGTATAATTGCGTGTGAATGTCAAAAATGCAACATAAACATGTAATTTAGAATTCAAACTTGCTCAATGACATGGAGATTATAATTATGTTGATTTGAGATATTTTTACCAAAAATGCTTGCATCAATTATAGTCATTTTTGTAGAAATGTGATAGATGCCATATGATGGCATTACAGCTTGACTTCTATCAATGCATTTTGAAATCATATCTATCTACATAATAACAAGTGCTTGAGCTATTTTCCGATGATATGATGGATTGGCCTACCATGTAAACGAGTGCATTGAATTCAGTTGTTTTAATTTATTTTCATGATTTTTGGCTTTCATGATCTAGGTGACATTGGTGGGTTTCTAAATATTCTTATCATTAAATGGAAGGCCATGAGTTTGATTTCCTTGGTAGGGATAGACCATTAGTGCATACCTTACTGGTGATAGCTTTTGGTTTATTTATCTAAAGGTCTTTGCATTTCATCATCTCCACCCAGCTACATCTGGAAAATAGTAAGATCCAATTCACTCTCATGATGTCCATTAGCTATGGTTTTATTTTTAATGCTAATCTCACTCCAATGTGTCATGATAAGGTTTCATCAACATAATACCTTTTGATATTATTTAATTTTTTGAAGAAAAGATTATAGTAATAAAGTAAGATTTGATGTACAATAAAAAATATAATGCCTTTTGATATATTAAATTGAAATTGATTTTTTAATTACATCCACTAAGACCCTCTTGGATCTATAGTAGTTTTAGAATTCCTTTCATGGATTGTATTTCTTAATAAAAAATTTGTAACTCAATGTTGCTAGTTAGAATCAAACCTATGACCTAGGCTTTCTAGACCAAGAGTCTCACCACTAAGCTATCACCTCATTGCATCATCATCATCCTAGCCTTATTATAACTATATAGGGTCAAAAATATGAATTATTGTGTACCTTTCACTTGTATTAAGAGCCAAATAAACATGAATATTCAAATCTAGGGTGTTTTTCCTTATGCTAGATTTTCATGTATGTTTAGGTCTACCTTTTGGTTATTTTCTCTTGACGTTTATAAAATTACCTTTAATAAATAGGTGCATTCCCTAGCCATTTTAGCCCATGGCCAAATCAACTAATATGACTTTCCTTAATCTTCTCATCTATAATTTCTACTCACAAACTTTGTCTAATACGAGAGGAGTTTATTCAATCTTTCGTAGTTGTACCCAACATCCACCTTAGCATTCACATCTCTACCACAAGTACATGTTGAGCCTGATGCCTTTTGATAAGTCAACATTTGATGCCACAAAGGATTGTAGGTCTAATAGTAGTTTGGTAGAACTTTCCTTATCTTTTGATATAGTATACTATGACTTTATTATTTTCCAATAGTCATGTTTTTCATCATTGAAAAATTTATGGGTGGAATCAATTATATAAATGCATGGTTACAAGGCCACAGTCTAAATTAGGTAGGAATACTGTATGTTCCACTCTTTTTGTAGGAAATCTTGGTCCAACATGGACTGAACAGGAAATGATTGAAGTGTTTTCAAGGTAAAATCAATGTTTATTTTGTGTGATTAAAGCATGTTAGTTCCATGGTGTAAAAATTTTATTTTTCTTATAGTTTTCACTCAATATTAGCCTATACTTATTTTTTCTACTCATGTTTAAGGTTGAAAGGTTTTAAAAGTTTGACGATGTAGAATAAAGGTGGTGGGTCTATTGCATTTATAGAGTTTGAGGTAAAAACCTATTTGCTAAATTCATTATGAGTTTTTTTCCAAGTGTAATTGTAGGATAATTTTTTTGAAAGTATGGCTAAACTTTTCTAGCAATATCACATTCTTGTTAAACTGTGGTGTGATTGATTACCTATTATTTGTTAGTATTTCATCTGAAGCATCTAAGTTGTTTTAGCTTTTTGTGTAACTTTGTATTTTATTTGGGTATATCTTATTTTGTAATATTAATATCCTACTTTGTACTATTTTTTTTCATTTTTTTTTATTAATATCTTGCTCTTTACTATTATTTTTCATTTTTTATCTTTCACCTTATCAAGATTGCAGTATTTTCCTTTTCACTTGTTTTAATTTGGTTGTTCTGTACTAGTTTTTCTTATTATATTAATTGCTTGGGTCATTGTACAATATTTTTATTTTTCACCTTATCAAGATTATAGTGTTTTTTTCTTTTCACTTCTTTTAATTTGGTTTTGTACTAGTTTTTCTTATTATATTAATTATTTGGGTCATTCTACTATCAAGTACTTGATCTTTTAAACCATTGCTATGTATCTAGACATTGCATTCATGTCTTCTCTTTGTTAAGGGGCTTCTTGGCAACTAGTGTCCAAAAACGTTAAAGGCTTTATAAGCCTTCAAAGCATGAAAAATTAAGGACCTATTTCTGGGTGATGAAATGTTCTATAGTATTACAATGCTTTTCTTTCTTGATTATCGAACATCCATTCACATTGCACTTGTTCATGTTAGATTCTTCTTTTGGTTAATATTTTCATTATGTTTGTGATAGGATGTTGGTGTTTCAAAATATTTTACAAGGAGATTCACTTTTCATAACTGATAGTAATATTGATATTATGGAACTATAAGATCATAGCTTTCTTCTTAATGATAACTACTCTTCATAATTCTAAGTATCATAAGTCTTATAAATTTGGCTACTTACGAATCTATTTATGATGAATAGAGTTACGTTTTACTAATTCCATCACTTGATACTTGTTCATTATTTTGCAAATTCATGACATCATCTTTGGGCTTCTTGTATCTCCAAGCACAACTGATTTGCAATCCACTAGCTCTAATCTCCCATAGCACCTCTTCCAAATTATCAAAGTGTGTGGAAAGAATGAATCATGGAAGTTTCAATGGAGATTAATTAAAGTCATGGAATGAAAGAAAACAACCAACTACCAAAACAAACACCAAATTAAAAGAATATTTCCACTAATACTTTCTTTCACACAAGCAACTTCCTCCAACTCATGTAACTCTCACGCATGCTAAAATTAGTTAATAAAATAAATGCCAAAATAACCACTATTCCCTAACCACCCTCATAAGTCTCTCATAATATAATAAAAACTAATAAATTAAATATTAAACAAGTAGCTACCAATGCTACATAATAAACAAGATCATAAAAGACATTCTAGGAAAATAAATAAACAAACCATATATTGCATGCCATGTCATGCTGCCAACTAATACTCATGAAATATTATCACACTCAACAATAGGGTTAGTGCACATATGCTAGATGTTAATAAATACATATAAATAAAATATGAATATCTAAAAAATGTACATAATAATATCCATGCACCTAAGCATCTCAAAGCTCATCAACATAAACCTCCTATGCGACACCAAAAATAAAGCAAGCCAATAACATGCATAAACACATACATGAGTACAAACATCACAAATTCTATAAAGAAGTTTATAAAACTATATAAAATGGGTTATCAGTATAAAATTGAGTGAGAAATCATAGGATCATCTCCAACTGATGAATGAGTGGTTCTCATGGGAGTTAGGAGGAGCATGGTTGACTTGCAAAGTGTGTTAAGTCAAGAAAATCCAAGCAAGCATACAAATGTATAGCCAAACATATAATCATAAACCAATACCAAAACCAAGATTTTCCCACTTCAATCATCACCACAAATAAGTGGGCTTGCAGGAGAGACATCTTGAAAAATAGGATATGTCTGGGAAGGAACGTTTGGAGGTAGAGTGAGATGTTTTGGGACATGTGAGATGTCTCTAGTGAAGAGGAGAGACATCTCAAGGCAAGATGGGATGTATTAGGAAGTAGGGAGGCATCTCTAGCAAGGCTTAGATGTCTTTGAAAAAGGTGAGACATCTTAGTTGTAGATGAAACATCTTTGCCATGGTGGAGACATCTTAGGACAAGAGGAGATGTCTTGTCTGAGACTAGGATGTCTAATTGAGAGTTTTGGCATAAGGACGGAACATCTTGCAAGGTTTATGATGTCTCATTTAGGCAAAGAAAGACTAGGAATCAATCAAGAAAACATTGAATGATGGGAATGGACAAGGAATCCTCAAGTAATAAAATCAAGAACTTAAAAAGAAGAATTAGTGAAGAGCAAGAGCAATCTAATGATTGAACTGAGAACTCAAATTAACAAAACACAAGGCTGGAAATCTCAATATGAAAGGATTAGTGTCCATACATCCAAGACCACAATACAAACAAGAAAAAAGGAATTCAAACCAAAATTTCTATGTGACCAAGTGATCACAAAGAGCATGACAACATAAAATTGGAAAGGAAAATCAGATTTGAGTAAGATTATCATGATGAATGGAAATCATTAATTCTCCAAACAAATTATCATATGAAACCAAATCCCATCTCCCTCTAGGTTTGAGACATATCTAGAAAAAATTACAAAAGTTTCAAACATATTATCAAAATCGGTAAAAACCATTGAACCAGTAAAACCAAGTCCACAAAATTGTTGGGATAACTCTCATAGTACCCATACCCAAAATAATGGAAAAAACAATACATTTACCATCAATTATGCACACAAAATCTATTGAAACAACATTCTAAGAATTCAAAGCAATACCCATTAGCCCCTAATAATAATAAATAATACCTATCCCACAAATGTGTACAAAAAACTATAACCATAAATGGAAAAGAGGCAAAGATTACTCACTTTCAAATTTGCATGATGAAAACCAAAAGATAAGAGAGTAAAACAACAGAGATTCAAGCAACAACACAACCAATATGCAATCCACCAACACCTACACTAGCTCCAATCTCCCACAACACCTCTTCTAAATCATCAAAGTGTCTAGAAAAATGAACCATGGAAGTTTTAATAAAGATTAACCAAAATTATGAAACATGAGAAAAAAACCAATTGCCAAAACAAACACCAAACTAAAAGAATATTTCCACTAATTCTTCCTATCACATAAGCAACTTCTTCCAATCTTACATAACTCTCACACATGCTAAAATTAGTCAATAAAACAAATGCCAAAGTAACTACTATTCCCTAAATATCCTAATAAGCCTCTTTTAATATAATAAAAACTAATAAATTAAATATTACATAAGCATCCACCAACACCATATAATAAACAAGGTCATAAAATACATTCTAGGAAATAAATAAACAAACCATAGATTGCATGCCATGTCATGCTCCCAACCAATTCTCATGAAACCCTGCCACATAACAATAGGGTTAGTGCACATCTACTAGATGGTAATAAATACATATAAATAGAATATGAATATCCAAAAAGGAACATAATAATACCCATGCACCCAAGCATCTCAAAGCTCATCAACATAAACCTCATATGCAACACCAAAAATAAACTAAGCCAAGAACATGCATAAACCCACACATGAGCAAAAGCATCACAACCTCTATAAAGATCATACATCCTAAGGTACCAAAAATATGGGTTGTTACATCCTCCTCTCGTAATAATCTTTCTCTCGGAAGATCTTAGGATGGGAAAAATGTAAATCAAGCCCAAGCTTCCAAATGGCTTCTTTAGAATTATGATAACTCCACAAGACCTTCACCATGGGAACTATCTTGTTATGCAATTGATGATCATTTGGTCCATGATCCTAACAAGATGCTTCACATACAAGTCATTATCTTGAAGCTATACAAAAAACTAATCAACAACATGATTGTCAATGGGAACATACTTCCATGGCATGGGGATGTAGAGCACATCATGCATACTTGAAAGTTATAGAGTAAAATCAAAAAAATATGCAACCTCTTGTATGTTCTGTAGAACATTGAATGGTCCAATGTAACAAGATGCAAGTTTACCTTTCTAACCAAAATGCATCAAGATTTTTAGTAAAGAAACATGAACAAAAATCTTGTCATCAACTACAAACTTGAGAGGTCTCCTCCTACAGTTCACATAGCTTGCTTGACAATCCTAAGCTACTTTAAGCTGCTCACAAGTTCTTGGTATATATCCTTGGTATGTATGATCTTTATAGAGTTTGTAATTATTGTGCTTGTATGTGGGTTTATTCATGTTATTGGCTCAGTTTATCTTTGGTATTGCATATGAGGCTTATGTTGATGAGCTTTGAGATGCTTAGGTGCATGGGTGTTGTTATGAACCTTTTTTGATATTCATATTTTATTTATATATATTTATTAACATCTAATAAATGTTCTCTAACCCTATTGTTGAGTGTGACAAAATTTCATGAGGATTGGTTGAGAGAATGGCATGGCATGTGATCTATGGTTTGTTTATTTGTTTTCCTACAATGTATTTTATGATCCTATATCTTCAAGTTTCACCTAGATAAGAACTTCCTATGTTTAGGTGATGTTATTATTTCTAATGGTGTGGCTTCTTTCAATTTGTATTCACTTCTTCATCCTAAGATATAAGATACTTATGATTCTAGTTCATAACTCAATTTATTATGAACTCTAGTACTTGGACTTAATTCATTATCCTTGCTTCCTTATACTTGGCTAACTTATTATGAATTACTTCTTTGTAATATTCTCTTTTTCTTCTTATTCTTTCTTTCTTTCTTTAGCTACATCCTTACAATGCCTTCCTTTGCTTATTACTTATGATATGTTTTCTGGAAATTTTCCTAGTTATTCAGTCTTATGTGGGCCAGGCCCTATTAGACTCCTTTAGTAATCCACAACTTGTCCTGTTATAGAATATTTTCTCATTTGTAGCTTGTCCCTCTTCATAGTCATTTTCTTTACTTCATTTTAACCTTCTTGATGGTGTTCTCTTCCTCTTTAGGAATCTCGACAAGATTAGGAATAGCTCACCTTTGATCTTCTTTTTCTATTTAGGAAACTAGATGCTTTTTCACTATTTCCATTTACAAATCACGTGTTAATATTTTTATTCTTGGATTGTATTTATGAATAGTAACAACTTTTACATTTTGTAACATCTTCCATCACTATTCCATGCTCCTGTTTGGTCTTTTGTAATTTTAAAAATTATTGTAGTTTGTAAACTATTTTGTATTTTGAACATTGTTGTGATTATTGTTCAAATGCCACTTCTCTTATCTTCTTCATTATTTTTTATTTTATTGTTCCACCACTATTGTTTCACACTTTTCCACACCACACATTATGAAGTAAGGACTTGCGATCTTTTATCTTTCATAAACTAAACCATCATGACTATTGGTAACTACTGATAGATTAAGTTAAAAAATTAATGATTGTACCTCAACTTAGGAATATAATTTAATATTTCAAATGATATTTCAACTTATTGTTAATAGTTCAAGTAATATTTCAGCTTATTACTAATCATTTCAAGATATTTCTTGCTCAACTAAGGCCCTACATCAGTTGCATGGCACCTTGCTTTCCTCCTAAGCTATGCATTAAATGAATTCGATTCTTGGAAGAGGAATCAAGGATTCACGATGTAATTCATGTTCAGGTATGTAAGTATATGCAAAGACTAGGGATGGGTTTGTAGGTAGGGATGTTAATTAAAAAATAATAAAATATTTAAATTTTATTTTTAATTTTTTTATATTTTACTTTTATTAAATATTATTTTTAAATTAAATTAAATTCAAAGTATATGCAGAGATGTGATTTTGTTAGTGCTCTAGCTTCTGATATGCACTGCATGTAGAAATTTTTTGAGATTTGTGAATCGTGGACACATAACTCCCAAGTATAAGTCTAAATGAGAAAAATAGATATTGTTTATGTGGTCTTTGATAACATATAAGGTATGAAAAATTGAAAATGAGACATTGTAGGTAAGTTGGGAGAAAAAGAATAAAAACTTGTTTTCCATGGAAGCTTTTCTTGACTTCGGGTGATGGATGTGTATCAACTTGAAATAATCAGGTTTGACTTTTCTTTGCATTGCTAAATGAGTATGTAGATGAATTTCAGGTTTAGTGTTTTGAATTCTTGTAAGAACGAATTAGCACCTCTTTGATATTGATGCAAAGGAAATTATCTAGAACATCTAAATGAGTCTCATTAACAGGCTAAATTTGTATTTTAATTCCTATGCTCTTCAGGATATTTTCCACTTTTGTATTCATGAAGAATGAAAACATGAATCTTACCATATTTTAATAAATTATTAGTTTTTCATTATAGCAAAGATCATGATAGAGTATACTTGAAGATTTAGTCAAGGAACTTCTATACCATGGAGTAGATGTTAAATTTCAATGTCTCTATTTAATAGCACCAAGCATTACGCCATGAATCACTCATATTAAATAAAGAATTTTTTCATATTAGAGATTATAATTTAAAATTATATATTTTTTGAAAGCGCCCATTTCTTATTCCTTTATAGAAAAATCCCAAGATATAAGTCCAACCAGAACTATATTTCAATATAGAAAAATCCCAAGATATAAGTCCAATTAGAACTTCATAACTCAAAATTTTTCATCAAAATCAAATTCATAACTTAGACAATTTAGATCAAGAGGATTACCACTAAGGTAACATGTATGATATGAAGCTAATAAGCAAAGCACCTCATTGTTCAGAACAAGTAAATGAAAGCAGTAAGCAAAGCATTAAGTATCATCTCTCGCGAACCATAAATCTTCCACGTATGTCAAATTCCAAGCTTTTGATGTCGATGCTCAGAGGTAAATTTCATCTACTATCAAAAAATCCCCAATTTCTGATACATAAGTATCTAACAACAATTTCTAGCTGCAACACTGTAAACCCTCTACAATGATGCAGGATGCAATCTTGTACCTCTTCTTAATATGGGTTTGAACCAACAACCAACATGATTAGAGGTGGCTACCCCTTTAGATATTAGTGCTTTATCACTATTCTAAATAATGAATCCTTGTAATAAATATTTTTTAAAAATAAATATTAATTTATTTTTTATTTTTGAGTTAAAATTTAATTTTAAATCTAGAAAAAAAATTTGACCAAGAGGCTAACTATAGAAGGTTGCTATGGTTGCTCATAGGTGTATTTTCCCTTAGATAAAGTGACTTTGCTATGTAGAATATTTTAGGGTTGGGGGGTGGGGTAGGGGGTGGCGGCGATGGAGGTGTTGAATCTTGAAAAGTGAGTTTTATTAATAGAAAAAGAGCATCAAACAAATATTTAGTATCAAGTCATATAGACTAGATATAGAAGGAAAAAAAATCATAGAAGGGAAACTTAATGAACTGGGGATCTTATGTAGGGAAACATCCTTACAAACAACCAATCCCAAAGTGGAGGAACATAATCTAGAGATCTACCTTGCATTAAGAATCAACTAAAAATGGGAGTATTAGAAGAATGGTTGAAAATTGGATGAACCAGAAAACACCTAAAATTATGAAGAGAGACTCCCATGAAGTGATTCTTGTTGAAGAAGGTTGCTTGGACTCATGGATCTACTCCAAGGCTACAACAGATGAAGCAATTGATTAATATCCAACTTGAGGTTTGAAGCTTGAGATGTGATTTGGAAGTGAGCAAGGTAGAGGATTGGTAATTTCTTCATATTAGTTAGATGACAGATATTTGAATAGTTAGTACTTTGAAAAGGAATAGTACATATGTGCTTCCAAATATAATATAGAAAAATGGGCCTAATAACATTTCAAGGAAATTTGAAATTCATAGAAGTGGTAGGAAAAGCACCAAACATAACATCTTCTTAAGAAAGCTTGCACGATGGGACAACTTTGGAAGCCCATCCCCACGTATGTTGAGCAAAAGGACAATGCTAAAAAACATTGACAAAATCATTAATTCCAACACAGAGAGGGCACTTACAAGTATGAATCCTAAGGTATATAAGACATTTGTCAATGGATAAACCTTGATGAAGAAGACAACAAAGAAACTGTTGAATTTTAGGAAGAGTCAAAAGGTTTCAAATATGTTTGAAGAGGAAAGTCCAAAATTGCCCAGACTCTTATTTGTGCCAAGATCTATTACATCATTAAATGACCATTGAGGAATCATGCAACAGTTGAAAGGGGACATGTGGCTTGTAAGGTAGAAGTTTCAACCCATTAGTCCACTAGAGGCCATGAAAAATACTTTGTACCAAAACGTCCAATTGCAAATATTGATGAATAAAATTATAAACTCGATCCAAGCAATGGTGCATTGTTTTGGAAGCCCCATACAAATTTTCAAACACTTCTGATGAGTGGCGAGATACCCCTACACTCAACCATACGAATACAAGCATTCTCACATGCGATCCGGTCAAACTCTGCAGACGGACTAGTTGTGGCACCTAGATCGTTAACCTTAGGTTGTAGTTCGCTGTCTTCCCACCTAGACTAGTATTATATTTGTCATGTATGGTTTAGTCCAAAGTGAGGTGTATGATATGTTCTAACCTAATGCTACTCCTGAAGGTAGTGGAAAGTAATATTAACTAAGCTAAGCTAGGAGGAAAAGGGTAAGAAAGTCTAATCTAGCCTAAGTGTAACAAGCAACTAATTCCTTGATCAACCATACACATCTTGGACCTCATGCACGACTACCACTGGGATTACCAAGCGTAGATCCTAGGTATGCCACTGGGCTACCAAGTAGTCACACTTAAATGCTTGTAATCAAGTCGTACTCATGATAGAGAGAGAAAACAGTAAATAACATTAAATAAATAAATAACAAAGTGACTGCTGTAATGATGAAGTAATCTCGATCTTTATTGCTAGTCATGTGCATGTTCAAGTACGTCACACTTGAATAAAGAATGCCGTACAATTACATTCATCACACTGCGGGCAAACACGGGAAAATAATCTATCTTTGTAGTGGCCAAACTGCCAGAGCTTCGCTACTTCTAACTCCTAATACCTAAAACTGGGAAAGCTGCCTCTTATTTAGAGAAATTGCAGTGCGTATGCGATATCACGGTTGCTATGATATTGTGGCTACTGATACAACAAGGCTGATATATCACAGTTGTGATATCACGGTTGCGATATCACAGCCAGCAAATTCATGACTCATCAACTTTCCAAGAAATTCATTGGTCTACAAGATGAAGATAACTAAATAACTCTCTTCTAATACTAAGAAGTAGCTACCCTAGCATTCGTAGTGGCAAGAGGAGTAGGTGATAGGGGTAATCACTAGGGGCAAAGCTTAGAAAGAAGAGTAGGATTGATCTTGACATTAGTCCAATTAATATAATGGTGTAAAGCCTACCAAGTCCTCTAAATTTTTTTGAAGATATGAAACCCAAGAATGATGATAGTATGGGGAGAGAGGATCCAATTAACAGAATGGATTCCTTTCCAAAAGGGATTATTTTTGGGAAACACTTATCAGAGCCTTAATTGGAGGAGACTCCCAATAATGTCATGGTAATCTAGATACTAAACCAACCACTTAGTGACTAAGGTAAACCCTTGTTTGAAAGAATTCAAAAGGCCTAAACCACCCCTATTCTTAGAAAGAGTAATAATATTCCAAGTAACACAATGAAAACCTTTTTGGGAATCTTTAAATAACCACATGAAGTCCCAAAATAATTATTCCATCTTTTGATAAGAATCTTGGGAGGGAGCCCAACACAAAGAATAATACACATGAGTAGAAGCATAAATAGATTTATAGACAAGGTACTTACCTGCAAGAGTGAGGGGTTTAGTCTTTCATTTTTCGATTTTCCTTTGAATATGAGAAATTACTTACTCCCAAAGAACTGAAGTAGAACCTTTAAAATAGAAGGGAATTCCTAGAATCTTAATGATATCTTGGTCCTAAATAAGCTTCCAATTATAGATGGGAAAATTATTGGAATTATTGTTGAAACTATAAATAGAAGATTTACTCCAATTAATAGTGGAGCCATAGAGAGAAAGCAACATTGCTCCACTCAAGATAAGAGTTGATCCACATTAGCAATAGTGTTTTGAATGAGGAAAAATGAGTCATCGGAAAAGTGCATATTAAGAAGCTGATGTTAAGGGGAAGAGGGATGAACCTCGGAGATAATCTTATTCTAAATATTGTAGTTTAACTGATGATAGAGAAAGTTAGTAGTGATGATGAACAGGTAAGGGGCAAGAGAACATCCTTGCCTAACTGACCTATGGATAGAGAATGAAGAAGTCATACCAAAGGTAGAAGCTATTATCGTAGTAGCATTTGAGAATAAATATTTCACCATATGTAGGAACTTAGGACCAAAACCAAGTTTAGTCATGGTCTAGATAATGAAGTTCCACTTAATATTGTCATAGGCCTTTGCATGATCAAACTTCATTAAGAGAATATCTTGACCATCCTCCTCCGCCCACTGAAGACATTTTGAGGCACTAACCACATTATTTAAAATGTATCTACTAAGAACAAAGCCTATTTTCTAGGGGGATATAATATGATAGAAAAATTTCTTGAAACGTAAGGCTAAGCACTTGGCCCATATTTTGTATCCCACATTAAGAAGAGTGATGGGTCACCAATTGGGGATACAAGTAGGATTTCCATATTTAGGAAAAAGATGAATAATCCCTTGATTTAAATTTTGCCCTAGGGAACTAGCAAGGGTAGCCTCTCTAATGACTTGGAATAGTTCATTGCCAACTAGATCCCAATGATTCTAAAAAAATTCTACAGGGAAACCATCATAACTAGGAACCTTCTTGGAGCTTAGTTTCAAACAAGCTTGTTGAAGCCTAGTAATATCAACTTCTAAAATTTGCAACATATTAGAATTAACTAAACTAGGATAATTAAGAGTAGCAGCCTCAGATGATGAGATATCCATAGGGGTAACGTTATAGAAGGCTTCGAAATGCTTCTTAAGATATGAAAGGAGACTGTAGTAATTAGTGATGATGGTACCATCACTGGAAAGTTTGTCTAAAGAGGGTGAAGAAGAAGAGCTATTTAGATACTTGAAAAATTCCTTATAGTGTTCATCTTGAGTATTTAACTAAGTAATTTTGCTCTTTATTAAGGCACTTTGTGCCTTGTAGATGTCCCATTGTTGGAAGGCTAACTAGGCTCTAGCTAACTTCCCATGAACTTGAGTAGTGAAAGGATATTGAGATGATCCTTCAGTAAGGTGTCCAATAGTGGAGTGGATGTTGTTATGCTCTTGTCTGGCATGAGAGGCCACTTCCTTATCATAATAGTGGGGAAAAATTTTGCACTCTACTAGTAGCACGATGCCAACATTGGATCCAGCCCACCTGACCTAAGGGCCTAGGTTTAGCATTCCAAAGGTTTGAGAGAAGTTGTTGGGTGAGAGAAGAAGAGAAATAGTTACAATGTAACTGGAAAAGGTGGAAATTATGTTATCATGAATCTGCATAGACATAGTGATGGGAAAATGATCTTATAAGGATGTTTGTTGACAAACAACAGTAGTAGAAGAACCCTACTAGAAAGAAAGAGTGGAAAAACAAAACCTAACCAATTGTAGATGTGAGCCTGCCCAAGATGAAATTACTCCAAGTGAACCTATAAAGAGGATCACTAGCAGTAGCATCAACACCATCAGAAAGATAGAATCTTTTCTTAAATTTGACCATGATTGATACTCATAATTTGGAAGTTGAAAAAACATACCCCTAGCTTATCATGAATATTTGGGATATCATTTTGACTTTGCAAGCTTCAAATAATTCTTAACGTGAAATTTTCTTTTCAGATTCTCTTTGTTGTTATTGGTGTAAAAATGGGTTTACTTTTCTACTCATTCCTATTAAATATTTTAGAAATATCTATTTCCAACAAGTAGTATTAACTAACTTTTTGTATTATTATAAATTTAAGATATTAAAGGTTTTAGGGTGCATCATCACAAAAAAAAAACTATTTAGAATTAAAGTTTAAACATGTGTTATGCTTATACAAGAATTACATGCTCTTTGTGCTAGCTCATGCATGTTCAATGATTGAATCTCATCCTTACCTATAGGGTAGGATCTAAAGACACTTATTTAAATAAAATAAAAAATAATTTCGATTTCATCTAGGCAAGGAGAATAATGTAAATGAGAGTTTAAAGGTTATGTAAAATTTCATTGTACCATGATGTATGCATGTTAACCATGAGAGTTAGACTTCCAAACAAGTCATTCATACGTGCACTACGTCCAAATTCTATAACCTTTTACTTTGACATAAAATGGATTGTTAAATATTTCTACTGTATTAATGTCACAACCAATCTAGTTGTTATGTATGTCACTTGGTTCTTTGCCATATAAACTTCATAAAAACATCACTATGATATGGAAAGCTTCAACCCATATTTAGTAATGTTGAATGATCTATTTATTGAAGTTTAATGATGCCTTCCAACTATCGAACATTCTGGTGTACTATGTAGTTACTTGCTACAACAATTTCAAATAGTTTTAAACTACACATGATATTGCACCTAGAAGGATTTGTGAAATAGGGGCAATGACTTCTTAAAAATAAGTTTTTGGTTGCTTTTTCGAATCCCTAAAATATGGATTGGGTTCTATGGTGTACATTTTAAAAAGAAGACCTGACACTCAAGTTTAGGAAGGAAAGGCTTATACTTAAAGCTAAGAAAACACTACTAAAATTCAAGGTTGAATTGATTTTATAATAGTTAATCAATTATGAGAATTTTAACTTGCATTTAAATTAGCATAGACATTAATCAATTTATATAAAAAATAAACATAATATAGAAAATTATGTAAGGTTCAAGAATATGGTAGAAAAAGAATGCCAATATGATAAAGATGGACATCCTTCAATATAGATTACTTATCCAAGGTTCTATACAAATATCAAAAAAACTAATTTAAAACCATATTCATCGTAAGCTATCTTAGCAACAAGCCCATTAACTCAATCAATTTACCTTGCAATTTTAAAATATGCACAACCAACATAATTAATCTTATAAAAAGTCAAACTATAAGAAAACATATTGCAAATTGAAATAAAACAATAGTAGCTAAAAAAATTATCTCCCTATCTATTTACTATATCATAACCAATGGTATAGCCTTCATGGTTGAATAAGAAGAAAAATCAGAAACTTGATACTGCAAATTAATAATCTAATCATTTAAACAATAATTAATAAATCAAATTACTGAAAGTCTTAACACAAGAACCAAGGAAATCAGAACCCAATCCATAATAATAGCAAATAAGTTACTAACATAATTAGATATTTAGTACATATAATAACATATATGCATAGTTGATAGAGAAAATATAACAACATCTATGTTGCTTTCTTCCCTGTAAGAGTGATACAAATACCTTAAATCTCCATGGAGCATATACATGACCAAAAATAAGTAAAGATCTATCATAGAAAGGCATATTCTAATCCTTTTAACACAGTATCTACATCTTAGATTTATTTAGTAGATGATACAAGTTTCCTTTTATAAGTTGTTGAGGGGCAGGTACTCCTAAGCCTAATCATATGAATCACAAGCATTCACACATGATTTGGTTGAATTTCTTGGATGGGACTAGTTGTAGCATCTAGATTGTTAAGCATTGATCGCAAGACGTTGTCTTCCCACTTGGACTAGTGGTAGCTTTGTCACATATAGTTTAGTCCAAAGTGAGGCATATGATAATTGATGTTATTAGACTCATTTTATTCCTAGCAATAAACATAATTGGGGATGAAATTTAATCCTAAGTCTAAGTAATGATGGTAATGCAGATCTACTCTAGCCTAGAGTGATGAGCATTCAGTCTTGGCTTATCGTACATGTCTTGGGCTCATGTAACCATTACTAGGTTACTAAGCATTATGCTAATGGGAAAAGCAAGCAATAACACTACTATGATTAACAAACAATTATATTTAAGTTCTCAAAACTAGTCACACTCATTCCACTTTACTAATTGATGAGTGGTGGAGTAATCCAACACCCAACCATACAAGTCACGAGTGTTCACACATGACCAGATCATAATCCATGGACAAGGCAATGTGATTATGCTAGTAATTGGTTAAAGTTTAAGATCATTGTCTTTCCACATGAGTTAGTGAAATCTAAGTGTATGGTTTAACTCATAGTGAGGTATATGATAATTGATGTTGTGTTGGCCATCTTACTCCTAGTAAACATGACAAAATAGGGATGGTTTCTAAGTTTAAGTAAATAGTAAGTGAATCTATTCTATCTTAGGTAATGGAAATCCATTCCTGATTTACTATACATGCCTTGGATCCATGTAATCATCACTAGGATTACCAAGTGTACCACTACTGAGTGAATTAAGTGATAACACTACTGAGTTATTAGATAACTACATGTAGTGCTCAAAATCAATCGTATCCATACCATTTAACAACTATGAAAGTAAAATGTAAGGAATGGTAAACATTAACTAAGAAAGCATTTAAGTGAAAATGGTAAACATTATTCTAAGGAAATAGTAATGAAACTAAGTGGATACCTGATATTGTATCCATTCATGAGTTAAAACAAAATGACTGAAAACTCATTCATGAGTTAAAACAAAATGAGGATAGAGTTCCCTACAAAATTGGGAGGTAAAAGTACATGACTCTTTATGCTATAGTGGTGTGTTACAAAAATGCCACAAGACATCACATGATAAGATTTAACAAAAAGCAAAATTTGGTAAAGCTTGATGTAGCCTAGGTAGTTCCTGGTGGTGGTGGCTGCTCCATCGATTACTTTCCTTTATCATTAGGCTTTTGAAATTTGTATCAGTTCAAGATCACTTGAAGCTTTTCCTCCTTCATTCTTAAGTCAGATACCATCTATGCTTGTTGTGCAATGTGTGATGGAGTAGGAACATCCCATGGGCATGGCAGTTGCGAGAACATCTAGTTGGCCTTGACATACTAGGTCATAAACTACCTCCTCTCCTCTTTGAATGATTTGGCCTTTTTATGTAATTCATGGTAATCATACAATCTTCTGGCTAGGTTTACTAAAACATCTTTCTACCCTTGGTAGTTAGCATAGACTACTTCTAGTTTAGATTTTGCCACCTAAATGTTTTGTAGAGCATCTTTCTAATCTACAAAATCTTTCTTGTACAATGAATACATGGCTACTACTTGTTGTTCTAGTTTATTTCAGGGCCTACCTACTGTTAACATGGCCAAGTTAGCATAACAAAGGTTAGATAACCTCATGTACTCTTTTAAATCTTCAATATATAGGTCGTTATTTGTAACTTCCTGTTGGTGGACATGGGCATAATTGTTCAAGATGGGTTGCTAGTCTAGGTTCTGTGTTGATGTGGAATTGATTCTAGCCTTAGCCATATAGATCTCTATAGCGACTGAAAACGTCGATGGCTGGAAAACACTGAGAGGTCGTCGGTCAGTGATAGTCTTAACCCCGTATCCGCGTGAGGGTCGTGTTGGATAAAATGGAAATGGGATGCCCTAAACAATCTGGTCAATCAGATAGGGACTTAGTCGGTGTTAATACAACCTTTTGTAAATGGATAATTTAAAAATGAGACCTCTAGCATAAAATGATAAATTTAAATGCAAGAGGGATAGAAAACAATGTAAAAATGCAATGATAAGCAAGAAAGAAAAGTAAAATGCAGCTAGGAAAATGCATTGCTTCAAGATTATGACTTCACTTTGTCAAGGTAGATACAATTGGTTGCGCAATGCTGGGAGGCGCAGAGATCCGAAAGGTAACCAAGATGTCCAGAGTAAGACAATTATATGCTTGAATGCAGAATCGGGAGTCAACAATGCAAAATGCCATGAGGATAGCAGGAAGGGCAGAGTAGAATGCCCAACGATAATGCCAACTGCTTGCAGTGTTAAACAAGATGTTTACAATGGTCAAAAGTACAATGCCAACTTTTGCCAGCTAGCCAGGCAATTCGCCAACCAGCAGATGGACCGACCTACTACTTGTGTTTTTTGCAAAAAAGACCTAGATCCCTTTTTAGCATTGTTCATTGGGGTATTTATAGGGTCAAGGGCATGGGAAAGGTGCATTTTGGATGCCACATGCCTTGGGCCCATGTTGACTTATCTGCACTGCATGGGTGTGCATGACCATTAGACATGCATAACCGTTGTAATTACAAGCCTACCATGCTATAATTACGAGCCTACCATGCTATAATTGCACTGTCAAAGTTTGGAGATGTCTGCCAATGGTGCAATTAGGTGAGGTGCATTGATGTAGCATAATTTCTTTCTACGCTGTGCTATGCTTTGTAGCACAGCATGTTGGCATAGCGTAGCATCTTGTTATGCTGTGCTATGCTATGCAGTGTAGCATAGCATAGCTGCTAGCTCAAAGAAAAAACTTGCATTGCGTCCTGCTGCATGTGTCAGAAACTTTTGAAGTGCCTTGACTTCTTATTGTGTATTTGCTACGCTATGCTATGCTACATAGCATAGTAGCTAGCCTTAGTCGCAAAAATGTCACCAATCTGCAAACTTTGCCTTTTTCACTGTGAAACTTGCGAACTTGTTGATCCTGCATTTTGAGTTTCCTTCTATCACCTTTGCAAAATTGCTATGCCACGCTATGCCATGTAGCTCAGCGTAGCGTAGTAGCCAACATGGTTTTCCTTCTGCCAAGTTTGCTACTTTCTGGCAGAAGGAGACATTGTTGGAGGACTTAAAGTCAGGTGGGAGGTATGACTGCCTAACTTTTGCTGCGCTATGCTACGCTATGTAGCGTAGCATTTTTCTTCTACAAACTTCTTCTGAAGTCTGCTATGCTACATAGCGCAGCGTAGCGTAGCTATAGCGATCGAAAATGTCGGAGGCTAGAAAACATCGAGGGATCAACGGGCATGATAGTTTCAACCCTGTACCCGCAGGAGGGCCGTGCTAATGGTCTGGTCGATCAGACAGGGACTTATGTCGGCATCAATATAGCCTTTTACAACGTGTACTTTTGAGATGGAATGGAAATTCAAAATAATGCTTGAAAGTAAATAAAGTAGAAAATGTGACAACAATGTGAAGTAATGCTTGAAAGTGAAGAAAAAAAATAATGCAAATGGGACAACAAGCAAGAAATAAAGTAAAGTGTAGTTAGAAACATGAACCACTCCGAGGCTACAGACTTGCTTTGTCAAGATGGATATAGTTAGTTGCACAGCATGATGAAGTGCAGAGATCCCGAGAGTAACCAAGATGTGTAGAGAAAAATAGATTGTGCGCTTGGGCTTGGACTTAGGTGTTGATAATGCGGAAATTCTACCAAGGTGGTAGAAGAAGGGTGGAATAGAATGTCAGCTAAAAATGCTAACTGTTTACAGTGTCAAACAGAAAGCCCCAATGCTTAATGTTACAATGCTAGAGAGGAGAGAATTTTTCAAAATTCAAAATGTTCTCACCCATTAAATGCTATTTTTTCAAGAAAAAAATACGAACTCCTTTGCATGCTGTTTGTTGGGGTATTTATAGGACTAAAGGGCATGCGTTGACTTGCCAATGCCACTCACGCCATGTATGACCATTGGACCTACAAGACCATTGTAATGCGAACCTATCATGCAATAATTACGAGCCTACCACGTTGTAATTGCATCGTCATTGTTTGGAGACGTGCACCAATGGTCTGATTAGGTGAAGTGCATTGATGTTGCATAACCACCCGCATGCCTTATTGTGCTTTGTAGCGTAACATGCTTGGCATAGCGTAGCACCTTGTTGTGCATTCTGCTACACGTGTGTTGCTTGCTATGCTATGCTATGCTACGTAGCATAGCAATTGGCCTTAGTTGTGAAAGTCTTGCCAATTTGCAAACATCATCTTCTACGATGCAAGTCTTGCGAACTTCACTAATTCTGCCCTTCGAGCTGCCTCCTGTCCCTTCTGCAGGATTCCTATGCCTCACTGTGCGTTGTAGCTCAGTGTAGCGTAGTAGCAGACATGGTTTGCCGCTTCCTGATGGAAAGGGACATCATTGCAGAACTTGAAATTGGACAAGGGGAATGGTGATGAAGCCGTTGCCATGCTACACTACATGGCATAGCGTAGCGTAGCACTTCGTTCTGCCATTGTCTTCTGAAGTTTGCTACGCTACGAGGTGTAGCGTAGTAGACTTCGTGACTTAGAAAACTTACTGAATTATTTTTTGCATATCTAGAATGCTGCTGCCAATTTCACATACCATTTCTGAGCTGGCTATTGGCTGGGTAGGCTACTTTGGTGGATAGGCAGGATGACGCAGAACCTGTTCATGCTCAAAGTAGAAAATTTTCCAATTGGCCAACCTGAAATCAGAACATTCTCCTCTTGATGAACTGTCGTAGTGCTGCGACGACTACAAGAGCTTGGTGAAGCAAGGATGAGCCCACATATTTTAGGGTGTTTCATTGGCCCCTCTTTATTGACGTATGGAGAATAGGCTCGATAGACGTTGGCAAAGAATACGAAACATCGCAGCAAGTGAAATGCTAAGGTTGTCACTCGGTGAGTGTCAAGACGTCGCTTGGACGCACTTGAGAGTGTTGCATTGGTTGTACAGAGGTTAAGGTAGAGAGAAAAGATGATGTTTAGCAGAGTCCCTCGTTGAAATGCTCTAAGGGACTCGTTTGCATTTTCATCATTGGCTAGTGCTGTTGTTCAACCTTCTGTAGGAAGGTGCCCCCTTCGTAGGATGAGTTACATTACATCCGTGAAAGGTTTTGACCTGGCTACAAACACATTCTATAGGACAAGTTATGTTATGCTCGTGCTGGAATCTGCACTCTGAAGTGGCTGAGCTAGTCGAGGCACTCATTTCACAACGCTGTAGCATTTTCTGCTATAACGAGATGTGTCTATAAGGATAAGGTCTTGCTGGCTGCTAGCATTGTTGTTACTCTTGGGCATCATCGTTGGTGTGAGATTCCCAAAGTAGGAAGGCCAATAGCGGCCTTGGCAGTGTCGGTGTTGAGGAGCTAGCCTCAAAGGCATCGGGCATTGTTGCAGGTGTGATTGCTCTAGAATCCCTGCCAGGGGCTTGCATTCCTAGTTTAGCTATGGGATTAGTTGCCACATAGCTAACGTTGTGCAAGCCCAGGCATTGGTAGGGAGCTGGAGCAATAATATTATGGCTGGGCCATAATACTGCTGGAACTCCAGATGCGGGAGCTAGCCCAAGAACCACCGTCAAGGCAATGGGCCATGACGATGGTAGGTTCGAAGGGCCAGTGTGAAGCCCTACGGCATCTTCGAAGGATCAGCATGATGCTAAGGGTGACAGCGTCACATGTGTCCCGGACCACATTCTCAGTGTGTCGTGAATGGCATTCTAGAGCTACGATGTCCCACTCACATGCTAGCATTGCACCCATTCGTTCGATGTATATCTAGTGCTGGTGCATGCTGGGGATGTGACGCAAACCAAGTTTAAGGTCTTGGTAGACCGCGTGCTAGTTTAAGGTCCCAGCGGACCACCATGCCAATTTAAGGTCTCATCAGACCGTACATGCCACTTTATCGTCATATTATATGTGCAATGCCAGTTTATAGTCATAGTGGACTAACAGTGCCAGTTTTATGTTGTAGCGGATGGTTGCTTCCAGTTTAACATCGTGGAAGACGCTGCTCGATGCTGCTAGTTTATCATCATTACGGACGCTACTCGGTGCCATTGCCAGTTTATCATCGTAGTGGAAGGTGCTTGGTGTGACTACTAGTTTATCATTGTAGCAGACGGTGCTTGTTGTTGCCGTTGTGCTTCAGATATAGTACGGCTTGAGATACGAGTGATTCACTAGGTTGGTGAACTGGTTGCTGTACATGTCCATCAGTTTGAAGGCTCCATTTCCAAAGGCTTTAGTGACCACGTAAGGACCTTCCTAGTTGGTTGAGAATTTTCTCACGTGCTCATGGACGACCTTGAGGACTAGGTCTCCCTTCAGCACTGGTCATCGATGCAGGTTTGCATGGTGCTTCTGCTGCTATTTGCTCTAGTAGTGCTTGATTCTTCTCAACATCTACACATGTTCCTCCTTCATTGAGTCAAGGTTGATGGTTCACGATTCGTTGTTCTGGGCTTCGCTCATGACGTCGGATAGGATCATCCAAAGAGAGGGTACCTGCAACTCAAGAGGCAATACAACTTCAGATCCGTAAATGAGACTATAAGGGGTCTTACTTATCACAGTTCTACACATCATTTGGTAGGCCCAAAGGATGTAGAGGATTTGCTCGTTCCACTGCCTCTTGCTATTGTTAAGCATCGACTTTAGCAAGTTGATGATGAACTTATTTGTAGCCTCTGCTTGCCCGTTCGCCTATGGATAATAAGGGGAAGAAAATGATTGTTTAATGCCTAGGTTGCTATAGAAGGTTCAGGCTTCCGTATTGCTGAATTGTGGTTCATTGTCAGTCACAATAGTCATTGGAAGCCCAAACATAGTTACAATGTTATCAAGGATGAAATGAAAGATTTGCTGAGACGTCGTCTTCCTTAGGGGAATAGCTTCCACCCACTTGGTAAAATACTCTATGGCAATGATAATGAAGCTATGCCGCATGGAGGAATTAGGTGTGATAGGTGCTATGAGGTCTAATCCCCATCCTTGGAAGGGCCATGTGATTTGCATTGGGTGCAGGTCTATAGGTGCTATGTATATGAGATTCATGTATCTTTGGCACGTGTCGCACGTCTTAACTTTCGGCAGGTAGTCACGATCCATGTAGGACCAATAGTACCCTAGGCATCTGATTCTCTCAACCATAGCCTTGGGTGCTATATGTTCACCGCACATTCCTTCATGAACTTCATTAACTACCTTTTACGCTTGCTCGCCACCCACACATGCTAGCAATATCCCGTCGTAGGATCGTCAGCATAAGGCGTCATTTCCCATGAGCATGTATTGCCGAGCATGCTTACAGATTGCATCTCTCTAGGAAAATGTTAATCCATCTGGGGGTTTTCCATTATGTTGATAAGCTTTAATGTTGGCATAACACTCCGGGGCATCCGCAATGCTGACAGAGGCCACGTGTTCTACCTAAGTGATAGGCTCTACGCATTTTATGATCACGGTTGGTAGGTTTACCAAGGAGTGTGATGGGATGCTTAACGTGAGGGTAGCTAAGGTGTCTACTATGGTGTTCTCATTGCGTGGCACGTGTTGCACATCAATGGTTTCGAATTATTTAAGTAGGATTTTTTCTAGGTCGTAGTAGGATTGCAGGTGCATAGCCTTGTAGGTGTAGACTTTGGTGATTTGATTCATGACTAGTTGTGAACCCCCCCGGATTGCTAGGTGTTGTATGCATAGCGCTCAGGCAGTTAAGAGGCCTCTAAGTAGCCCCTCGTATTCTACCACATTGTTGGTACAAGGGAACGTGAAATGATAAGCGGATGGGTGCATTTTCCCAAAGGGGAACGTGATCATGGAGGTGGCACTACTTCCTTGCACGGTTGAGACACCGTCGAAGTGTAAAGTGGTTTCGAAATGCAACGGAAAAATATTGACATTGCTAACGTATGCGTCTGGGAACTCGAGGTCTATTGTAGCCTAGTCGTCGACTGGTGAGGCCGTGAGCTGGGTCGCTATGGCTTGACCCTTTGTCGATGATTGACTTACATAGCATAGGTTGAATTCCGCGATTATTTCTTTCCATTAGGCTATCTTGATACCTTTGTATAGGTTTCTAATGATAGCCCAAAGTATATTGATTTTGCAAATGATGTTGGTCGTGCTACGGAATAGGTAATGCCACCACTTCTTTAGTGCGAACACTAGGGCTAGGTAGTTCCTCTCCACTTTGTTGTATTTTACCTCATGTGCTATTAGTGCATGGCTTAGGTAATACACTGGTATCTCAGAACTGTTGTCCCACTTCTGACATAGCAGTGCTGCTATGGAAGTGTTGGAGGTGGCGAGGTATATGAAGAAAGGCTTGCCCCTTTGTGGCGGGTGCATAGTTGGGAGGTGCGAGAGCTCCTTCTTTAGGTTGTCGAAGGCTTGTTGACACTGGGTTGTCCACTCAAAGTCAACCCCCTTCTTTAGAAGATGTTGCATGGGGTGTAACTTGTCAGTCAACCTGGCTATAAACCTTTGAATGAATTGCACTCTACCTTGTAAACTACGTAACTCCTTAAGGTTTGTGGAAGGTGCTAGGTTGACGATGGCCTTGACTTTGTCGGGGTCCACCCGTATTCTGGCCTCTGATACTATGAACCCTAACATGCATCCTAATTTCACCCCAAAGATGCACTTCTTAGGATTGAGGCATAGGTCGTGCATTTGGCAACATTTGAGGACTACCCCTAGATCACATGGGTGATCAGCTACCTCCTTGGACTTAACTGCTATATCATCTATGTAGATGTTTAATGTTTCTAGGATGTAGTCACTGAAAATGTAAGTCATGGCCCACTGGTAGGTTGCTCCAGCATTTCTGACCCCAAACGGCATCATGGTATAGCAGAAGGTCCCCCATGGTGTTATGAAGGTTGTTGACAGCTAGTGCTTTGGGTTAATGCAGATTTGGTTGTATCCGGAGAAACCATCCATGAAGGATAATAGGGCATGGCCAGCCGTGGTGTCGATGAGCTAATCAATGCTTGGGAGTAGGAAGTTGTCTTTGATCATTACCTTGTTCAAGTCTCGAAAGTCTATACAGATCCGTATCCCTTCCGTTTTCTTTGAAACCACAACGATGTTGGATACCCACTCTGAATAGTCAACTACGCGGATAAATCCTACTTGGTATAGCTTAGTGATTTCATCTCTCATAGCTAGTGAAATTTCTGGCTTAGCTTTGCGAGCTTTCTGCTTAACTGTCTTTATGTGGGGCTCTAGGACAATGTTGTGCTAAATCAGCCATGGGTCCAGACCTGGCATGTCACTGTATGACCATGCGAAGACACTGATTTTGTCTTGCAAAACTTTGGCTATATTTTTGTGCATTTGCATGTCTAGGAGGGAGTTGAGTTTCAATGTTTTCACCTCCCCCTTTGACGTGGTTACAGGCATCTTGATAAGAGGGTCCTTAGTTACATCCCTGTCCTATAAGTCTAGGGCTTGGACCAGGTGCCTGGGCCAATCTAGGGATGCTTCTAAGGTTGTTATAGTGCTAGTCGTAGTCAACCCTCAATTGGTCATGTTAGGGTTCAACTATCTCGTGAGCTTGCCCTGTGACCCTGCTAATGTCAAAGGCATGGAAAGGTAACGATGGATTGCCATCTCTCACTTGACCTACCATCATAAGATGAAAGCATGGTTAAGGGGTGTTAGAGACTATGTCAAACAAAAATATGCAAACCAATGCTGAGATGTAACTTGCTAAGTGTGGCAATGTAAAAATTGAAATTTTGCTAGTTTAAGGTCGTGGTGGACTGCCAAGGCACAAGAGTGTAGAATTTATAAAGGTATAAAATTGCTGATGTAACGTGCGAAGCTTTGTAACTGTTCCTATGCAAATGCCAAACTGCTAGTTTAGTGTTATTTTGACTACCATATTGCAACATGCAAGATCTTAATATGCAAGATAATAATATAGGAAATTGTGGGTATGAGAAGTATCGAACTGCCAATGTGAAAATGAAGATATGAAACTGCTAGGAAATGTGATACTACCTATGTGGAAGAAGGTGAGATAACCGCTGATGTAAGCATGTGGTGTTGTTAGTTTAATGTCATTGTGGACTGTGACTATAACAGGTTGAAACTACTAATTTGGGGTCTTTTTGGACCTTGAGGGGTGCGGCTACACTAGGATTGCTAGTTTAAGGTCTTTTTGGACCCTTAATCGAAAAGAAATATTATTTTTTATTTTCAGGAAGGTAACTAGTTGGCTTGAAGCGTGTCAAGGCTTTAATGCTAATAGTGTTATGATGTCATGGAGATCATGCTACGTTGCACAACGTGCTCCACATTAATCAGAGAGAGAGAGGGATAAGTTTCCCTATTTTTTCCATTGTGGCCATAAATAGGGGTTAAACCCTAGTAATTTTGCTATTTTCACCGTAAGAGCATAGAGCCCTCATCAGAGCACAAGGCGATTTCAGAGCGCGAAGCAATTTTGTTGATTGATTAGCAAGGTGAATTTCTTCAGCGAAGGGCACAAATATGCAAGCAGGGCAATGGCTCCTAAGATCCATTTGGTGCTTACAAAGGTTGAGAAGGCGAAGAAGACCTTGGGGCATGCACCACAAGCATGCGTTGTGACACGGTAGAGCATGCCGTTAACCCAGTAACTTACTCTGTCCTCTTTGCCTTTTTGGTGTTGCACTTTCTATTGTTCTCTGCACTTTTTTTGCGTCCTATTTTTTTACGTCCATTCTCGGCTATCTGTGTTTTCTGTGGTTGTGTCATTTTTTCCTGTGCACCACTGCAGTCACCATTTCAGCTGTGGCAAATGTATAAACATTGAATCGTGATTGCATGCAAGGCTGCCGAAACCGCCACCGTTGTGGTTGTTACAACCATAGGGGCTAGGGCAGTTTATGTTGCTTGACCTTAGCATGCTGCAACATAAAACCCTTGAGGGGGCTAGGCCATGGTGTGATGTGGCAACGTGACACATGTTTTGTTAGGCTATGTCGTCAGTTGTTTTGCTGCTATGCTAGGCTATTCGCATGTTCTTGCTACACTAGGCTATTCGCATGCTTCTGCTACGCTAGGCTTCCATGCTCTTGCTACGCTACGTGCAGGCAGAGGGTTAGGCTATGCTACATGTATGGACTGCTAGAAATTGCTATGTTGTGTGTGTATTGCATTCAAGTGTGATGCTAATTTTTTTTACTACATTATGCAAGGTGGGACTAAGGTCCCGGCTGATCATTTTGGACATTAGCAGGGTCTTGTGCCATGTGAGCAGACCTGTTGCCAATGCTCCCCCTCCCTCAATACATTTGGGAGATCGAGTAGTTTGGTTCAAAAAATGGGCACAAGACTTCTTGCAATTACTTCTCAACCACTTTAGTGTGATTTTTTGGTCTTCCTTAAAGGAGAAGGAGGTATCCAGCATAATAGAAGCCATGTTGCTAGGGACAAATCGAGGCATCCTGAGATATTTTACCAATGAGGTAATCATTAGAAGGTAGGGAGGAGGATCTAGCCAACACTCAATAGGGTTTAGGCATTTAGCTTGGATCTAGGACATGCTAGAATTCAACTTCTCTCACAAGTACAACACATTATTTCTCGCACGTGACATGGCAACGTACTTTCAAAACCCACAGGGGACTGTCTATTGTGCTAGCGAGTTAGTTTTGCATCTTTTCTTTGCTTTGTTGTGCAACGCTGGCCATACTGGCCGAAGGCTTAACAATGTATGTTTGTCACTAGGTTTTACATCGATAATGATGGGGTTCATAACCAACCGGATCTGTTGGCTACAGTGCAACTAGCCTTACGGGAGTTTGCTTCTGTCAAGAACCTATGGGTGGGTGTGATTGGTCAGTGCGGGGGAGAATACCGTAACTATCTATGCAGTGGGTTATGGAAGAAGGGGCCCATTATGCTGGAGGTTATGGAAGAAGGGGCCCATTATAACTGGGCCAGTTTCCTATGTAGTGGCTTGCAAGCTGAGATTTTGGGGCTCCGTGAGCAAACGGAATCCTGCTCTAACATACACTATGCCTTCTACATAGGTTGTCTGAAGCACTTTGTGGAGTTCCTAGTGGTCCAGAGGATGGAGTCTGATCTATGTGAGATTGCGATCAGATTCCCAAGCCATGGATTTGATAGGTCCTCTAGACCATGTGAGCCTAGGATCCCCCAAAAATGGTCGGGGAGTTGTTGTCTATAACAACTAAAAATCTAACGGTTCATAGCATTTGTGGCCAGGATAGTGTAGGAGAGACACCCCCTATCATAACGAGTAGCACAACATGGAGTGAACATCTCATAGCTGAGACCGTGCCCAAGGTGTTGCGAAGGAAGAGACCTCCCCTAGCCAAGGAACCCCTTCACGAAGAGGAGGGACGAAGACTGTGGCTCAAGCTATAGAGGATGCAACCCCCCATTGGTAAGCATTTTTGTGTAATGCTTACTTTGCTATAGTTTGCTACGCTATGTTGTGCTAGGTAGTGCGGTGTAGCGCAGCATCTGTTTTGAACCAGCTTGTTTTGAATCGACGCAAACATGCCTTTTTTGCTTAGCAGAGGAAGAAGAATATGAAGAAGAAGGTGACAAGGAAGTCTCGGCCCGTAGGAAAGGGGTGACAAATAAAGATGTGGAGGTCCCAGTCTCAGAGGAAAGGGCCCTGGTTAGGAATAAGGGAGCTCCTGTCTCTAGGGCAGGGGCTCTCATCATTAGGGAGCCTCTTCCTACTGACGAAGACGTGCCTCCATTGAGTAAAAAAGATGATGGTCTCCTAAAAGGAAAGGCACTAGTGCATGAGGAAGGGACTTGCATGGATTTGGCAAGGCCCTCCACTGAGGCTACCATGATCATCTTGCCTCAGCAAGAAGAAAGATCACAGTCGGGCACTAGTGAGTTGGCTGGACGTCTTCCTTATCATAGTCCATTTTGGCTACTGCTGACATGCTTAATCATGTAATAGGTGCTACTTCTGATGCCGTGGAACCCCCTCCGATTCGTGCAGAGTCATGGGTTGAGATCCCTAACAAGTTTACATTCGTGCAAGGACTTGTTGACGGCATGATCAGATGCCTTCAGCAGGAGGACCCTAGCACAGGTGAGTGGTAGTATTAAATGCTCCTATGTTGTTATGCTAAAAATTTCTAAGTTTTTTGATTTTTCTATGCTAATGTGATTGCTACGCTCTTAATGTTGACACAGCCTTTCAACTCAAATGGAACCCGACTCGACCCATGAAAGTTAGCGCTATGCCTATACTCTCACCTGATGTGACCTAGGTGTCTCATCACGTGTTCGACGAGGCTCACAAGTATGTCTTACACTCAGCACACTCTCTATGGGAATGTAGGTGCATCAATGAGGACCTATGGAAATGGGCCCACAGGGCTAAGTGTAGAGAGGCTGAGTTGGCCACCGAGGTGGAGAATCTCAGGTTGAGGGTCAAATTTCTTATAAATCGTAACCCTAACCCTGTTGATTGTAAGAGGGATGTAGATGACTATGCTAGGTTATGAACTGTCATTCACCAGAGCATTGAATCCACCAAAGTCTTGGATATGAAAGATATTAGCGCCAAAGTCTTCAAATGGGGCCAAACCCAGAGAAACCGCAAACATGCATACAAGCTAAAGAATGACACCCATCGAAGATTGTACAAAGATGCTGTTGTGGAGGCATTCACGTATGAAGCATTCATGAATGCCATCGGTGCTTTTGTGGCCTATGCTAAGTTGAAAGAGCAGGTGAAGGTCACAAAATCTCCTGACTTGAAGGTGGACCTTCCTACAGGAGAAACTGTAACTGCCTCCATTTCCCCAAAACCTCTAAGATGGATGATCATGGAAAGGGAGAAAGCTGCTGCTATGAATGTTGAACCTAGCAACAAGCATTGGATGGACATTATGATAGAGGAGATTTGCCATCGCCTCAGGCTTGGTCTAGATTGAATACCCCTTGAGACCGATGTAGGCTCCTCTCAAGTTAGTCACTTAAATGGATAGATACTCATGCTATGTTACAGCTTGCATTTGTTGCAGTTTTTTCCCTAGCTGACTACTTCATTCATGTGACGCAGGCTCCAGATGAGGGTGCGAGACCCATGGAGGGAGGGAATGAAGAACCAGCAGAAGGCAATGTAGGGGTGGATGATGCACAAGTAGATGAAGCGAAGGCAAGCAGTGAAGGCAATGTGAACGAAGACACCTCATGATAGCATGGGATTGTTTTTGAAACTTCTGCAAATTTTGAAATGTTGAAATTTTGAAATTTTTTGAAAATTTTACAAACATCACCAATAGGCAAAACTTTTTAATGAAATGAAAACTTCAAAAAAGAAACCAATTTTATGTCAACTTGTGTACATGTAAAGTTTTCATGCTCTCATATGATAGTTTTAGGCCATCTCGGGCCATTGCTAGTTTTGGGCCATTTCGAGCCATTGTGCAACATGTCAAAGTGAAAGGCAACAATGCTAGTTTTAGGCCATTTCGGGCCACTACCAAAAGAGATAGTTCATTAAGAAAGCAATAAAGCGATGATGCAATTTTTAGGCCATCTCGAGCCATTAACGTAGCATGCCAGAAAAATGGCATGTTAATAAAGCGAAAAGTAATGGTGCTAGTTTTAGGCCATTTCGGGCCATTGCATAACATGCTGAAAGGGTAAAGCGAAAAAAGCAACAATGCTAGTTTTAGGCCATTTCGGGCCATTTCCCAAAAGAGATAGTACGTTAACGAAGAAAACAAAAGTGATGATAGTTTTAGGCCATTTCAGGCCATTAGCGTAGCATGCCAGAAGGATGGCATACTAACAAGGCAAGGAAACAATGAATGTACAAGGGATGGAAACTTGGAAAGAAACAGTAGGGTTGCTACGCTTTGTGTAGCTGCTTCTTGACCCGTCATGGGTTGATCGGAATGTAAGGCCAAGGTGTTTTGCCAGGGCACTTGTTCACATCAGTGTCCTCCGCTTGGAAGAGCAACTTGACCCATGCATTTTTGATTTCAGAGTCAGCTCGTTGAGCCGATCCTTCCATTGAATGATTAATGCATGCATGAATAGGCACTTCATTCTTAGAGGTCGTAACCTCTAAGCCCTGTTCTATGTTTACGTTGTTGATTGCTTGTGTTGCCACTTCGTCACCACGGATTACCACCTCCCTACCTATGTATGGTAAGTGGATTTCCTGGTGTATAGGTGAGGAGACAACCCTAAGTTGTGCAAACCATGACCTTCCCAAGATCAGGTTAAACCTAGGCATTTCTTCGACTACGATGAATGTTGCGTCTATGGGGAACTAGTTCCCTACTACGAAGTTTACGTGAACTATGCCTTTCACTAAGATGCGTGCTCCATTGAAGGACCTCAGACACGATGTTGTCGTTGGTTTGATCTAGTCGACCAATCCCAACTTATCCATAATAGGGAAGGAAATGACGTTTGTGGTAGCCCCATCATCAACGTGTACCCTTCGGATCTAGTGTTGGCCAACTCGAATTATGATGAAGAGAGGCACCGTAGTCACTTGACCCCCTTCGGGATCTTCCCTAATGGCATCCTTACAAAAAGTTAATTGGGGTGGTGCGGGCTCTACGGGTACAAAGGGAAGCATTACCAAGTGGATTGCTTCCTCTTCTATTAGCATGTTTTTGTCAACCAAAATCATCGTTAATATGTGGACTAGAGCTTCTCAGTGAGGTGCAGATGTCATGATTAGGTCATACAAGCTCGGTGTAGCATTTTTCTGCTTTAGAGCTTGCTTGACCTGGGTGGGGGTGTCTAGAAGATCTTGGCCACCCCTTTTTTGATGCCTTCTTCCTCTTCGATTTGTCCCAAAAGACAAATCTCCTGAGGAGAGGTGACCTTAGATCTGGGTTTAGATCCTTGTCAGCTAAGTGGTACAAGCTGTGTAACCATGTCAACTTTCATCTTTGGTGACGAAGGTGTGGATGTGAGGGGTGAAGGTGTAGGCTTGGGGATACCCTTCACGGTACTTCCCTTTAACATCTCGCTTGACCAGTGGGCTTCTCGCCTTGTGGGGTGAGGAGGTTGTTCAATTCTATTGCGTGAGATAGGAGCTATCGAAGATGTCAGACCCCTGATGATGAATGGAGCTAGAGGTGTTAACTGATGGGACCGCATGGCCTCGCCAACAGGAGGTGCAAAGGTGGATACCCATGGTGGGACTTTCAAGATGAAGGACGACTACGAGGTTGGACCAACCATTGGTGGTGCTAGTGCACTACGCTAAGGAACACAGATCATAAATGGCTAGAAGGGTGGCCTGAGATCATTGTCAATGTTGATGGCATTGATTACGTAACCAGCATTATTGGTGTTAAGGGGATCTATGTAGACATACATAGATTGATTTTCAGGGCATACTGGGTTGCTTTTGTCCAGCACCAACTTCCCCAGATCGATTAATCTTTGGATGTCATCTTGCAACGATAGACAATAATCTGTGGTGTGACCACATAGTTGGTGGTAGTCACAAAACCTGTCTAGCCTGAAACCGCTAGGAACTAGAGGCTCATTGGGCAGGGCCAAAGAGGGATTCATAAGGAGCTCATAGTAGTGTTGATGTATTGCATTTTCTTCCTTCGACATATGCTTATGTTGGATGTACCCTACTGCCAACAATTGCTTCAAGAGTTCTGAAGGCTTAAGAGGTAGTGGGGTGTACTTTGAGTGGTCTTTGCACTCAAAGTTGGGTTTGGTGTATGCAGATGTCTCAGGCATAGGTGCAGCAAGTTGCGGTGCTTGGCCCAGTTTGGGTGCAGGGTTAGCTGTAGGTATGACCAGTTTCTTGTTATTCTTGCTACCACTACTGCTAGGTTTGGGCTTGGCCTCAGTTGCCACAATGGCCACTGTGGTTGTTGGGTCCTTACCTTTGTCCTTCATTGTGAAGGTGCTCTTGTAAGCAACATAGGCCGGGTCTTTTCTTGCCTTAGCCACATCCTGTATACTCTTAGTTTGAGCGAAAGCGTGACTGAGAGAGCAAGGAGCAAGATAGTATAGTTTGGACTTGATAAAGTCATTTACTACACCCTTAAAGACAACTAGCAAGTGGGCCTCCACAATGGGCTTGCAGATTTCATTAAGGGTTGCACTCCATCGTTGATTGAATTTTTGGACTAGTTCTAGCGCATCTTGTTTCACGCTCATCAACTTATCCAGTGTCGTTTATGGCTTCAATTTGTACTTGAAGCATGTCACGAACAGGGTTAGGAGTTCTTCAAAATTTGAAATGGATTAATGTGGCAATGCATGGTACCAATCTAGGGCTTTCCCGACTAGGTACATGGCAAAGATGTGAATGATCGTATGTGGCCATTGTTACAATAGCAAAGACTCAGACCTGAAAGTGACAAGATGCGCATTGGGCTCTCCCTCCCCATCGTACTTCATGAAGTGTGGGAGAGACATCCCTAGAGGTAACATCAAAGAAAGGATTACAGGGCTGACGGGGTTATCTTGATAGAAGTCCATGACTTGTACCATGTCAGACCCAATAGCTTTGAGGTGTTTTATTTTCTCAGTGAGGGTCTGGATGAGCTGAAACACTTGGTCCAAACCTGACGATGTTGTGGATGGTAAGGGGACTGTAGTGGTAGCTCCCACATGCGGCATGGTGGTAGTGGTGGGCAAACTCATCGGTAGTGCCGTTGGGGCCACCCCCGCTAAAGGTGCTACTTGCGCTGTCCACCACATGGTGGGTGGTACTATTGGAGCAGTAATAGTGGGTTGAGTCACTAGATAGACCATTTGGGTCACCGACAAGATAGACCATTGCCCCGTGCTAGGATGTACCATTTCCAGGGTTGGGTAGGTCTGAGGGTGAATGTAGTGAGACATCTACGATGGTTGTAGAACAGATGAAGAAGCGAATGGGGTCCACCATGTGGATGGGCTGGGGCCTGCCATAGTGCGTGGAATAGATGCGTATGTAGGAATTGGCATGGAAGTTATGTATGGTTGCGAAGTAGGTACAGTGTGAACATGCAGTAGGGTAGCCATGATGGGCATGTTATGCACTACAAGAATGTGCTGATAAATAGTTTATGGGGGCACAGTTGCTACAAACGCAACAGGGGAATAAGGGTGATGATACACCAAGAATGTGGCATGGCTACCCATTGTCGTTACAATTGTAGGCTGTTGAAGTGTAGGTGTGATGGCAAAGGGAGCAATAACAGACAGCGGGTTGGCCTAGAAGGACTATGTAGGCGGGACAGGAATGGGGTTGGTTTAACCTCCCTCGTTAGATTGGGAATCGAGTTCCTCCTGTCCATCTTGAAAGGCGTCATCCTAGTTGGATGCGGTGTCCTGTTGCTCCCTAAGCCTAGAAAACTAGATTAATTGATCCAACAACCTTTGATATGCTTGTGTTAGAGGTAACAAAACATCGGAAGTGGGAATGAATTCCTTCCTGTTGCTGTAAGTGAACTCGAAGCTACGTTTTTCTTCGAGTTTGTGTAAATCCAAGGGCAGATTAGCCTACACCTTTGCACAAAGGAAAATGTAACATTCATGTTGCTAGGCTAATCCCTCAGGTCCCAAATTTTGGATTCTGAGAGATCAACATGCTTCCAACATCAAATTCAGCAGTTGTTCAGCACCAGTAGTACCTTGAACTGTGATGGGAACTTCAACGTTGAAGGGGACTTCCACGTTGAAGGCATTAGCATCGATAGTTGAAAAAGCCATTGTTAAGCAGGTAGTTATGCAAAAGGAAAGTGCAAAAGCTATGCCAAAGAGTGCAAATGAATAGGAAAATTGGAAGAAATAGTGAAAAAGAATCTTTACGTCTTGCTAGATTCTGGAGGAATTGTCGGGGTGACCGACCTGCAGCACACAAGGCACAAACAACCACAACAGGGTGTAATGTTTATGTCTATGTGAGCTAAGGTGCAGAGCATGTGCATGACTAATATAAAAAGGGAAGGCAAGTTAACTGGTTGTCAGAGGCTTTATATCTCGTAGGGCTCCCGAGGAACTGTTGAGGTGACCGATCTACACCGCACGATGCGTAAACAACCACAGATGGGTGTCGAGTCTACGCTAATGCGTATCGAGGTGTAGAAGGCTTACGAGACTACCATAAGATAAGAAAGCTAACAAGAAGGCTTTGTGTCTTGCAGGATCCTTGAAGGACCGTCGAAGCGACTGGTCTGTACCACACAAGATGCGGTACAAAACGCATGCAAGATAACTATAAGACAGACAAGCTAACTAGTGATCAAAAAAGGCTTTGCATCTCGTAGGATCTCCGAGGGATTGTCGAAGTGACTAGTTTGTACCACACAAGATGGGGTATAGAATGCATGTGAGACAACTGTAAAAGAGCTAGTTAGCCGACGATCGGAGGCCTTATGTTCTATAGGGCTTTCGAGGAACTATCAAGATGACCGATCTGCACCATACAAATCAAAAACAACTGCAAGAGGGTGTCGCATTTATGCTTATGTGTATTAGGGTAAAAAAGGCTCATAGAACCACCGTGACACATGGAAAAGGCACCAAAAGGCCATCCTTCTAGCGCCAAAAAACTATAGCGACTGAAAATGTCGGTGGCTGGAAAACACCGAGGGGTCAGCAGGCACAACAGTTTCAACCCCATACCCGTGGGAGGGCCGTGCTGTATGTGTGTCGATACAAGGCACCCTGAATGGTTTGGTCAATTAGATAGGGACTTACATCGGCGTCAATATAGCCTTTTTCAATGTGTACTTTTGAGATAGAATGGAAATGCGAAATAATGCTTGAAAGTAAATAAAGCAGAAAATGCGACAATAATGCGAAGTAATGCTTGAAAGTGAATAAAACAGAAAAAATAATGCAAATAGGAAAACAGGCAAGAAATAAAGTAAAGTGTAGTTAGAAACATGCACCACTCCAAAGCTATAGGCTTGCTCTATCAAGATGGAGTGTAGAGATCTTATGAGTAACCAGGACATGTAGAGCAAAACAGACTGTGTGCTTGGGCGTAGAGATAGGTGTTGATAATGAGATAGGTGTTGAGATAGAATGTCAGCTAAAAATGCTAACTGTTTGCAGTGTCAAATAAAGAGCTCACAATGCTTGATGTTACAATGCTAGAGAGGAGAGAAGTTTTCAGAATTTAAAAAGTTCTCACCCCTTGAATGCTATTTTTTTAAAAAAATGCGAACTCCTTTGCATGCTGTTTGCCAGGGTATTTATAGGACTAAAGGACACGCGTTGACTTGCCGGTGCCACTCGCGCCATGTTGGACCTACAAGACTATTGTAATGCGAACCTATCATGTAATAACTACAAGCCTGCCACGCTATAATTATGCCGTCATCGTCTGGAGATGTGTACCAATGGTTCAATTAGGTGAAGTGCATTGATGTCACACAACCACCCACATGCCTTACTGTGCTTTGTAGTGTAACATGCTTAGCGTAGCATAGCGCCTTGTCACGCATTCTGCTACATGTGTGTTGCTTGCTATGCTATTTTACGCTACGTAGCGTAGCGTAGCGTAGCAATTGGCCTTATTCAGCAAGGACTTGCCAATTTGCAAACTTTATCTTTTGTGATGCAAGTCTTGAGAACTTTGTTGATTCTGCCCTTTGAGCTACCTTCTATCCCTTCTGCAGGATTGCTACGCCTCATTGCACCATGTAGCTCAGCATAGCATAGTAGCAGACATGGTCCGCCGCTTCCTGACGGAAAGGGACATTGTTGCAGAACTTGAAATTGGGTGAGGGGAATGGTGGTTAAGTTGTTGCCATGCTACGCTACGTGGCATAGCGGAGCATAGCACTTCGTTTTGCCATTATCTTCTGAAGTTTGCTACGCTACAAGGCGTAGCGTAGCAGACTTCTTGACTTAGAAAACTTGCAGAACTATTTTTTGTGCATCCAGAATGTTGCTGCCAATTCTGCACACCGTTTTTGAGCAAGCTATAGGCTGGCCAGGCTACTTTGGTGAACAGGCAAGATGACGCAAAACCTATCCATGATCAAAGTAGAAAATTTGCCGAACTGACTGACCTGAACTCAGAACGTTCTCCTCCTGATGAACTGCCATAGTGCTATGTGAACTGCAAGAGCCTGGTGAAGCAAGGATGACCCCACATTTTTTAGGGTGTTTCAGTAGAAAACTCCTTGGCTTAGAAAACTTGCCAAAGCACTTTGTTCTGCAATCATGTTCTAAAGCCTACTACAGTACATAGCATAGCGTAGTGTAGCAAACTCCTTGACTTAGAAAACTTGCCAAACTATTTTGCACATTCTGTGCACTACCAAAAATTTCACGCATTACTCCTAACTGCACTGTCGACTGGGTGAACTACTCAGGTGGGTAGGCTAGAGAATCTTTTTAGCCTATTAACAACAAGAGTAGAAAACTTGCCGAACTAGACAGTCAAAACATCAGAGCATCCATCTCTTGAAGAACTACCATGACACTATGCGAGCTCCAAATACCTGCTGAAGAAAGAATGTCTTCAAATTTTAGGATGTTTCATTAGCTCCTCTTTGTCGACTTTTGGAGGATTTGCCCGAAACAAGTTGACAAAGAATATGAAACACCATGGAAGATAAAACGCTAACATTGCTATGCGGTGATTATCAAGATGTCGCTTAGCTATGCTTGAGAGTGTTGCATTGGTTTTTTGCAGGGGGTGGGGGAGGAGGGTAAAGTAGGGAGGAAGGATGTTCAGGAAAACGATAAAGATGAGGCTTAGTAGAGTCCCCCATTGGAGTTCTCATGAGGGAGTTGTTCACGTTTTCATCTTTACTTTCGCTAACCTTTGACCTCTTGTCGAAACTCTTGGTGAGGGTGATTGCAGAATGGCTTACATTCCATTTAATTTAGGCGCGTGAGCTTTCTCTATCTTATGCTTTTTCCTTTTACTATTTTTCCATTTTCATTTGCGAACAACCTTACTATGATACAAGTGTTTCTTTCCCTGAATAATATTTGTTACATCCACATGGGGGCTTTAACTTACCTACAGGTGCTTTCCATGTGGCGAGTTGTGTTACGCATGTCATGGACTTTGTAGTTGAGCAAATAGGAGGGCTTGATAGACGTACGGAATAGCTTGTGAAAGAGAGGAGAGCATGGATCTTGGGTATGTAGAGTGAGATGAGGAAAATGAAGGGGAGGAATAGGATGTGCACTCCAATGTAGCTAAGCTAGTCGAGATGACCCATTAGAACAATGTAGCATTTACTGTTGTGGCGAGATGCACCTTCGGCCGCACCTTGCAAATGCGACAGAGAGCAAACTAGAAGAAACAACCATGATGCAAAATGAAGGCAGAGGTATTTCTTGCTACAAATGCTTTTGAAGCTCTTAGACACCTTTTCTGGTGCATGGTTTCCAAAGTAGGAAGGCCAACAATAGCCTTGGTAGCGTCAGCAGGGACGAGCTGGCATCGAAGGAGCAGGGAGTCACTATTAATGCAGTTGCTCAAGAATCCCTGCCAAAGGCATGCATTCTCAGTTCAACTATGGGATTGACTACCATATAGCTAAATGTCACTTAAACCCAGATGCTGGTAGGGAGCTGGAGGGTAACAATATTGTGGCTGGGCCACAATACTGCTGGAACTCTAGTAGCAGGCACTGACCAAGGAGCTACCATCAGGGCAATGGGTCGTAGCGATGGTAGGTCTGGGGGGTCAGTGAGATGTCATATGACATCTCAAGGGGATCAACAAGATGCCAAGAATGGAAGCATTGCATATGTTCTAGAGTGTGTCCTCATTGCATCGTGAACTGCATTTTGGAACTGCAACTCCCCCCATGTTGGCACCATGCATGCTTGCTTGATGAGCACACGCTTGCTTGATGTGTGCATGCTTTCTTGATGTGTGCACGCTCGCTTGATGTGTGCACACTCGCTTGATGCGTACTTGATGCAGATGCATGTTTGGGACGTACCGTGAACCCAGTTTAAGGTCCTGGTAGACCATGTGCTAGTTTAAGGTCCCAACGGGCCACTATGTTGGTTTAAGATCCCAACAGACCATATGTGCTAGTTTAATATCATAGCAGACATGTTGTACCAGTTTTACATCTTAGCAAATGAGCTGTGCCAGTTTAACGTCATAGTGGATGAGCTGTGCCAGTTTAACATCATAGTAGACAAGCTGTTGTGCTAGTTTAACATCATGATCCAAGGACAAGCTTACTGTGTTCATGATTCAGATGTAGTATGGCTTGAGGTACAAGTGATTCACTGGATTTGTGAACTCATTACCATCCATGTCTGCCAACTTGAAGGCTACATTCCCAAAGGCTTTGGTGACCATGTATGGGCCTTCCCAGTTGGCTGAGAATTTGCTAACATGTTCACGGATGACCTTGAGGATGAGGTCTCCCTTCTGTATTGGCCGTTGATGCAGGTTTGCATGATGTTTTTGCCATTCCTTGCTTTGGTAGTGTTCTATGTAGCTCAACGTTTGTGTGCGCTCCTCCTCTATTGAATTGAGGTTAATAATTCTCAACTCGTTGTTTTGGCCTTCGCTCACAACATTAGATAGGATCATCCGGAGTGACGGTACCTACAACTCAAAAGGAAACACTGCTTCAAATCCATAAATGAGACTATAAGGGATCTTACTTGTTGCAATCCTGCATGTCGTTCTGTAGGCCCATAGAACATAGAGGATTTGCTCGTGCCACCACCTCTTGCTGCTGTTGATGGACTTATTTGTAGCCTCTACCTTCCCATTCACCTGTGTGTAATACAAGGAGGAGAATGATTTTCCTGATGCCTAGATTTCTGCAGAAGGTTTGGGTTTCCGTATTACTGAACTATGGTCCATTGTTGGTTACAATCGTCATTGGAAGCCCAAACCTTATCATGATGTTGTCCAGGATGAAGTGGCAGATTTTCTGAGATGTTGTCTTCCTCAGGGGGATAGCTTCCACCCACTTATTAAAGTACTCAGTGGGGGTGATGATGAAACTATGCCATGCGAAGGACTTAGGTATGATAGGTCCTATGAGGTCTAGTCCCCATCGTTGGAAAGGCCACGTGATCTACATTGGGTGCAGCTCCGTAGGTGAAACATGTATGAGATTTGCATATGTCTGGAACGTGTCACACGTCTGGACTTTTGATAGAAAATCATGCTCCATATGGGACCAATAGTATCCTAGGTGTCTGATTTTCATAGCCATAGCCGTAGGTGCTATGTATCCACCACATAGTCCCTCATGTACTTCATTAATCACCTTATGTGCCTACTCCTCACCCACGCATGCCAACAATATCCCATCATAGGAACGTCTACACAGGGCATCATTTTCCATGAGTGTATATTACTGGGAATGCTTGCAAATTTCATCTCTCTGGGTAGATGTTAGTTCGCTTGGGGGTTCGCCATGTTGTAGGTAGGATTTAATGTTGGTGTACCACTCTTGGGTATCCGCAACGCTAATAGAGGCCACATGTCCTGCTTGAGTGATAGGCTCAATACATTCGATAATCGAAGTTGGCAGACTTGCAAATAAGCATGGTAGAATATTTAGTGCTAGGGTGGCTAAGGCATCTACCACGGTGTTCTCGTTGCGTGGCACGTGTTGCACATCTATGGTTGCAAATTGCTTAAGCAGGCTTTTGGCTAGATCGTAGTAGGGTTGCAGGTGTGTAGCTTTACAAGCATAGACCTTGATGATTTGATTCACAACTAGCTGTGAATCCCTGCAAATCGCAAGGTGTTGTATGCATAGTATTTAGGTAGCTAAGAGGCCTCTGAGTAGCCCCTCATACTTTGCCACATTGTTGGTGTAGGGGAACGCAAAATGATAAGCAAGTGGGTGCATTTTCCCAAAGGGGAACATAATGATGGAAGTTGCACTAACTCCTCATGTGGTTGAGGCATTGTCGAAGTGTAAAGTAGCTTTGAGGTGCGATGGGACGACATTGATAGCACCAACATGCTTATCTAGGAATTCAGGATCAATGGTTGCATGGTCGTTGACGGGTGAGGCTGTAAGTTGGGTTACTATAGCTTGACCCTTTGTCGATGATTGGCTCACATAGTGTAAGTCAAACTCCATGGTTATTACTTTCCATCAAACTATCCTGCTACTTTCATATAGGTTATTAGTAATAGCTCAAAGTATGTTGCTTTTGCAAATGATGTTAATTGTACTGCGAAATATGTAGTTCCTCCACTTTTTTAATGCAACCACTAAGCCAAGGTAATTCCTCTCCACTTCGTTGTATTTTGCCTCATGTGCTATTAATGCATGACTCAGATAATACATTGGTATCTCAAATTCATCATCTCATTTTTGACATAGCAGTGCTGCGATAGATGTATCAGAGGTGGCAAGGTAGATGAAGAAAGGCTTATCCCTCTGTGGTGGATGCACAGTTGGGAGGTGCAAAAGCTCCTTCTTTGGGTCATCAAAGGCCTATTGACATTGGGTTGTCTATTTGAAGTTAATCCCTTTCTTTAGAAGATATTGCATAGGGTGTAACTTGTTAGTCAACTTTGCTATAAAACTTCGGATGAACTGTACCCTACCTTGCAAACCATGTAACTCCTTAAGGTTTGTAGGAGGTGCCAGGTTGACGATGGCCTTAACTTTGTTAGGGTTCACTTGTGTTCCGACCTCTAATACTACAAACCCTAACATGCATTCGGTCTTCACACTGAAGATATACTTCTTAGGGTTAAGACGCAAATCATGCATTTGACAACACTTAAGGACTACCCCTAGATCGCGTGGGTGATTAGCTACCTCCTTGGACTTGATTGCTATATCATCCACATAGTCATTTAGCGTCTCTAGGATGTAGTCACTAAAGATGTAAGTCATGGCTTGTTGGTAGGTCGCCCCAGCATTCTTGAGCCCAAATGACATCATGGTGTAACAAAAGGTACCCCATGGGGTCATGAAGGTTGTTGTTAGCTGATGCTCCAGGTTTATGCGAATTTGGTTGTAGTCAGAGAAACCATCCATGAAGGATAACAAGGCATGACTAGCCGTAGTGTCAATGAGTTGATTGATGCTTGGTAGTGGGAAATCGTCCTTGATCGTTGCTTTGTTCAGATCTTGGAAGTCTATAAAGATTTGTATTCCTTCCATTTTCTTAGAAACCACAATGATGTTGGACACCCATTCTGAGTAATCAACTACATGGATGAAACCAACTTGGTATAGCTTAGTGATTTCATCTCTTATAGCTAGTGCAATTTCTGGTTTAACCTTACAAGCCTTTTTCTTGATTGTTTTCATGCGCGGGTCTAGGACAATGTTGTGTTGTATCAGCCATGGATCTAAACCTGGCATATCATTGTATGACCATGCAAAGACTTTGATGTTGTCTTGAAGAATCTTGGCCACATTTTTGTGCATTTGCGCATCTAGGAGGGAGCTAAGTTTTAACGTTTCTACTTTCTCCTTGGACATGGTCACAGGCGTCTCGACGAGAGGATCCTCAGTTACATCTCCGACCTCTAAATCTAGGGTTTAGACCAGATGCTCGGGCCAGTCTGGGAATGTTTGTAAGGACACTATAGTGCAAGCTACGGTCGATCCCCAGTCAATCAAGTCTAGGTTCAATTTTCTTGTGAGCTTTCCATGTGGACCTGCTAAAGCTAAAGGCATGGAGAGGTCACAATGGATTTTCATCTTTTTCTCAACCTACCAAAATGAGATGAAAGCCTGGTTAAGAGGCACCTTTTGGTAGTAATCGTGTATAACAAAAACTTGCAAAGCAATGATGAGATGTAACTAGCAAAGTATGATGTAAATATTAAATTTTTGCCAATTTGAAGTCATGGCAGACTACTATGGCATGGAGATGCAAAACCGCTAAAAGGAAAAATGTAAAACTATCGATATGAGAATGCAAAATTGCTAAAAAATGCAAAATTGCCAATCCGAAAACATGAAACTATTAGTTTAACATCATTGTGGACTGCAAACGCGTAACAGGTCAAAACTGCTAGTTTAAGATCTTTTCGGACCATTAAAGTCGTTGGTATGCTAGGAATGCTAGTTTAAGGTCTTTTTGGACCGCGAAAGTCACAACTACACTTGGTTGCTATTTTAAGGTCTTTCTGGACTGGTAACTAAAAAAAACTATATATATTTTTTTCATTTTTTGGGAAAGCAAATGGTTAACACGAAGCGTGTCAAGGCTTTAATGCCAACAGTGCTACGATGTCATGGCGAGCATGCTACGCTGCACGGCGCACTTTGCATTAAACAGAGAGAGAGAGCGAAAAGTCTCCCTTTTTCACCATTATGGCCATAAATAGGGAATAAACCTTGGTAAGCTTTTTATTCTCACCGTAAGAGCACAGAGCCCATATTTGGAGCACAAAACGATTTCGAAGCATAGAGTGATTGTCCTAATAGATATTAAGGTGATTTTTTTGCATAGCAACGAGGAAAGGTCTACAAGAAGGACGATGGCTCCAAAGAAGGAACGCACTCACTTGTCACTCAAAAAGGTCGAGGAGGTAAAGGAAACCCTAGGATGCAGGACACAAGCACGCGTCATGGTGTAGGAGGACATGCTGTTGACTCGGTAGGCTGCTATGCTTCCTTTGCTTCTTTGTGATTCTGTTATCATTTTTTATTTTCTTCTTTCATTTTGTGATTCAATTTCAGTTACTTGTGTTTTCTGTCATTGCATTGTCATTGTTTTGGCTTTTGCATTGTCGTTGTTGCCATTTCGGCCACGGCGGGTGCATAAACGCTATGCTATCATTGCATGCAAGGTCGCCTAAACTGCCATCACTATGGTTGTCATAACCATAGGGGTTTGGATAGTTTAAGTTACTTGGCTTTTGAATGGTGTAGCATAGGACCCTCAGGAGGGTTTGGCCATGCATGATGCGATAGTGCGACACGTGTTCTGCCAGGGCGTATTCTTAATTGCCCTATTAGGGTTAATCTCTCTATTGCTACGCTAAGCTATTTTCGCTATGTTATCGCTTTCATGTTCTTGCTATGCTATGTGCGGGAAGAGGGTTATGTTATGCTATATGCTAGGGTGTTAGGTGTTGCTATGCTACATGCGCACTGCACTTGGTCATGATGCTAACACTTGTTGGTTGTGTTGTGCAGGATGGGGCTAAGGACAATTTTGATTGTCTTAGAAATTGTAGGGGTCTTGTGTTACGTAAGAAAACATGTGGCCAATGCTCCTCCTTCCCATATACATGTGGGGGAGTGGGGGGTCTAGTTCAGGAAAGGAGCACAGGAGTTCCTACAATACCTCCTCCAACACTTCAGTGTGATCGTTAGGTCATACCTAGAGGAGGAAGAGGCAGTCATCATAATAGAAGTCATATTGCCTAGGGAAAGCTGGGGTATCTTGAGGTTTCTGATGGATGGGGAAATCATTAGTAGGTAGAAAGAAGGATCCAATCAATGACCCAATGAGTTAAGGCATTTAGCTTGGATCTAGGATATGCCTAAGTACAGCTGCTACCATCCTTACAACACATTGTTTGTTGCACATTATATGGCAACGTGCTTCCAAAATCCACCAGGAACTATCTACTATGCTGGCGGGTGAGTTTTGTAGCCCTGTTCCACTATGTTGTGCAACACAAGCCATATTGGCCAAATGCTAACAGTATGTTTTTTTTACCAAGTTCTACATAAACAAGGAAGGGCTTCATGATCGAACAAGTCTGCTGACTATAGCACGGATAGCCCTGTAGGAGTTCTCTTCTACTAAGAACCTGTGTGCAGGTGTGATTGGTCAATGCGGGGGTGAGTACCATACCTACCTAGACCTATACCCCATTCCCTATGGTAGGTGCAAGGTGTCTGGTTGGCTAGATGAGGGGTGGGCACCCTTCAAACTGATCACCATTGAACAAGTCCTAGTTAGTCTTCCGTCATCCCCATTTCTGTACAAACCTGGTAGGCTAAACAGTAAGTGTTTCATGCTTAAGTATCTTTGCAATCTTTGGGTTTTCTATGTTTTTTATGCTAAACGTTTCTTGTGAAAAGTGTTATAGGGGTGAAAAATCCCTAGGAGGTGATGGTGGTAATCGTCGAGACACAGGAGGCAAACATCTACTTCAAGTATGGAGAGGTAGATGCGAGCCAACATTGGATAAATGATGCAACTTTAGACTCCTTGGTCCAGAATATCCAAAAGGCTAGGGTTATGGACCTGTTCCTAGCCCCGAATCCAAGCATTCCTACTATCGAGATGCTTTCCCTGGTCGACTCCTTTTCAGACAAGGTGGACCGCTTCCGTATGCACATATAGGGCGTATGAGTGATCATTGAAATCAATGACCAGCTATTTGTGGACCTCTTCGGTGTCCCTACTAATGGCATCCTCGTAGGGTCAAAGTCCAAGAGGAAGCTGAGCTTTCAAAAGAAGGACATCCAGGAGTGGTTAGGGATTTCCAAGGAGCGGAAGGGGCTCCCCATGGAGAAGCTCAAAGTAGGACCTGCCAGGGAGGTTTACACTATCTTTTGTGCTCGCGCATTCCCCTAGCTACCTTTCCAAGTGAAGGTCTTGGGGATTGAACAGGCTTGGGTAATGCATGAGGTCATGGAAGAGGGGGCCCGCTACAACTGGGCCAAGTTTCTATGTAAAGGCTTGCAGACCCAAAATACTGGGGCTCCATAAGAAACTAGAGTCTCATTCCAACATACATTATGCCTTTTACATAGCTTGTCTAAAGTATTTTGCAGAGTTTTTGGTGGTTCACGAGAATGGAGCCTAGGTCATGCTAAATTGCAACTAGATTTCCAGACTGTGGATCTGCCAGATCCTCTGGACCACTCGTGCCCAAGATCCCCCAGAAATAATTGGGAAGTTATTCTCTGTGATAACTAAAGATTGGGTATCCCACAACTTTCGTGGCCAAGACAGCATAGGAGAGACCCCCCCTGCTGTAGTCAGTAGCATGTCATGGGGGAAACGTCTCATAGCTGAGACTGTGGCTAGTAAGTTGCAGCGGAGGAGGCCTCCTCCAGCTAAAGAAACCCTTTGCATGGAGGAAGAGGAGGGGCAGAGACTGCAGCTTAAGCTACAGAGGATGCAACCCCCCATTGGTAAATGCTTTTTTTGTGACTGTTTCTTCGCCTACTTTGTTAATGCCTACTACACTATGCTATGCTAGGCAGTGTAGAGTAGCGTAGCACCTACTTTAAGCTAACCTATTTTGAGCTAATGCAAACATGTTTCTTTGCTTCCAGAAGAAGAAGAGGAAGAAGAAGAAGGCGATGAAGAGGTGTCAGCTCCTATGATAGGGGCGATGAATAAAGACATGGAGGCCCTAGTCTTGGAAGAAAAATCCTTGGTCAAGATGAAAGGAGCTCCTGCCGCTAAGGTAGGAGCTCTTGTTATTAGGAAGAATCCTTCTACTAATGAGGAGGGCATTTTTGGAGACGAAGAGGAGTCTCCCTTGAATAAAAAAGATGCTAGTCTATCAAAAGAAAAGGCACCAGCACATGAAGAAGAAGCCTGTACAGACTTGGCAGGGACATCTACCAAGGCTACCGTCATCATTTTACATCAGTAGGAAGGGGGGCCATAATTGGATGCTGGTGAGTTATATGATAGGTATCACTATTGATGCTATAGGACCCCTTCTGATTCATGTTGAATCATGGGCTGAAATCCCTGATAAGTTTACGTTCATGTAGGGAATCATCGATGATAGGATTGACCACCTTCACAGGTGGATCCTAAAGTGGGTAAGTAGTAGTGATAGGTGATCTCATGTTGCTATGCTAGAGTTTTCAAATTTGTTAACTTTGCTACGCTAATGTGACTAACATGCTCTTTGTGTCATGGAAGCCTCTTGGCTCAAATGGGACATGACACGGTCTTTGAAAGTCGGTGTCGTGCCTACATTCCCACTTGAAGTGACCGAGGTGTCTCATCGTGCATACGACGAGGCTTGGAAATGTGCTTTGCACTTGGCTCACTCCTTGTGGGAGTATAAGCACGTCAACGAGGACCTGTGGAAACAGGTCCAAAAAGTTGAGCAAGAGTAGGTCGACCTGAGCACTGAGGTAGAGGATCTCAAGTTGAGGAACGAATTCCTCATAGCCCATGAAACTGATAATAATGACTGGCACATAGCTATGATAGATTACGTCAGATTTTTGATAGTTTCCCATCATAATGTTGAAGCTGCCTGCAAAATAATAGAATAGTGGATGCAAATGGACTTGTTGGCCCAGAAGTGTCAGGATTTGAAAGATTTTAGCGCCAAGGTTTACAAATGGGAGTGCACTTGGCTCACTCCTTGTGGGAGTATAAATTGGAACATGCCACCTATTACAAATTGTACAGGGATGCTGCTATGGAGGTGTTTACGTATAAAGCATTTGTAAATTCTATTGATGCTTCTGAGGCCTATGCCAAGTTCAAAGAGTAGGTAAAGGTTACAGAATCTCCTAAGTGGAAATTGGACCTTCCCACAGGAGAGACCGCAACCGCCTCCTTTTCTCTGGGGCTGCCAAGGTGGATGATTGCCGAAAGGGAGAGAGCTGTTGTGGATGTTGAACCAAGCAATAGCTGTTGGATGGACATCATGGAAGACGAGGTATGGCACTGCCTTAGGCTTGGTTTAGATCAGATACCCTTTGAGATAGATGCAGGTCCTTCTCACGTGAGTTGCTTCCTACTGTGTTAATGCTTATGCTCTATTGTAACTTGCGTATGTTGCCTTAGCTGACCACTACATTCCTACGATGCAAGTTCCAAATGAGGACGCGGGGCCCGTAGAGGGAAGGAATGAAGAGTCAGAAGAGGAAAACACAGGGGAAGGCGATGCAAAAGGAGGTGATGCAGAAGAGAATGACGAAGATGATGCAGGCAGAGACAACCCATGATAGCATGGGATTTGTTTTGAAGTTTTGAATTTTTGTAAAAGTTTTGCAAACATTGCTTGAAAGACAAAAATTTTGAATAAAGAGAAGAGAATTTCGGGAACAAAAATTGATTCTGTGCCAACTTGTGCATTATGTACATGCTGAATGTCATGCTAAACTTTTGCTCTTTTGTGCTAGTTTTAGGCCATTTCGAGCCTTTGATGTGCATGGTTTTAGGCCATTTTGGGCCATCGCTAGTTTTAGGCCATTTCGGTCCACTACTAATTTTAGGCCATTTCGGGCCATTGCTAGTTTTAGGCCATTTCGGGCCCATCACGTGTTAAATGATGAAATGCTAATGATTTGGAAAATGGTTAATTAGCAACTAGCATAGATGCAAAGCAGAAGGGCGACAAGTGTACAAGGGTTGGCAACTGGGCAAGAAGTAGTGGGGTTGCTACGCTATACGTAGCTACTTCTTGACCCATCATGGGTTGAGTGAGACATAAGGCAAAGGCATTTTGCTAGGGCCTTTGTCTACATCATTTCCCCCCACTTGGAGGGTAAAATCAGCCCACGTGCTCTTATTTTGGGAATCAGCATGCTAGGCTAATTCCTCTATGGGATTGTGTATGTGCTGTGACAGGCGCTTCATTCTCAGAGGTTACAACCTCTGAGCCCTATTCCATATCTACATTTTGGATTACTTGCATTGCTACTTCATCACCATAGATCACCACCTCCCTACCTACGTAAGGCAGATGGATCTCTTGGTGTATAGGTGAGGAGACAGCCCTGAGTTGCACTAACCATGATCTCCCCAAGATTAGGTTAAACCTGGGCATTTCCTCGACCACGATGAATGTTGCATTCATGGGGAACTGGTCCCCTGCTACAAAGTCTATGTGGATTGTGCCCTTCACCATGACCAGCACCTCATTGAATGACCTCAGGCATGATGTCATCATGGATTTGATCTGGTCGACCAAGCCCAACATATCCACAATAGGGAAGGGGATGACATTTGTGGCAGCCCCATCATCAACGTGTATCCTTCGGATCCAGTGTTGGCCAACCCAAATTGTGATGAATAGGGGTGATGTAGTCACTTGACCCCTTTTGGGATCTTCCCTAATGGAATCATTGTAGAAAGTTAGTTGAGATGATTCTGGCTCTGTAGGTGTGGAGGGAAGCATGACCGAGTGGATCGCTTCCTCTTCTGCTCGCATGTCTTCATTGACTGAAATCACTATCAACATGCGGATCAGAGCCTCACAATATGGGACGAAAGTCATGATTAGGTTGTACAAGCTCAATGTAGTGTTTTTTTGTTTTAGAGCTTGTTTAACCTGAGTGAGGGCATCTAAGAGGTCTTGTCCACCCCCTTGTTTAATGCTTTCCTCCTTTCTATTCATCCCAGAAGACAAATTTTCCAAGGAGGGACAACTTTGGATCTGGGTTCAGACCCTTTTTGGCAGTGCAGCGCAGACTATGCAGTTATACTAATGTCCCTCTTTGGTGATGAGGGTGTGGATGCAGGGGGTGAAAACGTAGGCTTGGAAATGCCTGGGGTTATACTTCCTCTTGACGTCTCACCTAAAAAATGCACTTTCCAAGAAGGTTGTTCAACTGTCTTGCGTGGGATGGGGGCTATCGAATGAGTCATCCCCCTAATGATGAACGAGGCTAATGGTGTTAATGAGCGGGGTGGCATGGTTTTGCTAACATGTGGCATGGAGGTAGATGCCCAGCGAGGGACTCTCAGCACAAATGGCTATTGCAAGATTTAGCTAGTCACTGGTGGTGCTAGTGCACTAGGTTGAGGCACACAGACCACGAATGGCTACTAGGGTGGTGTAGGATCACTGTCAACATCGATGGTGTTGATAACATAACCAACGTTGTTGGCATTGAGGGGGTTTGTGTAGACATGCAGGGATTGATTCTTAGGGCATACTAGGTTGCTTTCGTCCAACATTAGTTTCCCTTGATCAATCACCCTTTGGATGTCATCCTTCAACGCTAGACAGTAATCTATGTTGTGACCACATTGTTGGTGGTAGTTACAAAACCTGTCTAGCCTAAAACCCTTAGGAACTGGGAGCTCGTTGGGCAGCACCATAGAGGGGTTCCTAAGGAGCTCGCAGTAGCGTTGATGTCTCCTAATTCCTTCTTTCAACATTTGCTTGTGTTGGATGTGGCCCACTGCCAGTAGCTGCTTTAGAAGTTCTGAAGGCTTGAGAGGAAGTGGGCTGTACTTTGAGTGATCTTTACACTCAAAGATTGGTTTGGGTTGTGTAGATGTCTTAGGTGTAGGTACTGGAGGTTGCGATGCATTGCCCTGCTTGGGCACGGGGTTATTTACGAGGATAATCGATTTCTTGTTGTTCTTGTTACCATTGTTACTAGGTTTTGGCTTGGCCTTGGTTTCCACAATGGTCACTGTGGTTGTTGGGGCCTTACCTTTGTCCTTATATGTGAAGGTGTTTTTGTAGGTAATGTAGGCCAGGTCTTTGATTGCTTCGGCTACATCTTGTATACTCTTAGTCTAAGAAAAGGCTTGACTAAGAGTGAGAGGGGCAAGGTAATACAGTTTAGACTTGATGAAGTCATTTACTACACCCTTAAAGACAACCAGCAAGTGGGCCTCCGTGATGGGCTCACGGATTTCTTTAAGGGTTGTGCTCCAATGTTGGATGAACTTCTGGACCAGTTCCAGAGGATCCTGCTTTACACTCATCAACTGGTCCATCGTGGTTTCTGCCTTCAACTTATACTTGAATCACGTCATGAACTAGCTTAGAAGCTCCTCCAAGGTTGATATGGAGGAGCGTGGTAGCACACGGTACCAATCCAAGGCTTTCTCGGCTAAGGACATAGCAAAGACACGGATAATCGTGTGCGGCCATTGTTGCAACAGAAGGGATTTAGACCTAAAGGTAATAAGATATGCGTTGGGATCTCCCTCCCCATTGTACTTCATGAAGTGGGGGAGGGACATCCCTAGGGGTAACGTGAGAGTAGGGATTGCAGGGCTGATGGGGTCATCCTGCTAAAAGTCCATGACTTGTACCATGTCATACCTGACAGCTTTGAGGCATTTTATTTTCTTGTTAAGGGTTTGGATAAGCTAGAATGCTTGATCCAAACCTTGCGACGTTGTGGATGTTTGGAGAACTTCTGAGGCAACTCCCATTTGTGGAATGGCAGGGGTGGTAGTGTGACCCATGGGGGGTATCGTTGGGGTGGCCCCTGCGAACAGTGCTGCTTGCACTCTCCACCACCTTGTAGGTGGTGCTGTTGGAGTAGCAACCATGGGTTGGACTGCCAGATAGACCGCTTGTGTTGTCGGTGGAATAGACCATAGCCTCATGTTAGGTTGTACCATTTGTGAGGTTTGGTAGGTTTGAGGGTGAACATAATGAGACATCTACGACTGTTGTGGAATAGGTGAAGAAGAGAATGGGGTCCACCATGTGGATGGGCCTAGGCCCGCCGTGGTTGGCATGACATATGTGAACGTAGGAATGGAGATAGAATTTGTGTATGACTATGAAGTAGGTACAATATGAACATGCAGGAGGGTAGTCGTGATTGGTGTGTGATGTGCTATAGGAATGGGTTGATGAACAGTTTGCAGAGGCATAGTTGCTGTAAATGAAACAGGGGAATAAGGGCATTGATACACTGGGAAGGTGACATGACTACCCATTGTAGTTGTGATTGTAAGCTATGGGAGCATAGGCATAATCACAAAGGGAGTGGTGACAGACAATGGGTTGGCCCAAAAAGATTGGTTAGGAGGGACCGTGATAAGATTGGTTTGACCTTCCCCATCAAATTGAGAATTGAGCTCCTCTTGTCCATCCTGGAAGGTCTTGTCATGATTAGACGTTGTGCCCTAATACTCCCTAAGTCTAGCCAACTAGATTAGCTGGTCTAGAAGCCATTGATTTGTCTATGTCAAAGGTATGGAAGCACCGAGAGTGGGAAAAAACTCCTTCCTATCGCAGTAAGTGAACTCAAAGCTACATTTGTCTTCGAATTTGTGCACATCCAGGGGTAGGTTTTCCTGAACCTTTGCATAGAGGAAGTTATAGCGCTCATGTTGCTGGGCCAAGCCCTTAGGTCCCTAGTTTTGGACCCTAAGGGATTGATGTGTTTCCAACATCGGGTTGAGTGGTTTTTCGACACCTATGATGCCTTGAACCATGATGGGAACTTCAACCTTGAAGGTGTTAGCAATGGTAGTTACAGAAGTCATTGTTACTAAGCTAGAAAGTTTTGCAAACGTGAAAAGCAAGGAAATCAGAGAATAATCAAAAAGGCTTTATGTCTTGCAAGATTCCAAAGGGATTGTCAATGTGACTGATCTATACCACACGATGCATAAACAACCGCAAAAGGATGTCATGTTTACGCTAGTATGCGATAGGGTATAGAATGAGGGGAAGACTACCATAAAGAAAAAAAGAAAACAAGTTAGTTGGCAATTGGAGGCTTTATGTCCTACAGGGTTCCCGGTGAACCATCAAAGCGACCGATCTGCATTGCACGATGTGTAAACAATCACAAATGGGTGTCAAGTTTATGCCAATGTGTATTAGGATGTAGAACACTTACAGGACTATCGTAAAACAAAAAAAGGACACTAAAAGGCCCTCCTTCTAGTGCCAGAAAAATGTAGAAACTGAAAACGTCGACAACTGGAAAACACCAAGAGGTCATCAGTCGGTGATAGTCTTAACCTTGTATTTGCATGAGGGCCATGCTAGATAAAACAAAAATGGGGTGCCTTGAATGATCTGGTCGATTAGACAGGGACTTCGTCGGTGTTAATATAACCTTTCGTAAATGGATAATTTGAAAATGAGACCTCTAGCATAAAATGATAACTTTAAATGCATGAGGGACAAAAAATAATGTAAAAATGTAATGATAGGTAAGAAAGCAAAGTAAAATGCAGTTAGGAAAATGCACCACTTCAAGATTATGACTTCACTCTGTCAAGGTGGATACAATTGGTTGCACAACACTGGGAGGTGCAAAGATCCCAAAGGTAACCAAGACATCTAGAGCAAGAAAATTGTATGCTTGAACACAAACTTGGGAGTCAACAATGCAAAATTCTATGAGGCTAGAAGGAAGGGTAGAGCAGAATGCCCAACAAGAATGCCAACTTCTTGTAGTATCAAACAAGATGTTTACAATGCTTAAGAGTACAATGCCAACTTTTGCCTACCAGCCAACCAATTTGCCAACCGGTGGATGGACCGACCTGCTACTTGTGTCTTTTGCAAAAAAGACTTGGATCCCTTTTTAGCATTGCTCATTGGGGTATTTATAGGGCCAAGGGCACGTGAAATATGAAGTTTGGATGCCACATGCATTGGGCCCACGTTGACTTGTCTATGCTGCATGGGTGTGCATGACCATTAGACATGCATGACTATTGTAATTACGAGCCTGCCATGCCATAATTGTGAATTTTCCATGCTATAATTGCACTATCAGAGTTTGGAGATGTGTGCCAATAGTGCAATTAGGTGAGGTACATTGATGTAGCATAACTGCTTGCTATGCTATGCTATGCTTTGTAGCGTAGCATGTTGGCGTAGCATAGCATCTTGTTACGCTATGCAACGTAGCATAGCATAGCAGCCAACTCAAGCCAAAAAATTGCATTGTGTGTTGTTGCATGTGTTAAAAAATTTTGAACTGCCTTGACTGCTTATTTTGTATTTGCTATGCTATGCTACGCTACGTAGCATAGCATAGCATAGCAACTAGCCTTAGTCGCAAAAATGTCGCCAATCTACAAACTTTACCTTTTGCACTACGAAACATGCAAACTTGCTGATCTTGCCTTTTGAGTTTCCCTCTATCACCTCTGCAAAATTTCTATGCCACGCTACGCCATGTAGCTCAGTGTAGCATAGTGGCCAACATGGTTTGCCTTCTGCCAAGTTTGCTGCTTTGCGGTGGAAGGAGACATTGTTGGAGGACTTGAAGTCAGGCGAGAGGTCTGACCACCTAGCTTTCGCTGCACTGTGCTATGCTACATAGCATAGCATAGCATAGCACTTTACTTCTACAAACGTCTTCTGAAGTCTGCTAGGCTACATAGCATAGCGTAGCATAGCAAGCTCCTTGGCTTAGAAAACTTGCTGAAGCACTTCGTTCTGCAATCATCTTCTGAAGCCTACTACACTACATAGTGCAGCGTAGCGTAGCAAAATCCTTAAGTTAGAAAAATTGCCAAACTATTTTGCACATTTTGAGCATCACCAACAATTCCATGCATTACTCCTAAGTGTGTTGTTGGCTAGGTGAACTACTCAAGTCGGCAAGCTAGAGAATCTATTTAGCCTATTGACACTGGGAGCAGAAAACTTGCCAAACTGGATAGTATGAACATCAGAGAATCCATCTCCTAAAGAACTGTCATGACGCTGTGCGAACTACAAAGACCTGGTGAAGCAAGAATGTCTTTGAATTTTAGGGTGTTTCATTGATGGGTCCCCGTCAACATGGTTCCATCCACATGGTGTTGCCTTGTTGAAAGGGCCTTGTCAACGTAGTGTTTGCTACATTTATGGGGCCCTATTGATGCAGTTCCACAATAAAGTATATAAATACGTGCTCACCCATCATGTTTATGACATGTCTTATCATAGTTGTAGTAGAGCTCTTGTAGTTTTGTCATTTGAAAGTTAGAATATTTTTTTGAGTGCTCGTAGAAAGAGTCAGAAAGTCTATGGATCTTTATTTGAGCATTGATGTACCTAAGCACATTAGTGTGAATGAAAATAAAGACAAGCATTTTGATCAAACCTTGGAGCACTTGGAATAGATTAATGATTTAAACATGAATTTATCATTTTCATTAATTACATAATTAATTAAGATAAGTAAGACTTTAATTAATTAACCAATTAAGTTGAATATACTAAACACATAAATATGACCACTTCGAGCATAACATATAGCATTTGGTAATCCTAGTAGTGCTTAATGCTTAGTAACCTAGCAGTGTTGTATGCATTCAGGATGTGTATAGAAAGTGGGACCAAATGCTTATGTTAGAATAGTTAGTTATTAGTTTGCAATTAGATTAATTAAATTGGTTGATAAATTGAGTTTTAATTTGCTATTAATCGTAGGCAAATAAAATATTAAATAATAAAAATCATGTGCCCCAATTACACTTAACCATACAACTAAGCTTCACAAGTGTAGTTGGAAAGACAATGATCATCACGATTAGATTTCACTTCCTAGAACTAGCATACTTATGAACTTAAGGTCTACAAAATTTGATTAGATTGTGTGTAAATTCTTGTAATTCATATAGTTGGGTGTAGAGTATACTCACTGCTCATCATTGGTGCCACTGATGAGGACCTTTTGTTTGTTACATGCTCTATCTAGGATTTAGTAAAAAATTATTTAACATTGTTGGAACAAACCCTAAAGTCATTCATACATCAAAATAACTAAAACAATTATAAGAGCATGCACTGCATTTGTTATCTTCTAATACAAAATGTCTTCTTCTCATAGGAGTGATTCTCTGCCCAAGTATGATGGCGTAAATCTGCAAATGCCCCAACAATATAGACTGATATATGCTCATCCTAATGAGTATGTATCCAATTTCACCTTCATCCTACACCGGGATGAACAATTGCAATGGCAAGACGTGGAGGAAAACATTGTGTTGGCACCCGATCGATCCATTTCTACCATGCTCCACCAAACTCTTATGCAGTTGGGCATCCAAGAGCTTCATGCTAAATATGTTGTGTAGGATAGCGACACTAGGGATGATGGAATGCCTAAGGGTCAAAACCAGAACTTGCATTCCATAATTCATAATCTAGGTTCTGGTAAGAACAAATCCCATGACAAAAGGGGATCCAAGGAAGGGAGTTATCGAAGGGATGTAAGCAAGAAGCATGATCATGATCATGGAAACAACCACTAAATAGGAGGTGGTAGGCACTATGATGGTGTTGGTCTTCCTTCCTCTTCACCTTTATCATCATCTTCTTTCTCTTCTTTCTCTAAACACAACCACAAGGGACATGATCATGATGGAGATGACCAATGAAACTAAGATGATCGTAGGGATTGTCACGCAAGTCAAGATCTAGGGTGTAGGCATTCAAGAGAGGCTCATCACCATGAATGAAGGGGTAGTAAAGGGAATCATAAGCTACAATGAGCCTTTTATTACTACCTAAAGCCTACTAAACATCATAGAGGTAGTGAGAATTCCAACAAGACATGTCAAAGATAGCATAAGCTTTTGAAAGGTAGTTCTTGTAAAGTGAGATCTATTATCAAAAATTAATGCACATGACATACCAAACCTATTTACAACATTTTGTTATATAAACTAAGCAGTAGTCAAAGATGTATCATCACTGATGGCTACTAATTTTGCTCATTTCATACAATAGTCAAAAATGACTATGATGTACACCTTTCCATTTGACATGTATGTGATGGGATCCATGAAATCAATGCCTTAGATGTGAAAGGGTTCTAGTGGTTGGATCCACTATTGAGGTCCCTCCATTTAAGCAATCATTCCACCATCTCATTGGCATCGTTCACAAGAGTGGACATATTGGTGAGCATCCTTGAAGATTGTTGGCCAATAGTATCCTACCATTAGGAATTTAATGGCTATGCATCTCCTAGCATAGTGCCCCCCAAAAGGACCCTCATGAGCATCCTAGATAACATGTAGTTGATTAGCATCAAGGACACACCAACGAACCAGTCCATCAATGCATAGCTTGTAGAGGTGTCCATTGATCTCCATGAAGCATTTCACCTGGTGAAGAAATTATTATTTCTTTCGGTGGTCCAACCCTTGTGGCATTTCTTGAGTGAAGAGATAGGTGATAATGCCATCATACTAGTTAGGCTTAGTGAGAAATTATTTAGTTATAACCCTAGCAAATAGGAGTTCATTAGGAAATAGATCAGATAGTGGGCTTTTGTCCTCTTTGTTGTCCCATCACAACCAAGACAAGTGATTAGTAATCACATTCTCAATTCCCTTTTGATCTATCATCGTAAGATTGAATTCTTGTAAGATCACTAGCCATTGTATAACATGGGAGCTCATCATTGGCTTGTTCATTATAAAGCGAATTGCATTATGGTCTATGTGCATGACACTTTGTATCCAAGCACATAATGCCTAAATGTCTCTAGAGAAAACACCACTACCATCAACTCTTTTTCTATGGTGATGTACTTTAGTTGTGCATCCACAATGCTTCATCTTACACAGTGGATGTAGTATGGACTTTTCTTGTCATCTAACTATGTAAGCATAGCTCCCAAGGTGTAATTTGATGCATCCATTATAACATAAAATGGTATGGACTAGTCAGGTGCTTGTAAAATTGGAGTTTCTACAAGTTTCTCCTTCAGTTATTCGAATGGTCTTTCACATTTCATGGTCTAAATAAATGGAACATATCTCTTTATTAACTCAATTAATAGTTTTTTATCTTAGTGAAATTCTCTATGAATCGCTGGTAGTAGTGAATATGTCCAAGGAATGATCAAACATATTTAATAGTTTTTGATTGGCAAGTAATTCCTTGGATGACCTTTATTTTTTTAGCTCTACATTAATTCCTACTTATGATATTTGGTGCCCTAGTACAATGTCCTTCTGGACCATCAGATGACTCTTTTTCCAATTAAGTCATAAATTTCTTTCAACACATATTTTTAGTACTTGTCTAGGGTGGTCTAAGAATTGTTCAAATGTATCTCCATAGGTGGAGAAGTCATTTATGAAGACCTCCATACCATTATCGATTTTCTATTGAAAAATTCTTAAGACCAAGCATTTGAATATAGTAGGGACATTACATAGACCAAAAGGCATCTTGTGAGATGCAAAAATCCCTCATGGACTCATGAATGTTGTTTTAGCCTGGTGCTTTGGCATGATCTAGACTTGGTTATAGTCATTATAACCATCTATAAAACTATAGTAGAAATGCCCAAATATTATGTCTAACACCTGATCAACAAATGACAATAGAAAATGATCTTTAAATATTGTCATATTCAATAGCCAAAAATCAATGTAGACCCATCACTTTTCACCTTTCTTTGGCACAATATCAAGTGGACTAACCCACACACTATCTGCAATGGGATAGATAAACCCCACCTTTAGTTTGGGATTCAATCACCTCTGTGGCTACCTCTTTGGCTTCATGGCCAAGTTGATGTAGATCCAATGTTGGCATATCTTATGATCAATCCATGTGAGTTCACGATATGACCAAGCAAAGGATGTAGATCATTTTTCAACCATATTTAATAGCATCTTTTTCTGTTCTTAAGTAAGATTTTCATTGATTATTATCGGCTTTTCATTTTTTAAGAACACACATTTCATGCTAGCAAGTAGATTTTTTAATTCAAGGCACTCTTGCTTGAAATTTCCAACTCTTCAAGCAAGAGTGCCTTGAATTAATAGCAAGTAGATTTTTGAATTCAAGGCACTCTTGATGAACATAATTTCCAACTCTTCTTAGTAGGTATCATCATTTGTATTATCAAAGAGTTGGTGATGAACTTTCCCTAGTTCATCCATGCCTGCAACATATGCACATGTTAGGCTCTTAGTATGCCAACTCTAATATGATCTTGCTCTTCTTGAGAGGAGGTAGGTTTCATGTAGTATACATCTCATGAGAAATTATTTTGACATTAGAACTTAAATCAAGAAGAGCTTTAAATGGTTTATTCCTAGCAATCTACAAATAAATAAGAGGACTCCTAGGATCAGCTAATTTCCTAGAAAGGTTACTAGCCTAAATCCAATTAAATATGGCATGATTGAGCATAACAACATGGATTCGGGGTGGGATTTAGTTTGAATGGGGACTCAAAGAGATTTCATATAGAGGGAAATGGTGAAATGGGGTTACCAAATATAGGTGTATGTGAGGGCTTAGATGGACTATTGGATTGGAAGAAAGGTATTTTCTTAGATCAAGTGTCTGAGCCACTCAGTTGATGAACCAATTATAAATTAATAGCCTTGGTGGCATTGCATTATTGTAGTTGAGCTAGGAGTTCACCTTGCATAGATGGAGAAGGTGGTAGCTATGTTGAAGGTGGAGGAACATGTGCAGGAATAGAAGAAGGATAATGGTAAAAGGTGCTATCCCTCCTTGCATGTGGAGAATGAGTTTGATAATAGTCAAGAGGGTATTAGTGAGGTTAGAAAGTAGAAATGTGACTGGAAAAGTTCTGTGGAGATAGGGGTTGTTGAATGTAATACCCATCTAAATTAGGTTATTTGTTAGGGTATTGCTACCTTGGCGATGCTAGTGCTTATGACTATGGTTGCTACCATAGTTCATATTGCTCATATGATTGTGGTGGAGTTCCACTTAGATAACACCATTGTTGCTGGTGGAACTACCTAGAATTACCTTGGGGATAAGGCAACCTTCTAGGTGTTTTCCTTTGTCCTAGTTGTAGATTCAGAGCATACATCCTAGACTCTTGTAAGTGCGACATAATAGGGAAACATCCCTTAGGATGTTCATAATGGCAAATGTCACACCCACCATCATCATCTAATTTGGTTTCCTCAAATTCCTTTACTACAACAATCTTGCCCTTACCTCTTTGATTGGAACATTCAGCTTCTTTGCACCTCCTACGATCATAATCACTACCTTGTTTCTTAGACTCTTCAATAATTTCTAGGACAGCTTGAAATCTACTATCCATAGAGTTCCATAACTGATCAACCTTGGCCCAAATTTTTGAGGCAAATTTTTAAAGCAGTAAGATTTTTTGATTCACTGCCTCATCAAGTGCTGATTCTTCCTCGCTGTCATAAACTGAACCTCCCTTTTGCAAATGGAAGTATCATGGTTTTATTCCTCTACACTTTCACATTTCTTCAACTCTCCTTCTTCTTTCATTACTTGCTTAATCAATCATTGAATCTAATGGGCTCTTAATTCTGACAATTTCCCTTGGGCATAGATGCTAAGAGTTCTCCTCATTTCTAATTGGAGCCCATCTACTATGTGGTGAAGTTGCTCCAGTTGAGAATAACCATGGCTAGAACATCTGTGCAATAAGGGATAGTATCAGTCCATAGCGACATCCAATGGTTCATGTGTCGCTTGTTTCCATCCTTGGATCTACCTCCTCAAGTTGGACACTTGAGAGTACATTTAATATTTTTCATTAAATAGTTCAAGCATTGTACTCCACCATCTAATAGATTCTGGTTCTAAGGACTGGTACTAGTTTTTTTCTTCTTTAATGAGTATCCTAGGGAACAACTTAAGCTTTTACCACTCATTTTTTATATTTTTCAAGAAACATGCATCATGTAATGCATGGAGATGGTTCTGTGGATCTGAGTTATATCCCCCTTTGAACCAAGAAATATTGTTCATGTTTATCCTCTTGATCCGACTATCCTTAATGTGCATTGTAGGGATTCTCACTGCCTGTTGAGCATGCTTCAAGTAGCCAACAAAGGTTCATTGAGGCCATGATTCTAGTTCTTACGATGCCCTTAGCTATCCCTCCGTTCATGGCAGTGAGTCTCTCTTAAATGCCTATGCCCCTGGTCTTGACTTGCCCAATGGTCACTTTCATTATCTTGGTCTTCTTGGTCACCTCCATCACAATCAAGTCCCCTTTGATTCCAGTTAGAGTCAGAAGAGGAAGAAGATAATGACGAAGGTGAATAGGAATAAGGACTAGCACCATCATGGTGCATGCTACCCCCTCTTTGGTGATTGCAACCATGATCATGATGTTATTTTTTATCTACATCCTTACCTTGACTCTCCTCTTTGGATCCTTCTTTGTCATTAAATCCATTCTTGTCATAATTCAAATTATGAATCGTGAACTGTAGGTTCTAATTTTGACCTTCTTCATCAAAATCAAAGAGAGGAATTTCACTAAATGAAAAATCCCCAGAGAAGGATTCTCCACCATCCATTTGGTATAGCAGGTATGGGGAATTAGTGAACCACTTTCCCTTCATAGATTCATAGCATTGTTCTAGTCGTCGATCCCTTAGACATTGTGCCTTAGTGGGATGATAATCCTTGGCATTACTATCTTGCACAACGTACTCAACATGAAGTCCCTGGAGACCTAAGCACACAAGGGTTTGTTGGAGCATCATAGGAACAAATCAATTTGGTGGAAACATAATGTTGCCCTTCATGTCATGCCACTATAGTAGTTCATCTAGGTGTAAGATGAAGGTGGAATTGGGTATGTATTCATTAGGATGAGCCTATACCACTTTATATTATTGGGGAACCTACTGATGTACTCCATCAGACTTGGACAAAGAATCACTCCTGTGAGAAGAAGACATCTTGTGTTAGAAAAATGAAAACATAGTGTGCCTCTTTAAAATTATTGTAGCAATTTTAATGTATGATATGACTTTTAGGATTTGTTCCAACAATTTTGAATAATTTTCACTAAGTCCTAGATAGCTCACATAATAACTAAAGGTCCTCAGAAATTGTGCTAATGATGAATAGCAAAGTACCCCTACGCCCAACTAGACGAATCACAAGTGTTCACTTGTGATCTAGTTAAATTTTGTAGACCTTAAGTTCTTAAGTATACTAGTTTCATGATAATCGTTGTCTTATCAACTATACTTGTGGAGCTTAATGATATGGTTAAGTATAACTAAGGCACATCATTTTTTATTATTTTGTATTTTATTTATCTATAATTAAGATCAGGTTGAAGCATAATTTATAATCAAATTAACTTAATCTAATTGTTGATCAATAACTAACTATCCTAACATACATATCTAGTCCCACTTTCCATGCACATCCTAAACACATATAACATTGTTGAATTACTATACATTAAGCATTACTAGGTTTACCAAGAGGCATACTCATGCTCGAAGAAATTGTACTTATGTGCTTAATTAATTGACTGTTATTGAATCTAATTACCTTACATTGGCTTAATTACGTAGAAGCATTAAAGGAAATTGCATAAAACATTAAATGCATAAATAAAATATTTAAGCTAGCCAAGGTGCTACAAGGTTTGATCATAAAGCTCGTATTTATTTCTACACACTATTGTGCTCAGGTACAACAATGCTCGAATAAAGATCTGTACACTCAATGACTTCTACTATGGGCACTTTGGAGCATAACAAAACATGATTCATCAACCTTAAAGAAAGAGGAAAAAACCAAGTGGGAATGACAAAGCGTGTGACCTTAAGGGGACTTGTTGGATTCTCTTCTTGACTTCTTTCATGTGGTTTATGACTCCTCATGGAATGTATCATCACTCCATTGTCGACCAATAATAGGAAGCCAAAGTATTTACATGGTGTGGTTCCCATACAAAATCATAAAAATATAAAATCCAATAATAATAATAATAATGGGAATTCAAATCACATCCCTTAGATAAAATAATAGGCTACAAGAACTAGTTATGGGGCTGGAAAGACATGTTACCCATACATGAAGGTGTTCCTCTAACTAAGGCCCTTCCTTGCTTCTTCTCTTTTCTCTTCCTGGAGTGATGATGATCATTCTTTGTGATGGTTGTGGATTCATGATGGTTGGTAGAAAGAAACACATCAATGCAAGGTCATTGTTAATGGTATGGACTTGCTCTAAAACCTAGATGGATAGGTATGGTAGTCATTTTAGTCACACTTAATACAAGAACCTATTGCAAATATGGTTAAGTACCTTACATCCCTATCTCTACAATCCACTCTCATCCCATTATTCACCTCACTACTACATGTGATTATGAGCCCAATGGTTTTGTATAATATGGTATAACATCCCAACCAAGGAAGTTGTGTGTTTTTTGGAACAAATACATGATCTACATTTAACTTCTAGGGTGCCCATGGACATCTCTAGAAGTGGTTATGCAAGGGCATTATGGTAGGAGCCTACTTTGGGGAGGACCCACTTGCATAAATTTTGTTAATCATGGCTTTGAACTAACCTTCAAATATTCTTCATCATAAATGAGTTTCTCTAAATTTATGCATGCTTTTGGGATTACTTCTCATTCATTTCATTAATTTTTCCTACTTTTCTATTTCCATATCCATTGATATTTTTTGGCCATCTTCTAAATCAGACCTTGGTTTTAATTGTTCAAAAACTTGTGCACTTCTAGAGTTATGCTTATTAGTCATGGAATGCCCATTTGAAATTTTTGAAATTTTTCCAACATCCTATTTTCAAATATCATGGTAACTAATAGTAATTGATCAAAATAATGCAAATAGCTTGATGATTTTAGTTACTTCATAGCCTTGGGCATAGTACACCGTCATCAACTTGTGCTTAAATGCAAAATAAGGGATCTAAAAAGGGTTAATTATTAAGGAAAATTTACCAAAACTAATGTTGGTTCTTTGGTGACTACAGGTGATTCTAAATGGGATGCCTAAGGAAGAAGGTCTTTTTCCAAGCATGAACACAAAGCCAAGAGAGATATAATAGAGGATATGCCCATGGACAAATAGTAGCACATATAAGATAATGACTCAAACATCACATGATTACTCAATCCATGGGACGGTGAGAAGAAATTTCAGTCCATCTTTCAAGAATGGTCTACATAACAAGAAAAGCATCAACATAATAATCAAGGTTGAAAGTCTACCACTACTAGTAGCAACAAGAAGAATCATCTTTACCAGCTTTTTGAGGACCTCTACAAATTTTGTAATCTTCAAAGTCTATCTAGCATTTTTGTTACTTTATCATTTTTTCTACATCCACTTGAATAAAATTTTGTAATGTGGCACTTAAGGTTAATTAGTACTTAGGTAGTCAATAATCCCATCCTTTATAATATTTTGTAAAGAACTTGTTCCTCCTTTTTTTCACTTGAGGAAGAGTTTTCATTCAATCATGGGGGTATGATGAATCATATTTTGCTTAGGGCCATATATCAGATCCTAGATATTAGAGGCCTGATATCAAATCTCATGCTACGTTATCAAATATATGATATCACGAGATGCACACTTACTTATAAATACAACACATGGATGCACAATTCATAGTAGTTTTAATTATTTTGTCAATAGAGGAGCCAAACCCTTGCAATTTTATTTTGTAGTCTTAGAGAATAGTTAGTGAATGCCTACAATGTGGATTTGAGTTAGTCGTATGGCATCTTATTTGAGTGGCAATGTACCTGAACACATTCAATGAATGGTAGTAAGATCAAGATTGATTCTTATTCATTGCAAAACTTTGACTTAGATTAGATTTACTTTTAATACAATTTATATTCCATGTACTTAGTTAATATATACATTTCATGCAAGTTAATCAACTGGTGAAATGAGTGTAACCAGTTTCAAGTATAAACATATATTTTCTTGGTAATCCCAGTAGCATTATTTCTTACTTCACCCAGTAGCGAAGCTTTTGGTAACCCTAGTAATGGATACATGGGTTCAAGATGTGTATGGAAAGCTAGGAATATACACTCATTTCCCATAGGCTATTTTATCCTTTACCTTTCTATTTTTAATTAGATTAAGTAATTAATTTCTCTAATATTGTTATGAGTAGCATAAGGCCAAAGCAACATCAATAATCATATACCTCACTTTGGACTGAATCATACATGGCAAAGCTACCACTAGTCCAAGTGGGAAGACAATGAATTGTGATCAAGGCATAAGGATCTAAATACTAGAAGTAGTCCCATCCACAAAAATTTAATGGATCATGTTTAAATGCTTGTGGTTTGTATGGTTGGGCCTAGGGGATACCTGTTGGTCATTAGATATCCATCCCACATAATGAGGGGTGGGTAGTCCCTACACCTAGGCATATGAATCACAAGCATACACATGCAGTTCAGTCAAATTCCATGGACTTTGCTACCTAAGCTCTAATATTTCTAAATAGTGAATCATATAGTGGTAAGTCATTATCTTCTCAATCCACACTTGTATTTTCATTGTGTGTATGGTTAAGTAGGATTGAGGCATACGGTGTTTATTTTTTATGATTATTTTATTATATATTTCTTCTAATTACTAGATGATTAAATGAAGATTTAATTATTGAACTGATTAACTAATTAATTAATTAATTAATTAATTATTCAAACATAGAGTACCATTCCTACTTAGTGAACTTATATTAATGCCACTAAATTACCAAGTGTATACTACTAGGCGTACCAAGTATCCACTACTGGGATTATCGAGGGTTAATACTTTATGCTCGAAGTGGTTGTGTTTATGTACTTATGATTATTTGCATTAATTACTTAAGAACATAAATGTGATTACATGTAAAGTAAAGCATTGAAAAGTAAGATTAAACTAGTTTAACAACTACAATGGATGTAGGAACTTTGAATTTTATTATTGTTCATGCCAATGTGCCCAAGTATATGAGCATTCGTATAAAATTCTATGCAATTTTATAAATTCATGTTGTGGGTACTCAAAGGGAAAATATTCTAACTCTCAAAAGAAGAAACTACAAGAGTTAAACTAAGAATAAGATTGAAAGGTTCTATAAATGCAAAGGGTATGTGCATTTATCTAGGAAACATTTGCATCAATGTCAATGCACTTGTGTCAATGCATCCTAACATGCATCGATGGGGATACGTCAATGGCCATCCATTGATGTAACCTATATTATTACTATTTATCATACCCTAATAACTGACTAAAAAATAGTCTTTAATTGAGCAAAATTGGGATCAAGTTTCTTACAAAATTTATGAAAGCATGGAATTCTCAAACTATCCCTAGAGGTGGATGCTCATGTGGTTCACATAGTCCTTCATCCTGTTCTAATGTTGTTGGTGGCTGAAGTTGTCCTACTATTACTATTGGAAGTTTAAAAGCATTCAAAAGTGTTTTCATTTTCTCCTATTTTCTTTGTGCATTGTACATGGTCCAAGCTACTTTGCCTATATGGGCTAATGCAGGAATGTCCCATGGGCATGGTATCGAAGAAAAAATTTTCTTTGCATTGTCAAACTAGGCTTTGAATATTTTATGTTCAATGTCAAATGTCTTCAAAGGGTTCTACAACTCCTGGTAGTCATTCATCCTCTTTGCTAGGTTTTAGGCAACAAATCATTGATCAATGAATCTGATCTTGAAAACTTCAAGCTTCATGTTGGCTATTTCCAACTTTTATTTGTCTCTTTGTGGAGCTTAAATTTTACCTCATAGAGGAGGTAGGAATTGGCAACTTGTTTCTCCAACTCTAATCTTGGCCTCCTTACTATTAGCATTACTAAGTTTGCATAATGGAGGTTGGTAAGCTCCATATATTTTGTCATATCCTTGATTTGTAAGTACTTTAAGTAGGTTTTTGATTTATTGTATGTATTCAGTCCATCAAACATGGGTTGCCATACATCACCTCTTTACTAGAGTTGCTAAAAGATCTCATTCATCTTCACCTTTATCAATTTTATCTCATTTTTGTTGACTTCATTGAGAAGCCCAACTTGGTTCTTGTAGTGAATTTTCACTTATTTAAATTTCAAAGTTTCATTCTTCAAGGTGGCTATCTCAATTGCAATATTTTGGAGAAGAGCATGGAGAGATTACAATTTTCTACTACCAACCTCTTCAAATCCAAGTTAACCTTAACAAGCTGCTCCTGCTGTTGGCATATGAACTCAACCATTTGGTCCTTTTTCTACACAACATTCTACAAGTGGTGATTGTCCTTGGTGAGGATCAAGTTTTCATTGCAAATTTTCCATAGGTCCTTATCAGTGTTGTTGGCCATGGCCTTTGACACATATGCATTAAAGATCATCATCTCCTTTGCATTCTTGGTCGACTAAAGCTTTTTTTGAAGCTGTTGGAAAACTTCATCTCATGTTAGCTTTTCCTAAGAATGGCGATGTTAGATTGACAACTCTTAACTCAGTAACTTTGGCAGCTAATCATTGATTGGTTATTGTGACATTCTCAAGTTATATGTTGGTAATTAATAGGTTGCCCCTCATCTTGAGAAGTTATAATTGGTTTGTGGTGATTTCATTTGGAAGATCAAAGATCTGCAAAAGCAATTGTCTAATTACAACTAGTCTCTTCAACACCTCCTTGTGTTAGGTAGCACTCATCTCATCACTTCCTACTTTTGCAAACATATGGATATTTCCCATGGCAACAATGTCTGGTAAAAATGCTACAGGGACATTGAGGGCCTCTGCTACTCTATCAACCATCACCTCCACTACTATCTCCTGGTCCATATGTTACATTACCAAGACCATTACCGCCTCACCTTCCTTGAACAGGATAGAGAAGGCCAAAGCATTTTCTAAAATCTTAGGAAATGTTTGTTTGGGAATGGACACTATGCCCTCCTTGGCACTTGAATTGGGCCTAGTGGATGCTTGGTTCCTTTGTGTGGAGAATAGTACGGTCGTTTCATTATCTAGCCAACTAATGGTCCTTGCAATCTTGTTGAGATGACTCATGGCTAGATCGTAAATGAAAGATTCCCCACCACCTATAGATTTTTGCTAAACATATTTTTGACCCATCATGATAACTTATGAATCGGGTTTCTTTGGTTATTCTTTAGTCAAAGTATTTATTTTCAATTCAAAAATAGATAAGCATTGTTAACAAAAGATAAGATCTGATGTTAGGATGAAAACATTGAGCCATTGACAATTTTAGCAAACATTTTTGACATTCTTTTTATTGGCTTAACTTATTTTAGTCAGTAAAAATTTCCATGAAGGGAAGTGATGCATAACCTTGACAAAAGTCAATATACCATATAATAAAAGCACATGGCTAATGTTTTATTATCCATTGAAACTTTCTACTATACATTTCAAATTTATATATCTGATCCATAGAAAAGTCATTGTCAAATCTACTTTGATAGGTAAATCTACATTGGCGATGATTTAAATGATATTTCAAACTCATACTAATAACCATTAACATTATTTAATTTACTAATCTTTTATATTGAACATTAAAATTCCTTTTTCCCTCAATCCAAGTAGTTAAACACACTAATCTATCAAACGTCTCTTTGTTGTAATAGCAACAAAACTTGCACTACTGAAAATTTCTTTGATAGAGTGACTTTCAACTCCCCAATGGAATTGAAATGTGTGGTTTTACCAGGTAAAAAGAAGATACTATTAATAATAAAATAAGATGATCACTTAAGATATTTGTAAAGATTTGAGAAAATCTTCCTTAGATCTTTAGAAAATGTTAAAGTCAACCCATTTTGAGGAAAAAACAACCACAATAATATGATTATGTTTAAAACTTGTCACTTGAATTGGAGCATACTTGATTGTACATCTTTACAAGTTCAAAAAATGGAGGTGAACGTGTATTGATAGATGTGTTTATAAATATTTGGCTTACCTGGTGATGAGTGGCAAGGTATCCCTACACTCAACCATACGAATACAAGCATTTTCACGTGCGATTCGGTCGAACTCCACAAACTAAGTGCCTACATGCCTTATGGAACACCTAAGGTTAATCAATCATTGTCCTCCCAAGCTTACTTGTATTTGTCATGGTTGTATGGTTAAGTAAGCTTAAGGCATGTGATTTTTATATCTTTTATGTTTTTATTGCCTATGCTAAGAGAGAAAAGGGTGAAGAGACTAAGTAACTAACTTTAAGTAACTAATCCTTAAACATCCTAGCATTAGTATCTGTTACCACTTGCCATGTCACACCCTGAACCAATGCAACGCTGCTTGGATTACCAAACGCTATTCGTTACTGGGATTACCAAGCGTAACGCACATGTTCGAAGCGGTTGTACTGAATGCACTTAACTATGAGAGTTGAGGGTTGAGAGAGATTAAGTCCTTAAGAAAGCATTTAAAAATTTAACAATAATTAAAGTCCTATTTAGCTTAGTCCATATGCTACAAGGTTTATCCAAATGTTCATCTTTATTACCGAACACAATTGTGTGCTCAGGTACAGAATTTCTCGAATAAAGATCCGTTCACTTTGAGACTCCTACTACGAGCACATGGAAATTATTCTAACTCTCAAAAGTTTGGTTAAGGTCCAGATCTAGATGGAGAAATAAGGGAGAGCCACCTCTTATTTATAGAACTGGCGATGGACTGTGATATCGCGTACATGATATCACGGCCCATGCAATATCACGTCCCATCACCTGGCTATGCAAATGTACATGGCTTCATTTAAAAATAAGTTATGCAAAATTTCTTAACATTTTGAAAAATTGATCCATGATGATAGAGTACTCATATTTCCAAATCCATTTGATATATTATAGGATTTTTTTATTTTTTATTTTTGGTTTTTACTTTTTACTAAACCAAAAAAGAAACATTTCCATCAAGCTATGAAATAGAGCACCCTGCTTGTCGATGAATATAAGTTTCCCCCTCCAAATGATGAAAAGCATTATATTTTATACAAATGTTGTGTAAGGTTGAATTTGAATTTTGAGGTTAGGCATGGTAGCTTCATGTAAGTCAATTGCATACAAAAAGGGTTTTGTACCCACAAAGAAAGATCTTACTTATGGTGAAAGTTGCTTTAGCAAAGAAGCAACTTCATAGATTAAAAAATTGGATCAGATCGAATCACAGAATCATAACAGAGGGTGGATCAAAAATGGAAATAAATCAAGATAAATTTTGAAATTAAATAGCCAAAATTAGGAATAGAAAAGACATATAGAAAATAAGAATAGATAAAGTTGTTGCTCCTTATTATTATGGTAAAGTTCATTGAGGATGGAAGCTCAAATATAGAATTTTAATTCTCTAGCATGGTCAACAATTAGTACCAAACACTGAATTAAAGTTAATAAATTAATATAAAAATCATTCTATGTAGCATTATATAAGTGATCCAATCCCAAATTTCACAAATAAAGAGTAACTCGCTGAATTGAAAAGAAAACTATGAAAATTCTAAAAACATAAATGTTCTTACTATTTTTTTTAAAAAAAAAAAGATATTGAAAAAATGTTTTATTGTACTTTAGGCTTTTAGCTAAAGCATAATTTTTCAAGGTATTTTAGCTACCTTTGTTTCTATTCCACTTACTTCTATTCCAAACTTCTTACATCTTTGATGCTTATACTAAATAATTTATGATGCCATAAACATCACTACTAGAATTAAATATAACTTAATTTGGTAGCTAACTGATTAAGTCTTAGAATGCCTGATTGTGAGGTATGGATTATAATTTGGATATCTATTTGTTGATGCCAACCTCACCCATGCTAGGCACATGGCCATGATTTACTAGTCTAATTACTAGGGTATGGTCTCACAATTTGAATAAGGATGCTTTCAATGACAGGTATCATGCAACCTTTAAATTGCTATCACTTATCAATAGCTACATCTAAGTTCATCCACGAATGCTAAATAAGGTGAGCAATCCAACTTCTACCCCTACTTCTATAAAATATTAACTTATCATTTTCTCTACTTATTAGATGATCAAATCCCATCATATTTATCATTAAAATGCCTAATTCCTCAACCATCTTTGAGAGCAATCAAATCTGAAGTTGACTATTGCCTATTGACCACTAAGAAGAATATATATTCTTTTGTGTTTGTTTACAAAAATTAATAGTATGAAGAAAAGTTTCATTCAAACCATGAAAAGAGAAATCCCTACTCAGAAGTCTTCCAAAAACAATTTAAAAAAAAAAACATCAACCTTGTAGTATCTACCTACCTTCATTATTAAAATACCTTTTCTTTTAAATCTAGTAATAGTGTCATTGTCCTCATTCACAGTTGAATTAGGTAGAAAATTGCATAGTGGAAAAGCTATTCTTTAATCATAACCATGACAAATGTCATGTTTCATTCATTAATTTTGATCCATGAAGTGGACGTCACCTTAATCATCTCCTTCCACCATTGAAACCTTACTGTATCTAAAAATATCTATAATTTCGTGTATGCACTATTTCCTTCTTGCTTAGCTTAAGGTCAATAATTACAAGCTATTCATAGATGAGACATTTGAATCGCTCTTTTCAATTTACATGCTTCACAAACAATAACATTGGTGAGTTAAAAATAACATGGGATTCTATGTATTTTTTTTCATGGTTATACTTCTATTGTGAATTCAATGATGGAGGATATTTCATTTGTGCATGACCTGGGTGGTGTAAAACATTTTGGTTCTAAGAATTAATAGGAGTTATGTAATGTCCTAGGTGGTGGATGATGTGGTGGTGATGGGAGTTACGTTGGTGGTGGGTGTTACATGGCATAACCAATGGTAGTGAGTAGTGGTGCAGGTGGGTGTCATTATTAGAGGATGTTAACAATGACTTATAAATGGGCAATAGGTTGATGTTGGAAGGATGAGCAAGTTAAGCTTTTCCTCTGTCTTGTAGTAGTAGCTTTGATCTATGTGCGATAGACAACAGTCACCAACAGGGTAGTGTCAAAACTATGGTAGGTGACCTCTTCGTAGACAGTAGTAGGTGAACACGTAGCATAACACATAGTGATTTTGCAAGTGATGTGTGCATCAGTAGTGAATTCAATGATGGAGGATATTTGATTTGTGCACAACCTCAGTGGTGGACAACATGGAAGTTCCAGGCATTACAAGAGTTACGTAACATCCCAGGTGGTGGACAACATGGTGGTGTCGAGAGTCACATCAATGGTGGATGTTACATGGCATAACTAACAGTAGTGGAGTAGTGGTGGAGGTGGGCATCATTATTGTAGGATGTTAACAATAGCTAATAAATGAGCAATGGGTTGACGTTGGAAAGATGAGCAAGTTAAGCCTCCCCTCTATCTTGCAGAAATAGCTTTGATTTACACACTGTAAACGATGGTCATTTGCAGGGTAGCATCAAGAACTGCAGCAAGTGACCTCTAGGTAGACAGCAATAGGTGAACATGTGGTAGCTAGTAGGCATGTGACATGAGCTACGTGAACAATGAGCTAGTAGGCATGTGACGTGAGCTACGTGAACAACGATAAACACAGGTAATGCATGGTGATGTTGTAGGCAATGCATGCATCAGTGGCACGCAGAATACCAATGATGGTAGCAGGCATGACATCAGCAGTAACAATGGCTATAGGTGAGCATGTGATGGTAAGTGGCCTCTTAAGGTCTTTTGCCATTAACGGAAAGGCATGTGGTAGGTGACAGGGAGATGCATGGCGATGCATCAAAGGCCAACAAAAGTTGACCATGCATTAGCAATTGTTGGTGTGTGGTAGGCGGCACAGCAAACACACTCTCTCTCCTCCCTCTACTTCTCAAGTAACAACAACAATTGCAAGGAGGTGTACATTATAGGTATTACGTAGTGCATGACAATGGCAGCAGGCACGATTGGCTGTAGTTTGCACACATGGGTGGCCAACAAGTTGACATGTGCTTGCAATGGTGACGATGTTACTATTGTGTGTCAGATACTCAACTGCATGTCAATAGTAGTAGAGCATGTAGTAGGCATGCATGATGAATGGCAGGTGAATGGTAGAAGGTGCAACAGCAGTCGACATGTGACTAGAGATGCATGGTAGCTATTGTAGCGATGACAACAGTGACAGAGAGGGAACATTCCCGTAGTAGGCTTGACATATCTCTACCTCTTTTAGGTAGCACATGGTAGGCATGTGAACACCACACGACAACTGCAAATGGTGGTGGTTGATGATAAAAAATATCTCTCTCCCTCCCTCTCTCGGTAGCTACAAGAAATGTTGGTTGCGGCAACATCCACAACAATAAAACAACACGAACCAGTAACAACAGCAAGAATTATGAAAAAGTTTAAATTTACTAGTTACTATATTTTCACAAAGTCTTGGAATTTAAAACAGTTATTCAATCTAAATTCTCCCAATTTTCTAGTTTGATTTACTATTTTTTTAACATCACATAACCCTCTCCAGCTAAGACTATTCCTAGGTTTTCATACTCATATAAGAGACGCCCTAGGCAATAGTCTCCTCAAACGAGTTTTCTTTTCTAAGTGTTGGTGCATCCAAAATTTACACATCAACACTATTCATTGTAAACTGAAATTTGGGAAAGATATGCTTGTGTCATGGTATGATTCAATTAAATTTAATTAATGATTATGATTTTCACCATTTTATATTTTGTTTTGTTTAAAATTTTATTATTTTATATTTTCAAACATACCTTCTTAGATATCTAAGACTAGGTACTTCATCAGGTAACATGTTAGGTTTCATATATTTGTAATTTAGTGGATAGGCATGAAAGTAATTATATTTCCTCCTAGTGGTTTAGATAAGATGAAATGCCTATTGTCTTATATATGGTTGAAACAAACTTTCTTTTTCTTCTATATTTTGTGTAAATAAAAGAAAAAAGTCTATAAGTTGAATGATTTGATTATTACTTTGTATTTTTTTTTTAAAAAAAAGCTACTAGCTCACTAAAATAAAGATGTAATGATGGGCTTGTTATATTGGAACTATATGAGTATATGTCTTAGACTAGTAGTCAAATTTTTTCAGGTTCCAATACTCCTTCCTCTTTTCATCAAACTATATGTTAATGTGTCAAATTAGCATACTTGTTAAAACAGAACATATAACTTGCAAATCATAAACCTCATGCTCTAACTATTTTTGTAATCAACTTTGACATATTATCATCTTGTTTGACATATAAGATAAGAACATTATTTAAACCAAAGAAATTTTAACTCCCAAGTAAAAATATCCTAAACCCCATGTTCTAACTATAATTCAATAATGCCTCACTAACTGGTTTTGGCATGCATGTTTGGAGAGTAAGAACATTATTTCAACGGAAGTCATTTCAATTCCCAGGTACAAATATTCTAAACCCTGGGCATATGCTCTAGTGATCACATTAAACTAGTATTTAAAGAGTTTGTTTTTGAACAAAACATGTGAACCAAAAAGGGTTGTCTTTATATGATTACAAGTGCAAGAAAATAAAACTCCATGTGGATCTCTTTTGATGAGCTTAAATTTCACAGTTGATGAGCATAGAGGCTCATTTGGAAAGGTCCTTGGGATGGCACATTTCCATGACACTAATTTTTTGAAAAAAATTGCAATTCCATGCCATCGACAATGTTCCTTCTCAAACTTGAATAACAAACCCTAGGTTATTGTCACAGTAACCAGTTCTTATTGTTTGAATGTTCATTGGATCAAATATCTTCACCGCAAAAATTGATTTTGTATTATGTTTTGTGCTTTGCACTAGTCTGCAACCATGGCTTCCCTTCATAAATCAATGAGATACAACTTTTCATGCTATCATCACACCTGAAATTGTTGTTCCTTCTTAATGACAATGTGAGAAATGCCATTGACTACCTAGAATGATTTTGTTCACCTTTCCCCTTTCTTGGCTATTGTAGACCCAATAAAAATGGCCCACTAATTTCTCTCAACTGTATTATTTTAAAATTAAATATATAATTCGAAATATATTAATTGGTTGTTAGAGGATGAGTTTGAAATATATATTTTAAATCATCTTCAACGTAGATTAATTTTTTTCCTTGGTCGCAAAGTAGATGAACTTGTTAAATAAACTTGTAAACTATTTTATTTCAAAATTTTAAATTTAGTAAAATAAACCATTTTAGTGGTTATCACAATTGATACCCTTTGAGGCTATGCACTACTTGCACTGCGAAAATAGAACAAAACAAGGGCAAATAGAGGCAACTAAATTTCACATTTTTATTCAACTAATAATAGTCTTTAAATAGGCAAGTATATAAATTGGTCAAGATGATTTAAAAAAAATGATGTTAACCAAGCCCAACTACTGGATGAGGTAACAAGATAACTAAAAAAAGAATCATTCATCCCCCTATTTTTCTACCACTTACCCAATTTAGTTTTACCCTCTCAATCATGTTTGCTCTTTCTTTGTTTGTTCATGGTGTTTTTGAGCATTAGTTATGCAAGAGATTTATTTCTCAAAAAAGCCATGAACAAAGAAAGAAAGAGAAAATTTGACTGAGAGGGTAAAACTAAATTGGGTAAGTGGTAGAGAAACAAAGGAGGGATGAGTGATTCCATTTTTAGTTATCTTGTTACCTTGTCCAGTGGTCAGGCTTGATTAACATCATTTTTTATATATATATCTAAGCTAGTGGAGCAGTTTCATGGGCTATGAGTAGAATTTAATTATTTTTTTTATTTTTTAAGTTATCATCACTATTTATATTCCAAATAATATATACTGGTAAACATAAATTGGTTAAAATAAAATTTTTTATATTTTGTATATGTTGATGAAGGATTACATTGCACAATTATTGCAACAAACATTAGAGAGCTGTATAATAGGATTGAGCAAAAGGAAAAATACAATGATAAGTGTGAACTCAATATGCCTAATTCTCCAACTAAGCAAAATGAACTTCTTGTGCAATTATACTTTGGAGATGTTTAGCATGTAAAATCTTTCTATGTCTTTGCACATAAAACGGAGGATGAATCTTTAAACAATCAGTGGTTTTAACTTTAGATAATGCAACAAACATTAGACCCATAAGTTCTCTTGTATAGCGGTTTCATAGGCTATGAGTAGAATTTAATTATTTTTTTATTTTTTAAGTTATCATATCTATTTGCATTCCAAATAATATATACTGGTAAACATAAATTGGTTAAAATAAAAGTTTTTATATTTCGTATATGTTGATGAACGAATACATTGCACAATTATTACAACAAACATTAAAGACCTGTATAATAGGATTGAGCAAAAGGCAAAATACAATGATAAGTGTGAACTCAATATGCCTAATTCTCCAACTGAGCAAAATGAACTTCTTGTGCAATTCTACTTTGGAGATGTTTAGCATTTGAAATATTTTTGTATCTTTGCACATGAAAAAGAGAATGAATCTTTAAAGAATCAATGGTCTTTGAAACACCACAAAATTTTGAGCTTTGCACTTCCCTAGCAAAGAGCAGGTCCCTGCGATCCACAGGCAACCGTGGCTACAGTTGGCGTCACGCATTGCAACTTTGGAGGACAAAAGGCTACATTTTCACTCAGTGTACATCCCCAGGCATAAATGCCCAGCGTATACGCCCAAGCTCACACTTACAGTGTATACGCCCAGCGTATACGCCTGACACCTACAGCGTATATGCCCAGTGTATACGCCTGGCACTCTACAGCATATACGCCTGGCACCCCAGTGTGTATGCCCTGGTACTGCAAATGCACACGCTCGACGACAGAATCTCCAATGATAGCCTGAAGACAACACCAAAGAACAAGGATTGAAGCAAGTGGACACCCTTCAGCGTATATGCCCAACGTGTACGCCAGCATCCATCAGCGTATACGCCCAGTGTGTACGCCAGGACAACATCTTCACCCAAGTTCACACACTCAGCACACCCAGCGTATACGCCAACCTGATACGGTGTATACGCCCAACACTTAATATTATACATTTGTAAATTGTGTACACCCGGTCAACGCGCCACGTGTCGCCCAACCCGAGTCTAGCATAACAACCTGTATAAAAATCCCATTTTTCCACTTTAACCAGGTCGGTTGGCAAAATCCCGGAGCAGACCGGAGAACATTTACGCTGCGCACCAGAGCTGAAACCCTCTTACGCTGGAAGCCTTGTACGCTACAGATACTCTCTACACTCCACCTACCCTGCAAACCAGAGTCATCCCTGTATACGCCGGGGCTTTTCGTCCACCTTGTGTTCCCACATGACTGCGTTAGACCGGTGCACTGTACTTTGACTCTGCAATATCATTGTTTACATTTGCTGCATAAGTTCTTTTATAGTTTTATGTCAATTTGGCCCACGAACTATTTACGCCTATTTACGCTCACACTTCCTTTGCATCCATTTACGCTTTACATTGTTCTATTGCCTTATCTACGCCCGCACGTCGTTTACGCATAACCCAGCGTATTAGCATTTTGCGTACACGTGGGAAAATCCTTGTCTGATCCGCGTGCGGACCACCCAAGGTACTCTGCCTTTGTCACATTCCAGCTCGCCCTCACCCAAGGTAGGGTCTTCTGTACGCGTCCTGCGATCCAGCCGGAGACCGACGATTTCAGGCAGTACAGAAATTGGCGCTAGAAGGAGGGCCTCCTAAAACCCTTGTCTGCAAAGTTCCCAGCGTTTACGCTGTTAAGCGTCTACGCCGCTAACTGCATGTCGCTCCCTGCTGAAATCCTTTAGTGGTTACGCTGCCCAGCCTAAAACCCGAGTCTGTAACTGTCCAGCGTCTACGTTGTTCAGTATTTACGCCCCCTCGTAAAAATTCTCTAAAAGCCATACGCTACCTTGTTTACGCTGAGCTTTGCTTTTACGCTGTGCATCGTTTATGCTATCATAGTTTACACCCTACATTGTTACACTGAGCCTCGTTTACGCCGAACCTTGTTTACGCCGAGTCCAGTTTACACTCCCTTGTTTTTTTACGCTCCCCTATTTTCACGCCGCAACTGGTTTACGCTGTGACCTATCTTACGCCGAGCTTGTTTTACGCTCCTCACTTTTACGCTGAGCCTTGTTTTAGGCTGACTTGCTTACGCTGCACCCTTTTTTACATTGTACCTCTACGCTGTACACTGTCTAGCGTATACGCTGAGCCACTTACGCCGTAGACTCATCTATGCTCAACGCCTACGCTGACCATATACGTTGTATACATTGTCACTATACGCAGTCCATTGAAGCGTATACGCTGCATACTACACGACACTAACTTTGCATCTTCAGACAGATTCACCTCCGTGACATATCATCATGAACCCCGTAAACAACACTACGGATGCCACCACTCAAGCCACCAACATCATAGACACCATGGCTATTCAACAACCCACCATGCAACACCCGGGAGTACAACCCGTAGCGGAACCCCGCCAGTCCCTAAGGTTGCAGGGGAGAGATCCAGCCTCCAACATTATCACCCAGGATCAGTATAATTTCATATGTATTAAGTTACAAGCTGGCCTCGCCGTTGACCGAGCCGAAATGGAAGTCAAGAGGCAATTCGAAATCTTCTACATGGGAGGATATGAGTTCACACCTTTCCCATATGACCTAATTCCGATTCCCGAGCAGTACTCAGAACTCATCACACAGCTCCTCCTGCAAAGGAACCACACGCTAGGTCAGCATGCACTCGAGACCCGACTAGAGGAAGAGGATGACTTCGTTGCCCAGTCCGAACATGAGAACTCCTACCACACTCTCAGTCCGCAAGCGCACGCTAATCCCATTTTTCATCCGGACGCAGGGGAGATCATGCCCCTCCAACCCCTCAGAACAACTCACACGCAAATTCCTCCATCACACACATCCTCATTTTCCCACGTGCCACCTCCATCTGATCCCCGATTCAGCACGCTCCCCCTTGCCATCATTCCCGAGGTGGTAGTCGGCCCATCTTCACAAGCATCACCCCCTCACGACAGCGTGGGAGTAACACTCTTACCCTGAGTGATAGGGATGCCACACGTCATACCGGCCCCCACATCCATCCACTACATCCCACACGTTCAAATGCATACATCCCCTTCTACTGCCATAACCCAACAGGGAGTCCCTCCACAAAATGTAGTTATACCCCGGGTAACGATGAGCGCTCAATCGCAGCAACATCAACCTCCTAATTATAACCTACCACAACGTATGGTTCAACCAGCCAACGTTCCCCCAGTACAGCCACCACCACAGCAATCACAGCGTTTCCCCTATCACGTGCCACAGGTACAACCCCATCCGCAGCAGCAGCAACATTTCCCTTACAACATGCCATCCGTAGTACCACCCACAACTAACTTCCCACAAGCACAACAGTCGATCGCTCAGCTTTCGGCCTTTCAACCCACAACCCAACAGTCTAACTTGTATACAGCCCCATACCCCTAGCCTGTAGCTTCATCGAGTGCCCAAGATTGGGTGGACGCTAAAAAACTAATGCAGGAATTGACAGATGAGGTGAAACGCCTCAAAACAGCCACCGACGGGGAGCTGAAGGTAGTGGATTTCTACAACGACGACCCCATCAGCTCCTCTGTCCCACCTTTGACTTTGCCCAAAGGTGTCCCCTTACTGACGTTGACTAAATATAATGGGGAAACAGACCCCAATGCCCACCTCATAACATTTCGATTGGAATGTGCGCTCCTCCAGGCATGGCCTCATTCCATCCTCCGAGTGTTTCCCATGTCCCTCACAGGGAGAGCGCTTGACTGGTACCGGGCCTTGCCCAGGAACTCTATCTTTTCCTTGGATGATCTTTTACACCAGTTTGTAACTTGGTTCAAGTACAACTTGAAACCCGAGGCCACACTGGACAGCCTCATGCAGGTTAAGCAAGCACCGCTTGAACCTGCATAAAAGTTTATTCAGAGATAGAGCGTGGCTCTCAACGAGCTACACGAGCCAATCTCTCCAACTTATCTACTCACAATTCTGAAGGGGGCTGTCAATGACTTCTTCAAGTCCAAGTTATACTACCTTAATGTGCAGGATCTTAATCAAGCATTTGTGCAGATAAAAAACATAGAGGAAGCAGCTCAAAACAGCCACGACCCAACATACTTGGCCTTCAGAAACCAACACACTAAAAAGGATAAAGAGAAAGCCAAGACAATGATAGTAGCGATAGCAGGGACCCAACAAACCAACATCACACCCCAACAAAAACCACCCGCAACCCCTACTAACTACTATAAACCCATTCCCACAACAGCTCCAGAGTCATCATCATCACAGAACCCGCCAAACCGTACACGCAATTTTAAGAGGAAAGAACCCTCTCAATACACACCTCTGCCGATGAAACCATCTCAACTCTTTGATCAGCTCTTGAAAGCTGGGCTGATGACACACAAGCAGTTATCCCCTGCGGCTATCCAAAGACATGAACAGTTCTGCCAACTCATACAGAACCCAAGCTTAGCAACCTCGGATGAGCCACCCGTACCCAAAGGCTTTAGGATGGATCGCTTCTGCGACTACCACCAACGCAACGGGCACGGAACGGATTACTGCTTCACCTTGAAGAAGGATATCCAGCGGATGATCGATGATGGAAAAATTACTTTCGATGAGGCTAACTCGGTCCAGCCGCAGAATCAGGCTATGGGGGTGTACAAGGATCCCCTGAACACCCAAGACGTCCCATACATGATTTTCACGATCTACTTCGATGATGATTCCGAGGTAAGTAACATCAACACCATCTACCCCCAAAACACACACGAAACGTCTCATAGGCCATTCATAGTGCGGATTCCTCCCGCCGTGACCACAGCCACATCCTTAAAGCCACTAATCCCTCACACTCGGCTTGCTCCCTTTGTAGTCTGAGCACCACCGGCTGTTGCAACAGTGGAGGCCCAACCTTCACCAAAACCAACCCCGTACATCGTTAGGACACACGAAAGTCCTAACAATTATCAAACGTCCATCTCACAGGCATAAGGCAAACCTTGTCCTTACGTCATTAAGGCCCCTGGTCAGCCTTCGGCTTAAATACTTCCCACCGACCAAATGCAACTCCGCCTATCCCCATATGTGATGCGCATCCCAAGATAACCTGAGGCTCCGCGACCAGCTCCACCCCCACGCCACACGCAAGAACGCCTAGCTGATAGGCTTACGCATGAACGATTGGAGAAGGAGCGCCAACGGTTGGCTCTGGGGCCACCCAAGCCTACTCCACTTAGCTCCATACCCATGTCATCATCTAACAACCAACCAAATGCAGGCAGTAGCGATGAACCATCTAAGACCCAAGAACCACTAGAATCGGCAGTTCCAAACAAAGATGACAAAGTGACAAAGTGAGAAATAAAATTGTTGGGCCCAATGGACTGAGTCATCGCCTGTAAAAACGTCCCTGACAGTAAAGACTTTGCGATGGCCTTAACGCAAGTCACCCAAGCGCTGAAACAGAAGAACACTTCTTTGAGCTTGTATGACTTAGTCCTAACATCCCAAACTCATCGGGAAGCTCTCGTACGCATGCTAACGTCCATCCCGGTCAGTGAGGACTTGCCTCCAAGTGAACCGGCCATTCATGCCGTAATGTATCCATCTCACGGTGCCATCCCTAAACCCTTGAGCTTCCACGATGATAACATCAGAGTGGACAAAAAGACAAGGGAAACAACAAAAATCCCCATGTTCATAACCATACACATAAATCAGTTCAAAATACATAGAGTCCACGTAGACGATGGGGCAGCAACCAACGTTGTACCATATCACATCATTGAACAACTGGGACTTACTGACTTGATTAAACCTACGACAATGACATGTTTAAGGTCATTCAGCGGGTCACGTGTATTGGTCAAAGGCACGATAACCTTAAACTTCATAGCAGGAGACCAGTTCCCCACTTCCGCTGACTTCCTAGTTGTTGACGAGATGCCAAGATTCAACCTCATATTGGGAAGATCCTGGTTGGCCCAATTGAGAGCCGTTTCCTCCCCCATACATCAAGAGATTCACCTACCCTATGAGGGTAGAGAAGTCATCATACATGGGGAAGTGGTCACTCCTATCATCTCATCAAACATAGACATAGACCAAGGATCAGAAGTTGAGCTCGAAGGACCTAACCGAAACGACAAGAACCCCCAACCACCGGTAAACAGTAAGCCCTTTAACATAGAACAAAAATCTCCTGAAACCGAAACACCTGCATCCGACACTCCACACACATCGCCTCATGAAGAAACCAACATTGAAACAATGACGGACACCGAAGTACCTGAAAATACCGATGCCGAAAACATTCAATCGGACGTCTCCTGGACCGAACTGCCATTCAACGTAATCAGCGAAGGAGACGCAGAATACAAAATCATACCGGTTAATACACCCCCTGACATGAAAATAAAGAAGATTAAAAAACAACTAAAATAAACACCCCTAGTCTGAAATGGCGTTAAACTATAACATGTCCGAAATGACACTAAACTACGATAAAACCCAAAAACGCCAAAAATCATAACAGACAACAAAAAAAAGGGGGGAACAAAAATTAAATAGCACCTCTTATCCGGAAAGACGTTAAACTATCATGTCTGCAATGACATAAAACTAGCCACGATCAGAAATGGTCGGTCTACTACGAAACACCTGCTTTTTCTAAAATACTACTCGCTTACAATGGAGCCCGAAATGGCCTTAAACTACGCATACCTTGTTTTCCCTTTTTACATATCATTTATCTTCAGTGCATCACCTTTAAAACAGAAAAGAAAACCTGAAAAAAATATTTTAATGTCGTGTCGTGTGTGCAAACAATTTAAAATCAACAAAAAAAATAGTTATTCATGCAATGTTGTATAAATGGTGCCTGTCTTTCTCAATATTTTCCATTTACAATGCCTTTATCAATTGGAATCAGTAGAAATCCAAAACAAAACAAAAAACTACAAAAGCACTAAGCGTCTGTGATAGGAGGATCATCTCCTTTAGAACCACCAGTGTCAGGGGCCCCTGCTCCACTGGGGCTAGCCTCGTGAGTATCATCGCCACCCTCATGCTGAAAACACCAAAAACAAACAACCAACACAAAATAAGCAGATGTTAAGCATTTTAAACATTATCCAATAAATTAACTTCATAAAGAAAAAGCGCTTACCATAGGGGATCCCCCTAGGCCAAACTCCAGCCGACAAAGGATTTCTTCCTCTGGAACGCTGGCCCAATCTGTTCCGTCCAGGCCTCAATCAACATTTGTCAAAGCCTTGCCTTTGTCGACCACTGACCAGGTAGGACATTTCAGAGGAAATTCACCTACAGACACCTCCCCAAAAGCAGTGGTGATGACCCTTGTAGGCGACTCCATTTCCACAATTGTGTTTTGGGCAAAGGTATCGAAGGTAGAACGCAAACCCAAACCCTCCACAAACATCTCCAACTGCCGCTTTTCAATGGACATCTCTTTCAATGACTTCTTGTACTGATGTTTATGGTTTTTCTCATCCTGGCCCCATTTGCGAACCTTGGAAGTGAAAGCCTTCCAATCTTGACACTTAAGGTTCAGGAGATCAATTTGAGCTTTGCATTCTGCCATTCTCCAAGTCAGTGATGCATGATGGTTCAGAAGGTTCCAATACCTGGTGTACGTAATCTCCGATGTTCGCCAAGAGCGATCTCCATTTAGTCTAGCAGTGGCGAACTCGTATCGGGCCTTTAAATCGTCACGCTCCTCTGTTATGGCGGAGACTTCCTTTTCCTTTGCCTGTACTTGTAGCAACAACTGTTCAACAGAACGCCTACAAGTCCACAACGACTTGGCATTGTGCGCAAGGCTTTCTGCAACTCCTTCATAAACAGGCCTTGGTACCTGTTCCACTTCTGGAGAGAGTGTAGTTCGGCATTCCATACTGATGCCCTCAGAGGGATCCCATCTTAGTTTAGCGCCTACCCACGCAGAAAACACGAACATTAAAACGGTACACATAAGGCATGAAGCTCCTAATCTTTAAAAAATTCATACCTATGTCAGGGTGGATTTCTTGGAGATGCTCAACGACCTCTTCCGCGATTCCATCCACAAAATCCGTCTTATTTGGCATCTCGGACCAAATAATTGGCTGACGGGTATGGGAAGAACTAACCTCAGTGGTCCTCTCAGAGGGAACCGTCTTCATGGGAACATCCAACCGTACCGTCCTGGTACTGCTACCTTCATCTAATCCAAAAACACGAAATAAATAAAAAACATAGGAGCCACCATTAATTCAAAAAAATAATAAAAACCAACTAAAAGCGAAGACATACCCTGATCCTTGTCACCTTCTGGGGGATCGCCCAAATCCAACTCACCCTTGAGGAAGCTACTGAACATTTGGTTGATAGCATCTGGGTCGTCTAAAGGTTCAGGGTCAGTAGTCCTCTCTGTTAATAGCTCCGTTCCCCCGCCTTGGCTCTTCTCTGGGCTTTCCTCCTCATTGTTTTTCTCGGTACGCGTATCCTCCTCCTCTCTGATAGTCTCTAAGGCCTGCTTCCTTACTTCATCAAATTGAAAGCAACAATGACACATAAGGAATTGAGACAGGGGTTATAGATAAATGAAAACGATGTAATAACAAGCAGATGAGCTTCGCTTACTAGGTATCTTGAAGCGTATCCGCTTCACGCGCGGCTGGCTTATATTGGTAACTTCCTCCGCAGCGTGTTCGGGCCTTTTCAATTTCGACTTGGCTTTCCCAATGGTCTCTTTAATAACCCACTCTGCTTGTCTGGCGGTTAAAGGTACATCAGCTGGCTCCACCCCCAGACTATCCCGTGTGTGGATGGAATTGCCAGATGATCCCCCTGTAGTAATAGACATGGACTCATCGATACCTTCAAGGGCATCCTGCGATCTCGTTGTCGCAAACAAATGTTTGACCCAAGGGCGGGATAGTTGACCCCGATCCCGTAGGACAAATTTGTTGTCTGCACGCACCACAAGAAACTTAGCAAAATGGTGGAGATTACCGGCGAAGAAGGCAAAGGTGAAGTGCGATTGTGCTTCGATATTCGAGCGCAACCGCACTATCTCCTTATGCAGGCTCGCCAACAAATATTGACCCCAGTTATACTGCATGCCAGTTTCTAAGATACTTCGCATGATGCGCACCGCCTCAACCCAAAAACTCCACACCTGAGAAAGGGTTTTGGGAAACACCTGCGCTCGAAACAAGGGATATAATTCGTTCATCTTGGCAACCTTCGCTTTCCCCTGCATCAGGAATCCCTTGGTGTTCCTCCTCACACCAAGCCAAGATTCCAGCTTGCGAATCGTTTGGAGCTCTTTATGAGACTTGTCCAATATTACAGGTAGGCCATCTGTCGGCATGCCAAACAAGTTAGAAAAGAACATAGGCGACAGATGAAACACCACCTTAACACCCTTAATCTGAGCACTGTACTGAGAAACAGACTCATTAAAAGAGTCCACGATCCCTATCATCTCCCCAATTGAGACATCAGGGCTAGGTGTCATAAAAAGCTCCAGGAGGCCGGCATCGTCCAGGCAACGAGTGAGGGGCGGCGGGGCTTTCTTACGCAACCACTTCTACGCCTTCTCCACCCCCCGAACTTCATTGACGAAGTTGTCTCAGTTCGTCCCGTCGTCACAGGATCCTCACCAGAGGGTGCGTCAACTGTTAAAACAAGTTAAGATGATCATATCAGGATAACCCCAAACAATTGAACAAACCCACTAACGCATCTAAGAAATCTTATCACCCACCGTTAGTGGCCGACCTGGAGGTGCTGCCAAAGTTATGAGGAAAGACTAGCCCCTGATCTGTCCAATATTTGTGAAGCCACCCACGAGCCAAAACTAATTATGGAAGTGGACCATCGAACCCTTTTTCTGAGCCAGAACGGCCCCATGAAGAGTGGGGGCCATCATAAAGGCCTCCAGAGCAGTGTGAGTGAGGGCTATCCCTTCATCCTCGATGAGGGTCCCTTCTGGGTTGGTCTTTGGTTTGCAAACAAATGTGCATTAAAATAAGAAACCAACATCAAATGGAAATAGACAAAACAATAAATGTAAATAGTCCCACCTGGCTATTCGGTATACCGTGCCAGGAGGATTCTGAAACAAAGTATGAGCACGGGCAGCTATAAACAATGTATTGTTGACATAATCCAATCCCAGTGGCAGCAATGTCCACAAACGCGTTAACAGACAGTTTGACTTGCACCCGTGGGTAGTGCCATCCTCAGCCACAAACGGCCCCTCGTCGATGTCTCCCATAAAGACCATTACGCCCTCTGCAGCCCCTGGTAGTATTGCATCAACCACACTCCATGCAGTCACTTCGTCAAAATGCGACCAAATAGCCACCTCGAAATTGGTTAACAAGAAAGCTAGAAATTCGCTAGCACCTTCCCTAAACTAGACCCCCTTGTCATCCACAAATAAAGCCAGGGGAAGATCGCCTTCCTCAACGGGGCCAGTCCATGTTATCACCCCGATGAGTTCAACCACGATAAGGAAGTGTTTGTTGTCCCTGCAACCAATCACAATGCCACAAAACGAAAGTTCGCATCATAAATCGGCAAAAAATCAAAAAATTCGACTAACTGTTTACGCCCAACGTATACGCTGTACACAGAGTGTATACACCAACCCTACAGCTCGAAAAACATAACTTACGGCAAGCATATACGTTGTACACAGCGTATACGCCCACTATTTATGCCTAGCGTATACGCCGGACACAGAGCGTATACGCCCGTGATTCGCGCTCGACATTTACGCCGCATACAGTATACGCTGGACAAACTTAGCACTTAGAGCGATTCAGACTTAGCATATACGCTATCTGCAGAATGTATACGCCGACTAATACTTAGCGTAAAGAACGAAATTTAACTCAGCGTACACGCTAGCCAATTCAGCGTCTACGCTGACAACGATCTATTTTACGCTGATGCCCCAAACCCTTCATGTGTAGCGTACACGCTGACCAAACCCTCGGCGTATACACCCAATTTCACGTTCGGTGTAAACAGTTTATGCCAGAAAGATAAAGCGCTATGCCGAAAAGACAACTGTACACGTACAACGTATACACCGAACAAACCCTCAGCGTATACGCCGTCGCAAGAAACAGAATTTACGCCGATGACAAACAGTGACAAACTTTTACGCTAAATGCAATGCGGAAAAAATGTTTACGCTAGGATTGAACACTGTCTACGCTGCATAGTTACGCTAGTGTGCACGCTGAAAACCTGCATGATCAAAAATCTCTGCGCTCGGCGTATACGCTGAGATCGTCTACGCTACGAATACAGTGAAGCACACAAACAACAACAAAGGCAGGGATCAAGGCTTACCTATGGGACGTCGCAGGCCACGATGGAATCTTTGGCCTGGGCAGACCCTGCAACATGGCCTCCGTCTCTTCGGCAAAGGTTAGATCGGGACCCTTCCACCCTTGGCCCTCCACTTCCTTTCCCTTGCCCATCTCGGAGTGTCTACGCTGACGATCTAAGTTTACGTTGAGCAATTGTCTATGCTAGCGCTAAGTTTAAACTTCAGTGTCTACGCTAGGGTCTCCGCATCTACGCTGGGGATCAGTCTTAGGCGTCTACGCTGAGGTTTACGCTTACGCTAGATATCGTGGTTTACGCTTACACCTTAGCAGGTTTACGTTGTCGCTCATGCTGTTGCTTTCCCTTTATATAGCACCTGATGACGCTGACGTTGATGCCGCCGCCGCTTACGCTGCCGGCAACCGTTTTTTTTTACCTTTTTGCCTTTTTTGCCTACTATTCGCCAAAATTTCCCCAAAAATAATGAAAATTAACTAAAAACAAAGATTATTACATCCTGGTTCCTCCATGGACCCCGTTTTACATGTTTACGCTAACTCCCAATGACGGCCTGGTACGGCCTTAAACTGCCATTTCCTCATCCAATGATGGCCTGGTACGGCCTTAAACTACCATGCGTTCAGGTGTGATGATAATCCACCATTATACACGTACACATAGTTTAAAAGCACCAAAAAAATAAAACTACACCCCTTTGCTTATGCAACTCTCGGTTTATTGGCAGGAGCAAGCTCAATGGACTGCCCGCAGTTAACCGCACCGTTAACCATTGACGGACCACACGGCATCATTACACAGGACATTGACATAAACTTCATCAATTTAAGTCCACTGATGGACGATGCGGTCATAGCCTCAACGCAGCAAACAACACACAATTACCAAGGCATGACAAAATTTCTTGACATAGAAGCTGAAAACATCACTGAAGACCCATTGGCTGAAACCCCCATTACCATGTCTGATGGGGAAGTCAAGATCTTAAAATTAAGCATGCTGCTACAACCGCACTTGGCCCAAGACGTTCAACATGTGCTTAGGGAAAACATGAAAGCGTTCGCCTGGTCCTATACAGACATGCCAGGGCTAGATCCTAGAATTGTTCAACACAACATTATCCTTGACCCAAAACTAAGACCGGTAAAACAAAANCCAGCATCGATCAACTCATTGACTCGACTGCCAGACATGCCTTGCTATCTTTTATGGATGGTTTTTCAGGATAAAACCAAATACGCATCAACCCGGAACATCAACTTTGAACCACCTTCATGACCCCATGGGGAACCTTTTGTTACACCATGATGCCCTTTGGTCTCAAGAACGCAGGGGCCACATATCAAAGAGCCATGACATTTATCTTTAGTGATTACATGCTACGATCGCTCAACGATTATGTGGATGACATCGTGGTTAAGTCAAAAACGACCGAACAACACGTACAAGACCTCGACTTAGTCTTAAAACGTTGTTTAAAATATGAACTAAGACTTAACCCAAAAAAATGTATCTTTGGCGTCAAAATAGGTAAGATGCTCGGATTTATAGCCTCTGAATCAGGGATACGAGTAGACCTCGATAAGGTGAAAGCCATAACAAACCTGAAACCCCCAAGTAACCTTACCGAGCTTCGTGGTCTACAAGGTAGATTACAGTTCATCAGGCGCTTCGTAGAAAAACTGACAGACAAACTAAAACCTATGAACCACCTATTACGTAAAAATGTCCATTTCGAATGGACTCCGCAGTGCCAGGAAGCGTTCGAAAACATCAAAACAGCACTTGCCCAATTGCCTACGGTCTACCCGCCCCAAAACAACAAGCCGTTTTACATCTACCTTGCCACTTTAGAATCGTCCATCGCGTCTATGCACTGCTAGAAACGAGATGACGGAACTGAAGCCCCTGTATATTACTTGAGCCATGCCTTAGTTGCCCATGAAAGGAAGTACAACGACGTCGAGAGGGCATACTTAGCTTTGGTCTTTTCTCTAAGAAAATGGCGACATTACCTCTTCCGTAATCAAGTTTACATAATCTGTAAGGACAATGTACTGAGAGCTATAACAGGAAAAATTTACAAAACGAGTCAAATAGCCCGATGGAAAGCCATGATAGCTAAGTTTGACTTGTACTACATAGCACAATCATCAGTCAAAGGTCAAGCCATAGCGAACCAAATGGCCGCATCACCAACGCATGACCAAGCAACCATAGAGCCTGAATTCTCGGATGAAAGTATAAGCATAATAGACACTATGCCTGATTACTACGATGCTATTTTAAACTTCAATGGAGCATCCACCTCTCGTGGAGGAAGTGTGGCCACTGTCCTCACTTATCCCTCCGGAGAGATCCGACCCTTTGCCTATCGCTTCAATTTTCACTGTACTAACAACATAGCAGAGTACGAAGGTCTCCTTAGAGGTCTCACAGCAGCACTGGCTTCGGACATCACGCACCTGGTAGTCAGAGGGGATTCACAACTAGTCGTAAACTAAGTTATAGATATTTACACATGCAAAGCCCAACATTTACAACCATACTGTGACTTGGCGAAACGTTTAATAAAACAATTCGAAACATTTGATGTGCAACACGTCTCTCGAAACGAGAACACCATCGCAGACGTGTTAGCCACACTAGTGTTAAATATATCGCTCGATATGTTCTATGCATTGCCAAGCTCCGTAATCAACTGCAATGAACCAATAACCTCTGACACATTGCCGATCGCATCTGTTAGTACAACACACGAGATAGAATGGTATGATGACATAAAAGAGTACCTTCTACGCGGCGAAGCCCCACGACATCTAACAAATCCGCAAAAGGACGCCGTACAAAAATGTTCTAGGCAGTACACCTTGGTAGGGGATGCATTGTGTCGTCGATCCTACGAAGGTATATTGCTAATATGCGTAAGTAGTGCTGATGCCCGAACGATTGTTGATCAAGTACATGAGGGACTATGCGGAGGACACATAGCACCAAAAGTCATGGCCACGAAAATAAGACGTTTAGGTTACTATTGGCCACACATGGAACACGATTGTCTCTCCAAAGTCAAAACATGTAATATTTGTCAAAAACATAGTAACCTAATACATGTACCACCAAACGAACTGCACATAGCACAAATAACATGGCCTTTTTAGAAGTGGGGATTAGACCTTATCGGCTCGATAACACCCTCATCTTCTGCAGGTCACAGCTTCATTATAACCGCGACAGAATACTTCACAAAGTGGGTAGAAGCAGCTCCCCTTCGAAAAATGACTTCTAAACACGTGTGCAACTTTATTCTAGAAAACATTGTAACCCGCTTTGGCATCCCTTTGACAATTATCACTGACAACGGGCCACAATTTAGTAGTGCCGAAACAAAAACCTTTTGCGACCATTTGGGGATCAAGCGTTCGTTTTCCTCCCCTTACTATCCTCAAAGCAATGGACAAGCAGAAGCAACCAATAAGATGATCATAACGATACTTAAGAAAATGCTGACCCAAAGCAAAAGAAAATGGCATGTGCAATTAGTGTACGCATTATGGGCATACCGCACCACACACCGAATGTCAACAGGTAAAACGCCATATAGTCTTGTTTACGGTTCAGAAGCTATCTTACCTTTAGAATTACAGGTACCATCATTAAGGATCATACTCTCCGGACTCCTCGACGACGAGAAAAACAATAATCTACGTATCATTAACCTCAATTCAGCGGAAGAAGAATGCATATGCATGCTCGATCAGATCGAATGGTATCAAAAGCAACAAAGACAGCAACATTGACATGACATCAACAAACGCCCCATCAAAGAAGGCAACCTCGTGCTCAAGGTTGTTCAGGAACATCCGGACAAGTTCTCAGCCAACTGGGAAGGGCCTTATGTGGTCATCAAGGCATTCGATAATGGTGCATTCAAGCTGGCTGACATGGAAGGGAATGAGTTTGCCAATCCTACAAATCATTTGTACCTAAAACCATTCTACGTCTGAATACAAGCTCAGGTACATGAACAGTCCTGGAATTACGACTATAAACTGATACCATAAAACAGTCCTAGATTATGACTTAAAACTAATACCACAGCGTCTGCAAGGACAATAAACTAGCATTCGTCCGGTAGGACAATAAGCTGCCACCGTCCTAACCAATCGGGTCTGCTAAGACTATAAACTAGCTTGCCTCTCCATAGTCCACTAAGACTAGAAACTGGCAATGTAACATCTGTCACGATGCTAAATAGGCAATGTCCAACAGGTTATGACATAAAACTAACCCACGACAGTCTGTCAAGACTATAAACTGGCAAGTTCACATCCGGTACATCACTCCGCCACCATGCTCATTCGTCAGCTTCACTGCATCGCTCGCCATCAATCGCCCTTATCAGTATCACTGTCATCTACACACAGTGCCTGCCTTCCTTCAGCATCTCTGCGCCCTTGGCCGCCATGTAAGTCTAAGCTCGTCTATTCGCTCATGGTTTCTCTTGTCTCCTTGGCGTTATGTTTGCAGGATGACACCCAAAAGTTTCGCACAAAGATGCACTTCGTCGTAAGCAACAAGGTAAGACAATGTTCGCAGCATACCTGGCTAGACTAAATCAAACCATTCACTAGTACATCCCCATTCATCGACAAAATTCCCTATCCATTCGTTAACACTCTATCCCGAAATCTCTTTGACACATCCAGTACATCTAAAACATTGTACCATTGTAAAGCAGCTGCAACACGCAGCACAGCAACTACGCATGAGTACAAAAAAAGAGCCAAAGTTTATGCCAAAAAAAAAGCAAGTACTCATGTCTAAAATGGTCAAAAAGCACCCAGTTGCATGGCTTTGGCTCCTCGCCAACAGGTTCCCCTGAACACTAAACATGGGCCCTGTTCTTCCAAAGCAGGTAACACATCCTTTCGTAGCTTTGGCCCCGCCAACAGGATTCCCTTGAAAGTTAACCGAGGGCCCTATTCCGCCAAAGGACGCACATTGCATGTTTGAACTCAGAGTCTACTAAAACATTGGCTATTGGCAAGGATCAGCATGCCACATACCCAACAACCCCTGTCCACGACACAATTCTTTGGACAGTCGCCAATCCCCGCCATCTCTATCCTCCTACCAGCCACAAATTTCCCAATCCCAATCCCATGTACTACCGAACACGGTGCGATGACGTCTCGTCGAGTGGCAGCGGGCAACGTCTTTATCAAGTTGCTTGTGGTGTTTTGTACTTCTTTGTTGACGCTTCTCGGGTCGATTCCTCCAAGCATCAACAAAGAGGGGCCAATGAAACACCACAAAATTCCGAGCTTTGCACTTCCCCAGCAAAGAGCAGGTCCCTGCGACCCATAGGCAACCGTGGCTACAGTTGGCATCACGCATTGCAACTTTGGAGGACAAAAGGCTACATTTTCACTAAGTGTACATCCCCAGGCGTAGACGCCAAGCATATATGCCCAAGCTCACACCTACAGCGTATACGCCCAGCGTATGCGCCTAACACCTATAGCGTATACGCCTGGCACTCTACAGCGTATACGCCCGGCACCCCAGTGTGTACGCCCTGGTACTGCAGATGCACACGCTCAACAACAGAATCTCCAATGACAGCCTCAAGACAACACCAAAGAGCAAGGATTGAAGCAAGTGGACACCCTTCAGCGTATACGCCCAACGTGTATGCCAGCATCCATCAGCGTGTACGCCAGCACAGCATCTTTACCCAAGTTCACACGCTCAGCACACCCAGCGTATACGCTGACCTGATACGGCGTATACACCTAGCGTATACACCCAACACTTGTAATATTGTACATTTGTAAATTGTGTGCACCCGGTCAACGCGCCATGTGTCGTCCAACCCAAGTCTAGCGTAACAACCTGTATAAAAATCCCATTTTTCCACTTTAACCAGGTCAGTTGGCAAAATCCCGGAGCAGACTAGAGAACATTTACGCTTTTCACCAGAGCTGAAACCCTCTTACGCTGGAAGCCTTGTACGTTACGGATACTCTCTACGCTCCACCTGCCCTGCGAACCAGAGTCATCCCTGTATACGCTGGGGCTTTTCATCCACCTTGTGTTCCCACACGACTGCGTTAGACCGGTGCACTGTACTTTGACTCTGCAATATCATTGTTTACATTTGCTGCATAAGTTCTTTTACAGTTTTATGTCAATTTGGCCCACGAACTGTTTACGCCTGTTTACGCTCACGCTTCATTTGCATCCATTTACGCTTTACACTGTTCTATTGCCTTGTCTACGCCCGCACGTCGTTTACACATAACCCAACGTATTAGCATTTTGCGTATGCACAGGGAAATCCTTGTCTGATCCGCGTGCAGACCACCCAAGGTACTCTGCCTTTGTTGCATTCCAACTCGCCCTCAGGCGAAGGCAGGGTCTTCTGTACGCGTCCTACGATCCCGCAGCCTCTGTTTTTCCTTCTAGCCGAAGACCGACAATTTCAGGTGATACAGTCTTGACTTTGGATAATGCAACAAATGTTAATAGTAGCCTTATCTAGTGTCATTTCTTGAGATTTATGAATAGTCATGGCCCATGCCAACTGTAATGGTGATTGACGAGATGCTTCTTAGACCACAGGTACAATTGGCACATGATGGGGATTACCATTATCAGAGGCATATCCAATGTAGGAGTCAAAATCAACAATAATGTATAATGGTAATGCATGTGGCTATTTACCTTAAGGATACATAATATTGTGAATCATGCCAAGTGCACCATTCACCAATCCTGCTTCAGGCCAAAGGTTAACTGTAAGCATCACCCTTGCACCTTCACATATAAGCAGAGATTGCATTACTTGTTACAGTAGATAGTTGTTGCACTACTTGTTGCAGTAGATGGTTATTGTTGCTAATCTTGAATAGAGTGTTCTTCGCCTTCTCTATTGAGACTAATAGCAGCAGGATCAATGTTTTTAAAAATGCATGAATTCCAATATTACACCTCTTAATCTTGTAACATGATGCCTAAGTTCAATATTTTTAAATACTGCATCACACCGTAACCATCATCACCTTAACTGTTGCCATGATCGTAACCATCACTATAACCATAATCGTCACCATTTATAATAATAATAAATATTCATTATTACTATAATCGTAACCATCACCATTTATAATAATAATAAATATTCAGTATTAACCACCATTTATAATAATAAATATTCATTATTATCCACGTCAAGCCTAGGGGAGCCTAGGGGTCATGGGGCATCAATTGAATAGAGATTCTTTGGCTCACTTGCATGTGGTGTGTGTGAAACACCGTGAAAATTACGAGTCGGCCTCGAGCAAAGATTCGCAATTCAAGCGAGAACGCGCATCAATTTTGTTCAAGGACAAGTTTACGCTCTATCACGCATGGCAGCGTAATGAGCGTAATAAGCTCTAAGGCAGTCGAAGGTAGAGTCCAGAGAAGCACAATAGTTCAATACTTTTTCTCGCAACGCATGAGTAACTTGTCTTTACGCTTGTTACGCGGCGGTGCGTGCCATTGCGTATGTCATCATTAAAGCTGCACATTGTTTACGCTTCATCACGCACAGCTGCGTAGTGAGCGTAAGTTGCACATTGTTTACGCTTCATCATGCGCAGCTGCGTAGTGAGCGTAAGTGACACATTATTTACGCGTGGTTACGCGCAGTTGCGTAGTGAGCGTAAACAATTTTAAGCCTGTTGTTGTTTACACCGGATTACTCTCATACACGCAACACAACGCAAATGAGTGTAATACACCCTGAATACAATTGAAGCACGCTCAGCATGTACCTGCTCTTCACACGCACAGCACGCAAATGAGCGTGTTGTGCGTAGTCACAGTCTGACTGAAAATGATCAAGTCGATGGGACCCGAAACATCTGGGATCCACATCATCAGGGTTGCGCCTTTCCCACGAAGCGTCGCAGCCTATAAATACCCCGGTTGACAAAGATACAGGGGTTGGCAAATCAGAGAAGCAAAAGCATATTTCTGAGTACCAGAGCACTTAGCACTTTGGAACAGAGATACAAAGAGCAGCGTTTTGGCAATTGCTGACGTTATCACCTTACAGTAGAAGCAGAGCATAGTTCGCTTTGAGCACCGGTGACAGGGGTAATCGTTTTGCTGAGAAGGACTCTATCAATCAGAAGCAATTGATCGGTAGACGTCAAAGCTTGGCCTGCCTCGCATCTCAGCCTTAGCCCCCGAGGTAGATCGGACTTCTGTTTAGACTGTTTTGCTTGTTTTTTTGTGCTTGTTTCACATCCTGTAATTGGGGACTCCCCGATGTAATCTCTCATGCAAAATATGCATTTTTAAGTCAAAGCACAGGTCTTGAAACTACGTGCTTCTCTTATGTCAGCCTCCTTTTATCATGTTTTGCATTATCACCGTTGCAATCCGCCTACATCGTTTTCCCCTCGTTTTACGACTCCTCGAACCAGATCGCTTTCTTTTACGCAATTTTCATTATTTTACTGACCCATAAGTCCCTGTCTGATCGACAAGACCGTTTAGGGCGCTGCGGATTCGTTTTTCCAGCATAGCCCTCGTGCGGATCCGTGGCTAAAACTGTGTGCGCCGGAAACTCGGTCGGTATTTCCAGCTGCGAACGTTTTCTGTCGCTACAGTGTGCATGTGAAGGAATACAAAGAAATGAATGGGAAGCTCAGGGGTTAGGGGACATTAATCAAGTAGAGATTCAACTCCCCTACACTGATTCTTTAGCTCCCATGCATGTGGCACATGCATGTGAGGGAATATGAAGAGATCAAACTAAATTGGCACTACAACATATATTTGTAATGCATATTCATTCATAGAGATATAAAAATTTACGTTACAAATGCATAAATAATGTTATTATTATATCACAGGCTTTTGTATATTGACATTATTGTTACAATGAACAAGATATGAATGATGCTAACACCTCATTCATAATTATTATATTATAATTATTGTGAAATACAATAAATGTTATGAGATTATTATAATTAAAGTAATAATCCATAATTATAATTTGAGATATTATAGATTATAAAATTCATTCGAATGGTAAACATTTCATAATAAATAAAGCCAAGATATGATGAAATCTTACTCATAATCCATAATGTTAGAGATATTATTTATTCATTCATAATGCTAACCCAAAATGATTATATCTCGATTAGCATTATCCATAAGATATATATAATGAGATGATTATAAATAACTAACTTTATTTATGATGAAGTGTTTATAATCATTATATATAATCATTTATGTTTATGATTATAAATATATGATTATATATAACCGAAATTATAAGTAACCGAGATAAATATAATCATTGGCTCCTTTGCAGTGACTCTTTGGCTAGGGAAGATATATAAATAATTAGTTATTTATGATTATGGCAAGACATGTGTGTTAGTGAAGAGCTTGTCATCGTTTTCCTCGACATTGGCTAGGATCATCACAACATGATCTTGCCGGAGATCTTCCTAGGGTCTAGGCTGCCGAGGTGCAAAAGTTCTTGTTTTTAAAATTTACCAGGTTAACAACCATATCATCCATTAGATTCCATCAATCAAAGAATATGTACATAAAGAAAAGGCCTCATTGCATGTGAGAAGGTAAGAAGAAATTATCAAATTTGAACTCTTTAAGTCCTCCCAATAAGCAGGAAAAATTGTTAAAATTATGACCAAAGTCAGGCTTATATCTCAAATTGGCTAATAATTTTCATGTGCTAGCAAAAATGCTAACGCTTTTGAATTTTATTAAAATGCATATTGCAAATGAAAAAATATTCACAATCATAGCAACTACACGTATCTACTCCATGATAATTGCTGAATTTCAAAGCACAACCATAGAAATGATAAAACCTACACAAAATATACAAAGAGATAAGGAGAACATGAACTTACAAATGTTCCTTTACATTGAAAAAGGGTGTAGCAAAAGAAGATTACTCAAGATAGTAGCAAAAAATTACAATTTCAAAATTCCCTGCAACTCCAGAAAGCATTAAAAAAAGAATAGAACCAAACTTAGGAATGTTTTTGCATTGGGAATGCAAATGTATAGGAAAGCATGCTAAGTACTGATGACAAAAGAGCTTAGCCTGAAGTGAAACTATGAAAATTGCACAAAATCATCAAAATGTAATGTTCAACACGTTACAATTCACCATAAAAAATTAACAAAAACACACATAAAAAGAATGGTAGAAATTTTGTTTCTAGAAAGAGATTCCAATAACCAAAGGCTATTGTTGACACATAAACTTTAGAAGACACTTCCCTTCAGGCTGCAGCTTTAATTGTAGCCATTACTATCCTTCCTCAAATGTCTCTGGCTCTACCCCTCATCCTTCCCCTACCTGCAAAATTTTATGCTTAAAACATACATTCAGACAAAGCTATTCAAGAAACATATTGGCCTAATTCATATATAAATTTTATCAAAAAAAGAAACCTAAATGATGTGATCTTTTAGCTATTATAACAAAAATTGTATTATGATTCACACCTCCTCTACCTCTGGGGTCCAAGCTACCATAGGTGTAGAAATTTGCATTTCCGTTGCCATCAAGGCTGGTGTTTCCAGCATAGATGAATGTGAGATTTGGATATTCCAATAGTAGTTCCCCAGAGTAGAGTAAAGTTTCGGCATACTCGTTGCCATCGACGAGCACCGTGGTGGCCGAGAAGTTACAGTTAAGGGTGCTAGCAATGATGGTCATGATCTAGGGCACGAGATTTGAGGCGATGTCAGCGTTGTGTCTGGAGTTTCCGGTTGAGCAAGCAACAAAGATGTAGCAGTGGACTATAGCGGTGAAGGCGTCGATGGCGATGCTGTTGGTGTAGTACTACTACAAGTTGTCACCAAGCAAGAGCGAAAGCATGTCAATGTCGTCAGATAGAGTGGCATCCATGGCCTCAAGGATGTCGAAGCTAAAGCAGCCACAATCCCACTAGACTTTGTAGATGACGATCAGTGCAAGCCAGGCCATGTCGCGGGTAGTGTCATTGGCATAGCTGAGCATGCTAATGTTGACCACAGCATTGCCAACGATTGTTGATGACATGTGCATGTCGTGGCCCTCGGTGTTGAGCAAGGATGCAACAAGGGCCGACTAGCCTACTGTCTTATTGCTGCCTTGGTTGAAGAAGCACATGCCAATGAGCTTTTTATTGTAGTTGAAGCATGGGTCGCCATTGTAGGTGCCTTTCCAGTGCTCCAGCGGAGCTCCAAAGTTGGCGTCATTGAAGTTGGTTCGGTTGGGCTAGGTGGCCTACAACAACAGTTGCAGATGGAGATAGAGACAGAATGGAAATGGAATTCTCATTTCCATTTCCATTCCCATTCTACATTTGGTTGCATTTGGCCTTTTTATGTGTGCAGCGGGAATACGAAAAGCTATGGCTCTTTGGTTCACATTTTGTGCAACAAGAATACGAAAAGGTGTGGCTCTTCGATTCATGTTATTTCCCATTTCGTGGGATCTTACGTGGCACATGATGTGGAGGGCGTTACTTGGAGGGCGACAAATCCACTCCCCCCTCCCCCCTATCCTACGAGATGAGTTGGCCTCTTAGCCAAAATCAATGAAAAATAACAACTTCTATAATAGCTGACCCTTTAACTTATGTAATGGTTGACCTTTCAACTTCTATAACAACTGATGCTTCAACTTCTGTAACAACCATTGATCCTTCAACTTCTATAATGACCAACCTTTCAACTCCTATAATGGCAAACCCTTCAACTTCTGTAACAATCGACCATTTAACTTTTAAAGAACAAAAAATAGCAACCGAATCGCTATGGATAGTTCCTAAAGACTAGGACAAACAAAAAATCATATTTAACAATTAAACACATTTAACAAGAATGAGTTAGAAATATATTTTAAATCATAGTAACCAATGGTTTACGTGTCAAAGTAGTTTTGACAATGACTTCTCCATGGATCAAATGTATATATTTGGAATGTCTAGTAGGAATTTACAACTACTTGCTTTGATTATATCTGATATTGGCTTTTGGGAAGGTTTTCATGCATGACTTTCCTGGTAGCTTTGATCATATTTGATATTGGCTTTTGTCAAGGTCATCATGCATGACTTTTCCTCATTAGAAATCATAGTTTGAGATTGTCTACCATATATCTCGCAATGTAACATTGAAGCTGATTCAAAATCAAATATTTAATCTAATAAATAATGTTATATTTTTATTATTTTTTAAGTTTACTATATTATTTATTACTAATTTTGGTGGCAAGAAAAAACTAAAATTTCTATATTTGATTTTCCACTTAATTGAGCTCTTAAATAAGAAAATTTTAAAAATGTAACTACTAGCATGGGTGGATATAACTGCTCTATTTTGCTAATATTGACTATTTTGATTGAATTCTTACACTGATTTTTTGATCCAATTTATATAAGAGGGTACCGATTTGGATTCAATTTTTCAATGTATGCCAGAAATTAATAACGAGGAAGATAAGTTAGGAAAGAATGTCAAAAATGTTTGGCTGAAATTGTCCGTGCATAATACGGCAATTTTGTCTTTATTGCAGATCTTTATCTTTATTCAAGGGCGTCCATCTGCCTCTGAATTTGATAATAAATGCTTTGACTAGAAAACGACGATAATAACAGCTATCCCCGCAAGTTACCACAATGGCTCAAAAATATGTACGGTAGAAATTGTCACCGCATACTTCAGCATTTGCATCTTTTTCTTTTACTGGATAATAACGGTTGACGAGGACTCACTAGTTTTATTCAAATGGGTTGTTTTCATGGGAGAAATTATACATTATTTTGAATTTTATTCTATCTAACATTTACCAAAAACAGGTCAGAAGGGTGACGATCCGGGATTGTTCAGTGTTCACATGCATGGTAGCTGTTTTATTCACCTATTGTTTTTAAACTGCATAATTCCAACCTACTACGTTTTCAGCGGAAATTGCTTTTCCCTGTTTTTAAACCAGTTAGTAAAACAATAATCTATCAAACCTCGCTTTGCTACATCACCATCGCACCAAAAATTTGCACTGCTGAAAAATTGTTTGAAAGAGTAGTTTCAACTTTTCATGAAATTTAAGTATCAGAAGAAAAATACTGAAACTTAAATTTTTGTGTGGTTCCCTGTGACCTCACGTTACTAGGTCGAGACCCTTGTTACTAAGCTAACATATTTGATCATTAATTTTATTTATATTATTTAAAAGAAAATAAGATTATCATTTTCTAGTAAAGAAAAGAGAAAATCGTCCTCAAATCTTTAACCTACCTTAAAGTTAACTAAAAAAATTCTATACTATTTATAAAAAATGAGATTAGCATTTTCTAACATATTTGTAAAGATTCCAGAAAATCGTCCTCATATCTTTAGGTTCCCTTAAAGTCTATCCATGCCGACGGAAAAACACCACGATGATATCATTGTTTTAAAAACTTACTTGAATTGGTCCTTGGTGGCACATCTTGACACGTTCAAATAATCATGTTCATAAACCTTTGACTTGAAAATGTGCATGCCTTCACAAGAAATCAAATTTTTAACAATCACAAATGTTGATTCATGACTATAGACTAGGCATATTTCCCAATCCAATTGATATATTATAGGATTTTAAATATTTTTTTACTGAATAGAAGAACAAAAAATGTAGCCTTATATTAAGCGATTATGGACATTTATATTAATAATGTAATCAACAACTTATAACATATTTAACATTATAGCTCTTTCTTGCCTCTAGGTGTGGTAGCAATGTAGCCTTACAAGAATCCTTTTGTTTAGCTGGTCACACCTACATGATATATGGATACATGAAGGGTTGGTAACTATGTTGGTAGGTATTATGGTACCAACCCAACCCTTTGCCTTTCTTTCCAAAACACAAAAAAACCGTTAAAGTCGATGCTAAAAGAAAATAGGATGTGCAATTTTTTCTATTATGCTACGTAGACTTGGGCACAATGTTTAATGTTAGTTTTTGTTTAGGATAACAAAAACTTAAACAAGCTCAAGTTCTAAGTTTAAAATCTATGAAGTTCAAAATTTGGTTCACTATGATCTAAGCTTTTTATGAGATAAATCGTAATACATTTATTTTATGAAAGTCAATAGTGAGAGTCCAATCCAAACTTGCATGTAGCTTGATCCAAAATTTGTGGTCAAGAAGAGCAGGAGAGCCAAAGCTAGAGATAGAGCATCTTTCCAAAGAAAGCTCCCTCTAGCTTGCTTCTCACAAGAAGAAGAAGAAGCCCTCCTTTAGTAAGTTTCCTTTTTTATATAAAAAAAACAACATATATCATGGAGTGTGCAAAAACGGTCACATGGGTTGCTTTCAAAGTGACATATGTTGTATGGTGGAAACTACTTGGATGGCTCCTAAGGCAGTGATCGAAGCAGCTTCCATCGGGGCCATAGGGGTTGCCAATTGTATGTTGCCTTCCACTACTGGGTGCAACACCACATGCAGCCCTCACCTAGTTGGCCTATCATTACGACCTTGTCATGTACCTCAAATTGGGTACATCCGAGATTATGGTGGCAACGTCATGGGGAACCGACAAGGCCTTCCGTAAAACTCTAGATGTCAATTTTTGCATATGTTGTATGGTGGAAACTTCTTGGATTACTTCTGAGGCAGCGATCGAAGTAGTTTCCAATAAGGCCATAGGAGTTGCCAATTGTAGGTTGCCTTTCACTGCTAGATGCAGCACCACATGCAGCCCTCACCTAGTTGGCCTGTCATTATCAACCTGTCATGTACCTCAAATTGGGTACATCCAGGATCATGATGGTAACGTCGTCGAGCACCACCAAGGCCTTTGGTAAAATTCTGGATTTAAATTTCTGCATATGTTGTAGGGTGGAAACTACTTGGATCGCTCCTGAGGCAACGATCAAAGTAGCTTCCATTGAGGCCATAGGGGTTGCCAATTGTAGGCTACCTTTCATTGCTGGATGTAGCATCACATGTGGCCCTCATCAAGTTGGCCCATGGTTACTACATTTTCATGTACCTCAAATTACGTACATCTGAGATAGTGGTGGCAATATCATCGAGCATCGCCAAGGCCTTTGATAAAATTATAGATGTTAATTTCCACATATGTTGTATGGTGGAAACAACTTGGATCGCTCTTGAGGTAGCAATTGAAGTAGCTTCCATTGGGGCTATAGGGGTTGCCAATTGTAGGTTTTCTTCCATTGTTGGGTGCAACATTACATGCAACCCTCACCCAGTTGGCCCATCATTATGGCCCCATCATGTAGCTCAAATTAGACACATCTAAGATCGTGGTGGCGACGTCATTGGGTAGTGCCAAGGTCTTTGGTAAAACTTTGGATGCTAATTTTTGCATATGTTGTATGGTGGAAACTACTTGAATTGCTCTTGGGGTAGTGATTGAAGCAACTTCCATTGGGGCCATAGGGGTTGCCAATTATAGGCTATGTTCCACCATTGGGTGTAGCACCACATCTGACCCTCACCCAGTTGGCCCATCGTTATGGCCCATCATGTACCTCAAATTGGGTACATCTAGGATCATGGTGGTGATGTTGCTGGGCACACCAAGGTCTTTGGTAAAACTCTGGATGCCAATTTTTGCATATGTTGTATGGTGGAAATTTCTTGGATCAATCCTAAGGTAGTTACTGAAGTAGCTTCCACCAAGGCCAAGGGGTTGCCAATTTTAGGCTGCCTTCCCTTGCTAGGTGTAGCATCGTATGTGGCCCTCATCTAGTTGGCCCATCGTTACGACCCCATCATGTACCTAAAATTGGTTACATCTAGAATTGTCATGGTGACGTCACTAGGGACTACCAAGGCCTTTGATAAAACTCTAGATGCCAATTTTTGCATATGTTGTATGGTGCAAATTTCTTGGATTGCTCCTAAGGTAGTGATCGAAGCAACTTCCACTAGGGCCATAGGGGTTGCCAATTGTAGGCTACCTTCTATTGTTGGGTGCAGCACTGTATGCGGCCCTTACCTAGTTGGCCCATCGTTATAGTCCTATCATGTACCTCAAATTGGGTACATCTAGGATTGTGTTGGCGATGTTGCTAGGCATTGCCAAGGCCTTTGATAAAATTCTGGATGCCGATTTCTGCATATGTGATATGGTGGAAACTACTTGGATTGCTCTTGAGGCAGCAATCTAAGAAGCTTCCATTGAGGTCATAGGGGTTTCCAATTCTAGGCTCCCTTTGGCTACTAGGTGTAGCACCGCATGCAACCCTAACCCAGTTGACCTATTGTTACAACCCTGTCATGTACCTCAAATTGGGTACATCCAAGATTGTGGTGGTGATATTGCTGAGCACCACCAAGGCCTTCGGTAAAACTCTAGATGTCAATTTTTGCATATTTTATATGGTGGAAATTACTTGGATCGCTCCTGAGGAAGTGATCAAAGTAGCTTCCACTAGGGTTATGGGGGTTGCCAATTGTAGGCTACCTTTTGTTGTTGGGTGTAGCATTGCATACAGCCCTCACCCAGTTGGCTCATCGTTACATCCCCATCATGTACGTCAAATTGGGTACAACCAGGATCATGGTGCCAATGTCATTGGATGCTACCAAGGTCTTTGGTAAAAATTTAGATGCCAATTTCTACATATGTTGTATGATGGAAACTACTTAGATCGTTCCTAAGGCAGTGATTGAAGCAGCTTCTACCAGGGTCACTAGAATTGCCAATTGTAGGTTGCCTTTCGCTACTAGGTGTAGCACCACATACAACACTCACCTAGTTGGCTTATCATTATAGTCTCGTCATGTATCTTAAATTGGGTACATTTAGGGTCATGTTGGAGACATCACCGAGCACCACCAAGGCCTTTAGTAAAACTTTGCATGCCAGTTTTTGCATATATTGTATGGTGGAAATTGCTTGGATCATTCTTAAGGCAGTGATTGAAGCAACTTCCACTAGGGCCAAGGGGTTTCCAATTGTAGGTTGCCTTCCATTGCTGGGTGTAGCATCGCATGCAGCCCTCACCCAGTTGGCCCTTCATTATGGCCTCGTCATGTACCTCAAATTAGTTACATCAGAGATTGTGGTGGCAACATCACTAGCCACCACCAAGGCCTTTAATAAAACTCTAGATGCCAATTTTTACATATCTTGTATGATGAAAACTACTTGGATTGATCCTAAGGTAGTGATCGAAGTAGCTTCCACTTGGGTCGTGGGGGTTGCAAATTGTAGGTTGCCTTCCACTATTGGGTGTAGCACCATATGTGAACTTTATCTATTGGGCCTATTGTTATGACCCCACATGTACCTCAAATTGGGTACATCTAGGATCATGGTGGCAACATTGCTAGGCCCCGCCAAGGCCTTTAGTAGAACTTTGGATGTTAATTTCTACATATGTTGTATGGTGGAAATTGCTTAAATCACTCTTGAGGTAGCGATCAAAGTAGCTTTCACCGAGGCTATGGGGGGTTTTCAATTGTAGGTTGCCTTCCGCTGCTAGGTGCAGTACTACATGCAACCCTCACTCAATTGGCCCATTGTTACAACCCTATCATGTACCTCAAATTAGGTACATCCAGGATCATGGTGGAAATGACGCCAAGCACTACCAAGGCCTTTGGTAAAACTCTAAATGTCAAATTTTGCATATGTTATATGGTGGAAACTACTTGGATCCCTTCTAAGACAATGATTGAAGCAACTTCCACCAAGGCCATGGGGGTTGCCAATTGTAGGCTACCTTCCACTGCTAGGTGCAGCACCACATGCAGCCCTCACCTAGATGACCAGTTATTATGGCCCCCTCATGTACCTCAAATTGGGTACATTTGGGATCCTAGTGGCAACATCGTTGAGCATTGCGAAGGCCTTTAGTAAAACTCTAGATGCTAATTTTTGCATATGTTGTATGGTGGAAACTACTTGGATCACTCCTGAGGCAACAATTGAAGTATCTTCCATTGGGGCCATAGGGGTTGCCAATTGTAGGCTACGTTCTGCTATTGGATGCAACACCACATGTAGCCCTAACCTAGTTGGCCAATCATTATGGCCCCTTCATGTACCTCAAATTGGGTACATCTGGGATCCTAGTCGTAACATCACTGGGCATCACCAAGGCCTTCAATAAAACTCTAGATGCCAATTTCTACATATGTTGTATGGTGGAAACTACTTGGATCGCTCCTAAGGAAACAATTGAAGTAGCTTCCATTGAGGCCATGGGGGTTGCCAATTGTAGGCTACCTTCCATTGTTGGGTATAGCACCACATGTGGCCCTCATCCAATTAGACTATCACTATAGCCCCATCATGTACCTCAAATTGGGTACATCTAGGATTGTGGTGGCAATGTCATCAGGCACCACCAAGGCCTTCGGTAATACTTTGGACACCAACTTTTGCATATGTTCTATGGTGGAAACTACTTGGATTGATCTTGAGGAAACAATCTAAGTAGCTTCCATTGGGGATGTAGGGGTTGCCAATTGTAGGTTACCTTCTGTTGCTGGGTGCAGCACTACATGCAACCCTCATGCAGTTGGCCCATTGTTACAACCCTGTCATGTACCTCAAATTGTGTACATCTAGGATCATGGTGGTGACATTGTTGAGCACTACCAAGGCCTTTAGTAAAAATTTTAATGCTAATTTCTACATATGTTGTATGGTGAAAATTGCTTGGATCATTCTTGAGGCAATGATAGAAGCAGCTTCCATCGAGGCCATGGGGGTTGCCAATTGTAAGTTGCCTTCCACTACTAGGTGCAGCATTGCATGCGACCCTCACCTAGTTGGCCCATCGTGACAGCCCCAATGCATACCTCAAATTGGGTACATTTGGGATCGTGGCGGTGACATTGCTGGGCATCACCAAGACCTTCGATAAGACTCTAAATGCCAACTTTTACATATGTTGTATGGTTGAAATTTCTTGGATCACTCCTGAGGCAATGATTAAATTATCTTCCACCAGGGCTCTGGGGGTTATGAATTGTAGGTTTCCTTCCATTACTAGGTGTACCACTACATGCGGCCCTCACCTAGTTGGCCCATTTTTATGGCCTCGTCATGTACCTCAAATTGGGTACATCCAAGATCGTGGTTGCAACGTTGCCAAGCATCGCCAAGGCCTTCAGTAAAACTCTAGATGTCAATTTCTGCATATGTTTTATGGTTGAAACTACTTCAATTGCTCTTCAGGAAGTGATCAAAGTAGCTTCCACTGAGGCCATGACAGTTGCCAATTGTTGGCTTCCTTTCATTGCTGAGGGCAATAATGCATGCAAGGCCCATCCAATTGGCTCATTGTTATGGCCCCATCATGTACCTCAAATTAGGTACATCTGAGATTATGGTGGTGACATCACTAGGCACCCACCACCAAGGCCTTCGGTAAAACTTTGAATGCCAATTTTTGCATATGTTGTATGGTGGAAATTGCTTGGATCCCTCTTGAGGCAATAATTGAAGTAGCTTCCATCGAGGCTGTGAGGGTTGCCAATTATAGGCTACCTCCCACTACTAGCTGCAACACCACATGTAGCCCTCACCATATGTGCCCATCATTATGGCCCCATCATGTACCTCAAATTGGGTACATCCGAGATTATGGTGGTGATGTCACTAAGCACTACCAAGGCCTTCAATAAAACTCTAAATGGCAATTTTTGCATATGTTGTATGGTGGAAATTGCTTGGATCCCTTTTAAGGCAACGAGCAAAGTAGCTTCCACTAAGGCCACGGGGCTTGCCAATTGTAGGCTACCTTCCACTGCTGGGTGTAGCACCACATGTAGCCCTGACTTAGTTGGCTAGTCGTTACGGCCCCCTCATGTACCTCAAATTGGATACATCTAGGATCCTAGTGGCAACATTGCTAGGCATTGCCAAGGCCTTCAATAAAACTCTAGATGCCAATTTTTGCATATGTTGTATGGTGAAAACTACTTTGATTGCTCCTGAGTCAATGATCGAAGTAGCTTCCACCAGGGTCATGGAGGTTGCCAATTGTAGGTTGCCTTTCACTATTGGATGTAGCACCACATGTAGCCCTCACCCAGTTGGCTCATCATTACGGCACCATAATGTACCTCAAATTGGATACATCCAAGATCATGGTGGCAACCGCTAAGACCTTTGATAAAAATTTGGATGCTAATTTCTACATATGTTGTATCATGGAAACTACTTGGATCTTTCATGAGGAAAAAATCAAAGTAACTTCCACCAGGGCCATGGGGGTTGCCAATTGTAGGCTACCTTCTACTGTTGGGTGCAACACCACATGCAGCCCTCATCCAATTGGCCCATCGTTATGACCCCATAATGTACCTCAAATTGGCTACATTTGGGATCATGGTGGTAATGTCATTGGGTGCCACTAAGGCCTTCATTAAAACCTTGGATGCTGATTTCTACATATGTCCTATGCTGGAAATTTCTTGGATCACTCTTAATGCAGCAATTGAAGTAGCTTCCACCGGGGCTACGGGGGTTGCCAATTATGCCTGGTTCCTTTGTGTAGAGAATAGCAAGGTCATTTCACTATCTAGCCAACTAATGATCCTTGCAATTGCATTGAGATGGCTCATGGCTAGATAGTAAACAAATGATTCCCCACCACCTGTAGATTTTTGCTTAACATATTTTTGACCCATTGTGATAACTTACGGATAGGTTTTCCTTGCTCGTCCTTTAGTCAAAGTATTTATTATCAATTCAAAGACAAATAAGCATTGTTGATAAAAGATAGGATTTGATGTTAGGATGAAAACATTGAGCCATTGAAAATTTTAGTAAACATTTTTGAAATTATTTTTGCTGGCTTAACTTATTTTAGTCGGTAAATTTCCATGAAAGGGAAGTGATGCATGACCTTAACAAAAGCCAATATACCATATAATCAAAGCACATGGCTGATGTTTTATTATGCATTAAAAATTTCCACTATACATTTCAAATTTATACATATGATCCATGAAAAAGTCATTGTCAAATCTACTTTGATAGGTAAATCTATAGTAACAATGATTTAAATGATATTTCAAACTCATCTCGATAATCATTAACATTGTTTAAATTACTAAATTTTTATATTCAACACAACTATGTTTATTTTCCATTAAAATTCCTTTTTCCTTGTTTTCAATCCTAGTTAAACATACTAATCTATCAAACATCTCTTTCTTGTATTTCAGGCTTTCAGTTGAAGCATAATTATTGAAGGTCTTCTCAGTTTCCTTTGCTGCTATTCCACTTACTTCTATTCTAAACTTCTTACATCTTTGATGCTTATAATAAACAATTTATGACACCATAAACATCACTATTGGAATTGAATAGAACTTAATTTGGTTGTTGATTGATTAAGACTTAGGATGCTTGACTGTGAGGTATGGCTTATAATTTGGATATCTATTCACTATAAACTGAAATTTGGGAAAGATATGCCTGTGTTATGGTGTGATTCAATTAAATTTAATTAATGACTATGATTTTCACCATTTGGTAATTTTTTTTGTTTAAAATTTTATTATTTTATATTTTCAAACATACCCTCTTAGATTTTAGACTAGGTACTTTGTCAAGTAACAAGTTAGGTTTATATATATTTGTAATTTAGTGGATAGGCATGATAGTAATTATCCTTCCTCCTAGCGGTTTAGGTAAGACGAAATTCTTATTATCTTGTATATGGTTGAAACAAACTTTATTTTTCTTCTATATTTTGTGTAAATAAAATTTAAAAGTCTATAATTTGAATAATTTGATTATTACTTTGTATTTTTTTAAAAAAAATCTACTAGGTCACTAAAATAAAGATGTAATGATGGGCTTATTATATTGGAACTATATAACAATGATGGGGACGCATTGTAATAATAGAGGTAGCATACAAACTTGATTTTTGAGCACTAGTACATAATTACTTGATACTTACTGATGAGTGGTGAGGTACCCCTACACTTAACCATATGAATACGGGTGTTCACGCATGATCTGGTCAAACTCCGTGGACATGCTAGTTGTGGTATCTAGAAAGTTACACATTGATCGCAGTTCACTTTCTTCCCACCTGGACTAGTATTTTCTTTGTCATGTATAGTTTAGTCCAGAGTGAGGCATATGATGTGATCCTAAACTAGTGCTACTCCTAGGGACAATGGAATATAATCTTGATTAAACTAATGACCAATAGGAAATGAAGTCTAAGCTAGCTTAAGTGTGATTAGCATCCATTCCTTAATCATCTATACACATCTTGGACCTCGTGCATGACTACTACTGGGATTACCAAGCGTAGATCCTAGGTACACTACTAGGTTACCAAGTAGTCACACTTGAATGCTCGTGATTAAGTTGTACTCATTCTGCAGTTAGCAACAAGAATAGTAAATGATGATAAATAAATATTAACTAAGAAAATAATAAATAAGAATAACAATTAAAAAAATTAAAACTAAGTGAATGCTGCAATGATGAAGTAATCTCGATCTTTATTTCCATTCATGTGCGTATCCAAGTACATCACACTCGAATAAAGGTGTCGTACAATTACAAGCATCACACTGCAGGCATGCACTTGGGAAAATAATCTAACTCCTAAGGAAACAAACTACAAGGGCTTTGGTACAACTACTCAAAATATGCCTAAGTGTGGTAGGTGCATGCTTATTTATAGCTAAAAATAGACTTTGTGTAAACAGGGCCATGTCAACACGGCCATGTATACGAGGCCTTGTATACGTAGCCTAGTTGATGCATTGACTGTTTAGCACTTCATCATGCCCCCACGATTGAGTAAAAACTTATCCTTGAGTCAAAGAAAGTGAGGAACAAGCTTAATTAAATACATAGTGGATAGGTATGGGATTATTAGTTGACTAGAAATTTATTCATGCCACAGTGAATATGAAAAAATTGGGACACAAATACCAAATGACAAAATTTATTAGAACTCATGTGGTTCTTGGTGATGGTGGTTCCTCCATGGGTCTTTTCCCTTGTCCTGTGCATCAGGCTTCTGAGATTGATACCATTGAAGAAGCACCTGACGTTTCCCCTCTTCTATTTGAGGATTATGAGCCGTCCATGCTAATGTTCCAATGTTTGATGAAGTCAACATTTCCCATTGGCATAACAGCTATGGGAATACTTGATTGGCCTTGACATGCCATGCCGTAGATAGCTATCATTGCTCTTCATAAGCTTGGGCCCTAACCTCTCCACCTTTTTCTTGGCTAGCTTGTGCAGTGGAAAGAGGCCTTTGATGGATGCTAAATGATTGTGCCTCCTGCTCTACACATTCTACATGAGGTCCTTGGCTTTTGCCTCCCCCTGGGCGTTTAATTGCACCTTGAGAAGGTCCTCCTTGTTGTCCTCTTTTTAGGGTCATTTATAATCACACAAAGATCAATTGTTAGTAAGGTTATTGAAATAAGTTCAATTATTTCATGCCTTACTTATTGCCTTAAGTAATTGTTGAATTCTTTGCTTAGTGTGATTTTAGAGTTAGACAGTTTTTCAAGGAAGTTTCCCTAAAAGTTTTATGTTGGGTCTGGCATCAAAGGACCTGGTTTTGAGGAACGTTTGATAAAATGATGAAAAAGGAAAGAATAGATTTGGCAATGAAGTACTTAGAGGATAAAAGATGATCTGGTGATGTGCAACAAGTACAAATTACAAAATTCACACAAGTGGGTCCTCCCCAAAGTAGGTTCCAACCTATAAGGCCCTTGCGTAACCACACCTTAAAATGTCCGTAGGCACTAGAAGGGTTAAATGTAATCTATATGGATGCAAAAAAAAACACATATGTAGATACCACCGTGATGAGGTATGAATTCAATGCTACACAAGACACGAGTCACAAATACATGAACAGTGAGATGGGATGAATTGGAGAAAGGATTGCAGAGATTGGGACGTGAGGCAGCTGACTCTAAGCACAATGAATATTGAGTGTAGGGCATGATTAATGTGTCATTAGCCCATCACTCCAAAATCAAGACCAAGTCCATTCCTCAAATCATTGACATCGCATCATTTTATCTAATGATGGATAACCATAAGAGCACCATGACAGCAAGGCATACAATCACTTGGCATTTTGTGTAAGGGAGGAGTAACTTGGAATTTCTTTGCAGCATACTTTTTGTTTGGCTGCTTTGGCACACTCTCTTCTCTTTTTTTTTGATGAAGTTCTTAATCTAGATAAGCCACCTACCTTTAGGCATGGATGCATGTCTTTCTAGTGGGACCCCCTAGAATAGCGTTAGGTTCTTTATTAGATGCCTTTAATACTCTTACTCCCATTTTCCATTAGATCTACAAGGATCTTAGTACAACCAAGCTGCATGATAGCACCTACAGATGTCACCAAAAAGAATCCACAAGTTCCCTTGATGTCACACCCTAGCTATTCCCACTTAGTCCATCATTTTTCACTCTGGGCATAATGAGCACAAAATTACTTTTATGTTTCAAGATGACAAGAATATCATCGTACCTAGAGTAGAACCCCTTATTAATAGAATGGTTGGGTGGATGTGGTGGGTTCGCTATCCAAATAATTAATCACCTAAGACTTGATAGCATAAAACAACATCTCAACCAATGAGTCACATGAGTGTTTTATTTGTAGATGAGATTACTCATAAAAAGATAAAAAGACAAAAAGATAAATCAATAAATTAAAAGCTGAAAAACTAGAAAAAAAAAGTTGAAAAATTAAAGAAACAAANTGTAAGATGATATGCAAGGATCAATGTGTCTCCCCATGTGGAAATATTCATTGGGCCCCATGGTTGTTGGAGTATTGAGTGATGGCCTTGATAAGGTAACATGAGGTGTTGGGTTTGAAGAGGAAGATGCACCACCATGTTGGATTTGTGCTGAGTTGGCGGATGTAGTGGTTTCTAAACTATGGTGTCCCTTTCAAAAATCATGTCTAAAGAAGGGATTCCTTCGATGTTGTGAAGGACCTCCACTACTATTGACAGTAGCAACACAAGTAACATTTATGGGTTGGTGCTGTGGTGAAGAATCTTCTAGCATAGCTAGCGGTGATGTAGGAGGGGGTGAAGTATGAGAATATTGAGGTTGAGGAGAAGTGTAAGGCACATGAGGTGGTGATCTTGTTGGAGAGGACATGGGTGGATAGTACTCGGGAGAATGATAATGATGAGGTGAGGTAGAGGATGCTGATTTTGTTGGAGAAATAGGGTTTTGAACATAATAAGCATTTTCCATTGGGACATATGAAGGGTATGGTCTAGTTGGTGGTGGCCTCCCCCAAGACTGAGGTTTTTGTCACTGTGGTTGAACCTAATATTTCTGTATGAAATCTGGATGTAACATTCCTCCCCAGTGCTCATGTAAATGTGACAAAATTGGGCATTGGCCTTTGGGGTGATTGTACAGACAAATGTTACATTAATATGTGAAACTGGCAGTTGAGTTCTTATTCTTATTATCTTCTACTCTTTGTTTGGATTGTTGCGTGGTGTCCTATCCTATTTCTCGATTTGGCATAGTTCTTCCTCTAAAAATGTTGGCATCTTCTCCACATCTTTCATGTACACAGTCCATCATCTTATTGATCTTTGCCTTAATTTCATCTAGTGATTGTAGGATTGGCAAAGATGATTCCACCTCCTTGAAGTGAGTGGATTTCTCCTCTTCATGATCATGAACCCTTGTTAAGTTGAGATTTTGGTCTTGTTGAGAACTTTCAACATTCTCCCATTTGGCAATTTCTCCTTCTTCTTTTGCTATCCACTTAATAAGCTCTTGGAGTTGATGGGTTCATAGCTCATATAGTTGACCTTGGGCATACATCCCTAGGGTCTCCCTTGTTTCATTACGGAGTCCATCTATGATATGGTACATTAGTCCTCCTCGGAGAACCCATGGCCTAGGCAGTTGTTTAATAGTACATAATATCTTTCTAAGGCCATGTCCAAGGGTTCATGTTGCACTTGTTTCCATTCTTAGATTTTTCTCCTCAAGGCTAACACTCTTGCATAGGTTTGATATCTTTCCTTGAAAAGTTCTACCATTGTTGGGCAACATCAGATTGATTTTGGTTTTAACAACCTATACCATACTTTTGCTTGGCCAAAGAGTGTCCGAGGAAAGAGCTTAAGTTTTTGCCACCCACTATCAATATTGTTCCATGTATAGGCATCATAGAAGGCTTGTAAATGTTGTTGTGGATCTAAATCATAGTCTTCTGAAAACTTGAAAAAGTTGTTTAAATTAAGCACAGGTAGACAACTTTCCTTACGATGCCTACAAGCTATTCGAACAGCCTCTTGTATTTTCATTAAGTTTGTAGTGGCTAGTAGGGGTTCATCATCATTAGGTATGTTATGCATTTGTGAGTTGGGATGATGTTGTTTGCGTTGATGCTCATAAGAGACCCCTACATCAAATTGGGTACTCCCAACTTCATCCTCATTATCATATAATTTGTTGGTTCTCTAATGAGTTGTCCTACTAGTTGTTGCATTGTCATAGTCTTGTAAGAGAGACATTGTTGTGAACTGTGTGTGACTTAATTGAATTGAATTTAATTTCTTTTCTAAAGGATATATCATTAATACTTGTTACAGCGATCTTGTATGATATAACTAATCTAAATAACTAGCACCATCCCCAGCAACGGTGCCAATGATGAGTGGTGAAGAACCCCTACACTCAACCATACGAATACGAATGTTTATGCACAATCTGGTGGAACTCTATGGATAGGCTAGTTGTGGTATCTAGATAGTTACATGTTGATCGTAGTTCGCTGTCTTCCCACCTGGATTAGTATTTTCTTTGTCACATATGGTTTAGTCTAGAGTGAGGCGTATGATGTGATCCTAAACTAGTGCTACTCCTAGTGATCAGCATTTGTTCCTTAATCATCCGTACACATCTTGGCCCTCGTGCAAAACTACTACTAGGATTACCAAGGGTAGATCCTAGGTACACTACTAGGTTACCAAGTAGTCACACTTAAATGCTCATGATTAAGTCATACTCATTCTGTAGTTAACAACAAGAATAGTAAATGATGATAAAGAAATATTAACTAAGAAAACAATAAATAACAATGAAAATTAGCAATAACAATTAAACAATTAAAAATAAGTGAATGCTGCAATGATGAAGTAATCTCGATCTTTATTTCCGATCATGTGCACATCCAAGTACGTCACACTCGAATAAAGGTGTTGTACAATTACAAGCATCACACTACTAGCATGCACTTGAGAAAATAATCTAACTCCTACAAAAATAGACTACAAGGGATTTGCTACAACTACTCGAAAGATGCCTAAGTGTGGCAGGGGCATGCTTATTTATAGCTAAAAACAGAATTTGTGTAAACAGGGCCGCGTCGACGCATGGAAAGATGCGTCGATGGGGCCGCGTTGACGCAGCCACGTATACGGGGCCCTGTATATGCGACCTAGTTGACACATCAACTATTTAGCACTTCATCACTTACTATTTAGCATTTAGGAAGAGTGTTGGTATTGAACCTATGACTTTTGAAGAGACCTTTTCCAACATGCAAGCATTTGCCTAAGGATTTGAAAAATGGAATGGAAATCATTATCTCCCTAGTACATAGCATACTACTACGTTAAAAATAAATGTTGATGCACAACCCATGAAATCTATCTTCAATTCCTATACTTTGACCTGTCAAAGTCACCACAACCATTTATTTCACGGCTTCACATTCCCACCAAGCCCGACCCCATTTTTCCTGATGCTCAAATAAAGTAAAACCCAGTCAAGACCAGGACATAGGTGACACAAGTGGGCAAGAAGAGCAGCAAAGAAAAGCCAAAGTCAGAGCATCTTTCCAAAGCAAGCTCCCTCTAGCTTGCAAAGAAGAAGAAGTAGCCCTCCTTTGGTAAGTTTCCTTTTTTCTAATAAAAATATAATATATATCATGGGTAGTTGCTCTCAAAATGGCATGGTGGAAACTGCTTAGATCACTCCTGAGGTAGTGATGGAAGCAGCTTCCACTAGGCCATGGGGGTTGCCAATTGTAGGCTGCCTTTCGCTGCTGGGTGCAACACCGCATGTGGCCCTTACCCAGTTTATGGCCCTAGCCCCGACCGCGGCTAGTCTCACCTCAGAAAGTTGTGCAACTTACATGTTCTGGCTCCCAAGGTGGAATAGTTGCTTGCCGTGCATGCATTTGAGGTTCGTGCGCTTGTCCGCAACATCCTTGGCCACACCCCTGCTTGCCTAAGTTTCTCAACATCTGAACCACCAACATCCTCGGCCAGGTCTGCTGTTGCTACTACTACTCCTCCTCCTCTCAAATGTGAAAAAGCTTTTGTTTCTATTTCATTTCAAATGGGGGAAATTATTTTGGCTTACTTGGTTGCTTGCTTTTGTGAAGTTATTCGCTGCGTGGTCAAATGGAATGTTAACATTCATATTTGAGCAATTCAATGCTATAAGCTCCCTGATTAAAGCTTCTTGTTAATACTTCCCTAACTCATCATCTTTTGGTTAAGGATTCTGTACTGACCTAAATCATCAATGTGAGGCTGGAAGGAAAATAGACACCGAAAGATCATTAGGCAGCCACAGTTGACTCTGCCTTCACTTGAGGGCAAGTTGCAAAAGTAAACGAAGACAAAGTGCCTTGGATGGTCTGCACACAAATCAACCAAGGACTTCCCTGAGCATAAGCTATAGCTAGCGCTAGGGTTATTGTAAACAATGTCTTAAAACATGTAAATGCACATAAAATGTAAACATGAGTCGTAAGACATAAGACATAAATGTAAACGTAAGGCGTAAACAAAACATAAACTATAAACTGAACGTAAAATGAATATAAGCAAAAATGTAAATAAAACGTAAAACAAAAAATAGAAATAATGTTTGGTTGGAAAAATAGAAATGATGTATTGCTTAAAAAAGATGTGCACTGGTCAAAGCGTAGCTGTGTGTAGATGGCAGGTTGAACGCCTAGCCCCGGGGTGATGTAACGTGATTTGTGTTGGATAGTTGTGCACGAGTTGGATGTGTGTTGGCAAGGTACATTCTTAACTAGGTACATTGCATTTTATAATTTATGGGTTATTCAAGCCCATGAAAGTACATTTAATTTAGACATGAGGGCCTGACTATTCCACAAATGAAGATTTACAATGAAATGTACAAGGAAAATTCCTTGAGTTTTCTGGAATTTTCTAGAAGTTGAGAATTTTTTGGAATTTTCTGGTGTTGAGAATTTTCTAGAATTTTTTGAAATTTTCTGATGATGAGAATTTTGTAGAATTTTTTAGCCATTTTCTAGAATTTTCTGGGAGTTGCTGACATTGAGAATTTTCTAGAATTTTCTGAAATTTTCTAATGTTGAGAATTTTTTGGAATTTTCTGAAATTTTCTGATGTTGAGAATTTTCTAGAATTTTCTAAAATTTGGTCATGCTGGACTCACGCTACCAACATGACCTAGGTGTCAGTGGCAAAAATGAGCATTTTGGATCTAAAATCTGAAGTTCTAGAGACTAAAACTTGGAGAAATCATTAATGGACCTTGAGAGTGACTTTTCCCTTCAAAATTAGACCAATTTGATGCTATTTTGAGGTTGTTTTGAGGCTTTGAAAGTTGGTCACGCTATGGTCACCCTAGCATGACTTCCCAGTGTGACCTGTAAAAACAATTGTGTATTTTGGCTTAAAATTTGGACTCTTGAATGCTGAGACTTGGAGTGGACATCAACAAATCTTGAGGATGGCTTGCACCCTCAGATTTGGACCACTTTTTATTTGATTTTGAAAATTTTGGAGCTACTCATGCTAAGGGCAAGCTAGCTTAACAGTGTGATCAAGTTAGCTTGAGCAACCTAGACTTGAGTTTCATGCCTTAGTCAAAGTTTTCCTCCCGAATGCTTGAAAGGGCTTGAGTTGTTCTTGTTTCAAAGTGTTAAGCCAAAATTAGTGATGTTTCATTAGCCCTTCTTTGTTGACGTCAAGAGAAATCCACCCGAGAGGTGTCGACAAAGAAGTGCAAAACACCATGAACGACCAAGTACCAAACATTAACCATCAACCCTTGGCTGGATGTCAAGGATTGAAGGAATGTGGTTCAAGATGCAAGGGAATAAATTGTAACCATGGAAGCCAGAAGTTGGTCAAGGGTGAAAATTGTTGTTGGAATTTGTGGGAGAGGAATGCTCTCTCATGAATAAGTTATGTCATTGGTCCTTGTCAACCGCCGGGTTTTCAGCAGACTCAGAACCAAGACATAGGAGGTGCGTTCTTTGGAGAAATGAGACTCTTATAGAGTATTTGCGGGGCTCGTTGTAAATAGCCAAAGCCATGCGATGATGTGCAACATGGTCTCTTTGAGACACGAGTGTAACTATTTTTCAAGACAATTGCCTTCTCACCTGGGGCTTGTATGAGAAGAGCCAACAATCCATGGTTTGTGATGTCGATGGGATCATGAAGACCTTTTCCATGCATTTTTCTCTTTGATCCTTTTTTGTTCTTTTTCCTTTTTATTTTTCTCATTTGTTTCTTCTTTTCTTTTTTTTTTCCTTTCTTTGTCTTTATTTTTCTTTTATTTTTTTTATTTTTCTTTGGTATTTTTGAAATAGCTTGCTTTTAGTGTTATGCTCATGTTTGAGCACTTTTATTTTATGTCATGCATTGTGTACTGTGTTTTGTGTTGCGACTACTTAGGGAGTTACAGTGTGCAACAGTGTATCAAGAGTTTTGAGATTAGTGGAATGTATCAAGGGGGATGTAATCGAATAGGATAAGGGAGCATGATGGGGAATAGGGAATGTGTTAGAAGTCAAGAATGTACTTATGAATGGATTGATTAACCTAGTCGCATGCATCAGGAAAAATGTGATACCTTGTCACCATGATGAAGTGCATCTATGCACGAACGCCTCAGAAGTGTCATCTTGCAAACACAACTACAAGAAGACAAGAAAACCACAAATGAAATAGTCAGCTAAACACTTTAAATAAGGAGATGGAGTTACCACGTGCAATTTTCAAAGTAGACAAAATCATGAACAACATCAGTTTCATTAAGGCCCATGAGATGAATCATGCAACAAGTCTTTGTGGAACATGAACAGCTGATTGCAGTGACACATCTTTTCAAGTTTTTCCTGGTTGTTGATGATGTCATTAGTTTATAGTCTTAGCAGACTGTTGTGGATTAGTTTCATGTCATAACCCCTTGGACAGCGCCAGTTTAGCATCATGGAAGATGGTGCATTGCTAGTTTCATGTCATGGAGGATGGATGTAGTAGTTTAGTATCATACCAGACAAAACTCTGTGGTATCATTTTTAAGTCATGATTCTAGGACTATTCTATGGTATTAGTTTTAAGTCATGATGCCAGGAATATTTTGTGGTATCAATTTTAAGTCATGATGCCAAGACTATTCTGTGGTATCAGTTTTAAGTCATATGTCAGGACTATTCTGTGGTATCAATTTTAAGTCATGATGCCAGGACTACTCTATGGTATCAGTTTTAAGTCATGATGCCAAGACTATTCTATGGTCTCAATTTTAAGTCATGATGCCAGGACTACTCTGTGGTATTAGTTTTAAGTTATGATGCCAGAACTACTCTGTGGTATCAGTTTTAAGTCATGATGCCAGGACTATTCTATGGTATCAGTTTTAAGTCATGATGCCAGGACTATTCTATGGTATCAGTTTTAAGTCATGATGCCAGGACTACTCTGTGGTATTAGTTTTAAGTTATGATGCCAGAACTACTCTGTGGTATCAGTTTTAAGTCATGATGCTAGGACTATTCTGTGGTATCAGTTTTAAGTCATGATGCCAGGACTACTCTGTGGTATCAGTTTTAAGTCATGATGTCAGGACTATGATGTACCTCAAGTTTTTTAGATATAGTACCTTTTCAAGTACAAGTGGTTTGTAGGATTGGCGAACTCATTTCCATCCATGTCAGCAAGTTTGAATACTCCATTGTTGTATGCCTTAGTGACTAGGTAAGGCCCTTCCCAGTTGGCTGAAAATTTATCTGGATGTTCTCGAGCGGCCTTAAGGACTAGATCTCCTTCGTTGATTTGGTGTTTATGAAGATCGTGCGTGTGCCTTTGCCTCTATTATCTTTGGTACCATTCAATTTGATCGAGCATTCATACACATTCCTCCTCTACTGAGCAAGGTTAGCGATCCGTAGTTCATTGTTTTGACTTTCATCAAGGAGACCAGAGAGAGTTATCCACAATGAGGGAACCTACAATTCTAAAGGTAAAACAACTTTAGATCCATATACAAGACTATATGGAGTTTTACCTATGGAGGTTCAATGTGTCATTCCATAAGTCCACAATACATAGACTAATTGTTCATGCCATTTTTTCTTGCTATGATTCAACATCTTTTTGAGTACCATGATGAAAGTTTTATTTGTAGCTTCTGCTTGACCATTGCTCTGTGGGTAGTAACGTGATGAAAAAGCATGTTTAATGCCTAGACTTTCACAAAAGCTTTTGGTATCTATGCTGCTGAATTGTGGCCCATTGTTGGTAATGATGGTCATTGGAATACCAAAACAAGTCACGATATTTTCCATTATGAAGGTGAAAATTTGTTTTAACGTGGTCTTCCTAAGAGGAATAACTTCTACCCACTTTGTGACATATTCAGTTGCAGTGATAATGAAGCTATGACCTGCTAAAGATGACAACGTTATTGGTCTAATTAAGTCTAAACCCCATTTTTGGAATAGGCATGTGATTTTTGTGGTATGCAATTTGTTTGGTGGTACATGTATTAGATTACCATGCTTTTGGCAAATTTCACATGTTCTGACCTTGGAGACACAAACGTATTCCATGTGTGGCCAATAGTAACCTAAGTGCCAAATCTTTTTTGCCATTGCTTTAGGTGCTATGTGTCCTCCACAAAGTCCTTCGTGGATTTATTCTACAATTGTTTGACCATCAATGCTACTAACGCACATTAGCAGAATACCTTCATATGATTTACGACACAAGGTGTCTCCTATTAATGGGTATTGGTGGGAACGTTTTTGTATGACGTCCTTTTGAGCATTTGTCAAGTGTTGTGGAGGTCTGCCTCTTAGAAGATACTCTTTTATGTCATCATACCAGTCTATTGCGTGTGTTGTACTAACAGATGCTATAGGTACTTCATTTAGAGTGTTAATTACAGGTTCAACACAACTGGTTATAGAACTAGGCAATGCATGAAACATTTCAAGTGTCATGTTTAAGGCTAGTGTGACAAGTGCATCAACGACGATGTTTTTGCTTCTAGGGACGTGTTGTATATCCACTTCTACTAGTTGCCTCACTAGATGTTTAGTCAAATCACAATATGGTTGCAAATGGAGAGCTTTGCATGCATAGACTTCAGTGACTTGATTAATAACTAGTTGCGAATCACCTCGAACTACAAGGTGTGAGATTCCCGAAGTTAACACTACTTGAAGTCCTCCAAGAAGACCTTCATATTCTACTATGTTATTGGTGCAAGGAAATTTTAAGCGGTAGGCAAAAGGTTGGATTTCTCTAGAGGGCTATGTTAAAATGATTGTGGCACTTCCTCCTCGAGAGGTTGAAGCTCCATCAAAGTAGAGGATTGCCTCATAATCATCAGGTATGGTGTCTACACTATTAACATTTTCATCTAGGAATTCAAGGTTTATCGTTGCTTGATCGTGCATTAGTAAGATGGTTAGTTGCATGGCTATTGCTTGACCTTTTATGGAAGATTGAACGACATAGGGTAAATCAAACTCTACAATCATTGCTTTCCACCTAGCTAACCTACTTGACTCATAGATGTTATTAGTGATGGCACGAAGAACATTATCCTTGCAAATGATGTAAACCTGATTACGGAAGAGATAATGCTACCATTTCTTCAAAGAGAAGATGAGGGCGAGGCATGATTTTTCTACATCATTTTATCATTGTTCATAGGCTATTAAAGCATGGCTTAAATAATATACATGGATCTCAGCCCCATCTTGACATTTTTGACAAAGCATGGATGCAATGGAGGAATCGGAAGTTGCAAGATAGATGTAGAAAGGTTGTTACTTTGTGGAGGATAAACAGTCGGTAGCTGGGCCAACTCTTGTTTTATGTTCTCAAATGCTTCTTGGCATTATTGAGTCCATTGGAAATGTACATTCTTTCATAATAGATGTTGCATGGGACTCAACTTATTTGGTAACCTTTCAATAAAGCGTCTAATGAATTACAACCTACCTTGGAGGCCGCATAGTTCGGTAAGGTTTCTTGGTGGTTGCATATTGGTTATCACTTTAACCTTATCAGGGTCTACCTGTATCTCTGTTTCGGAAACTAGGAAACCAAGCATTTTTCTTGTTTTAACATCAAAGACATACTTTTTTGGGTTGAACCTAAGTTCATATTTGAGATAACATTTAAGCACTAAGTCTAGATCTTTTGCATGTTGTTCAGTTGTTTTAGACTTGACCGCTATATCATCAACATAATCATTGAGCAAATTGAGCATGTAGTCACTAAATATGTATGTCATTGCTTGCTGATATGTAGCACCTATATTTTTAAGGCCAAATGGCATCATCGTATAACAAAATGTTCCCTAAGGTGTCATAAAAGTTGTTCTAAGTTGATGCTCTAAATTAATTCTTATTTGATTGTAGCCTAAAAATCCATCCATAAAGGATAATAGTGCATGCCTAGCTATCAGGTCAATAAGTTAATCAATGATGGGCAAAGGAAAGTCATCTTTTATAGTGGCTATGTTGAGGTCACGGAAGTTAATGCATATGCATATACTACCGTTCTTCTTGAGGACTATAACAATGTTTGATACCCAATCGGAATAGTCGATAGCTCGAATGAAACCAGCTTGGTAGAGCTTTGTGAACTTAGCACGGACTGCTAATGCCACTTCGGGTCTAATCTTTCGTGCTTCTTGCTTTACTGGTTTAATTTTTTCATCAAGAATAATGTTATGTTGGATGATCCAGGGGTCTAGTCCCAACATGTCTGTATATGACCATGCAAACATTTTTATGTTGACTTTTAAAACCTAAGTGATGTCACCTACAAGTTGTGGATCTAGTAAGGCACTTAATTTCAAGGTTCTGGCTTCGTCATTGACTATGGTAATGGGGATTTCAACCAGAGGATCTTCAGTAATATTGTTAGCTTCTAGATCTAGAGTTTTAGCTATGTTTTTAGGCTTGTCTGACATTTCTTGAGTGGAGGCTATCAAATCAGTATAGGTGGATGGATTTAGATCCAAAGATTCTAGGCAAATCACTCTTTCTACATCTCCATATGGTCCGTTGAGAGACAATACTGAGAGGATGTTGTTGGTGGCCTTGATGCTCACTCCTGCCAATTAAAACAGGAGTGAAATAAGAGACACTCCCTTAGTAGGAGAGTTACAAATTGTAAACGAACATAGGATAATTAAGTTGTGCACTGACAAATTTAGGAGATGCGATGGCAATTATGGCAGTTTAAGGCCATACCAGGCCACATGGTAGTTTAAGGCCATACTAGGCCGCATGTTGACTTACCATTTGAACTGAGTGTATGCCCTATTTTTAACTTTTGATGTTTGGTGGAATGTATAAAGACTGATGTAATGACCTGAATTTAATTATGGTATAAAATGGTTGCATTCCTTCGTTATCTTGATGTTTTGTGTAAATATTTTTGTTATTTCTCATGTTTTTTATTATTTTTCTTTGTTTTCTAGAGTATATGTATGCAACTAAATGTAACATAAATTTCTAAAGTGTAAAGTGAGATGTAAAGTAAATACTTGGAAAAGAAAGCAACAATCGTGAAAGAATCTAAATCGTAACTTGTAACCTATAAGCGAAAATTCAATATAAAATGATGAGAGTTCATAAATTTGTAACTTGTTGGCTCTAGTTTAAAGCCATTTCGGGCTTGGTACATCAGTTTAAAGTCTTGATGAACTATTGCATCTGTTGTTAAATAAAGGATTACCAGTTTTATGCCAAGGTGGGCCAAAGGTAGTAACGTTTTCAAAAAGTTTTAAACGGAATCGGCCATTTTTTCCCATGGCTAGTTTAATGTCATTGCGGACATTTTTTTGGCATTTTTAACATCATACTAAACATTTTGTAGTTTAACATCATTTTAGACATTTCGTAGTTTAACGTCATTTCAAACATTTTGTAGTTTAACATGATTTCAAACATTTCATCTCATTCATTCTAGTCATTGAGTTACCTCTTCATCTTTTGTAGCTTAATGTGTGGGGTTGGGCGTATGGGTATGATTTTATATTCACCTTCCCCTTCATCGGTGATGTCAAAGGGTAGTTCTGACCAAGAGACATCAGTAGGAATGGCTCCTATGTCTACGTGCTCTTGTGTTTCTTCAGTGCTAGTCGGATTGTGAGTCAATGTTGGGTTCACGTTTTGATGTATGTTCATGATTTCTTGTTTAGGCTTAATGAACTTAATTTCTAACCCTTGACTTACCTCAAGATATGAGGAAGTGATCAATGCTATTGTATCCCCATGTATGATGATCTCACCACCCTTGTAAGGTAGGTGGATCTCCTGATGGATTGGTGAAGATACGACTTTAAGTTGAGCTAGCCAAGGACATCCTAGGATCAAATTGAACCCTGGCATTTCATCAACCACTATGAATTCAGCTGATGTAGGAAATTGGTCACTAGCTATGATATCTAAGGTAACCATGCCTTTAACTCCCACACATGAACCACTGAGGAATCTCAAAAAAGAGGTTGTCGTGGGCTGTACTTGTTCAGTGAGTCCCAATTTTTCGATGACAGAAAAAGGTATTACATTTTTTTCCGCACCATCATCGACATGCACCCTACGTATTTTGAAATGATCAACCTGTATTGTTATGAACATAGGGGTCATGGTGATTTCCCCTGTTTTCTCATCTAGCTTAATGTCCTTAAGGCAGAAATCTAGGGATGTGGTCTTCGATTCCTAAAGTTGTGGGGATAATACTACATAAATGGATGGTTCATCTGCAAGAAGATCCTCACTAACAGGAATTGAAGTTAGCATCAGTACGAGAGCCTCTTGATGTACTGGTGAAGTCATTATTAGGTCATACAAACTTAAAGAAGTATTTTTTTGTTTTAAGGCTTGTGTGACCTGGGTCAGTGCATTTGCTAGGTCTTTACCATTTGGGACATTCTTATCCATAGAGATTTGGTCTATTTGATCTAGCATTCGTATTTCTCGTGGAGGGGGTTTTACGTTAGTAACTGAGGATGCTGGGTTTGGGATATGACTTGCGACATCATCTTTGTTTTGGTGACTTGTACTAGGATCATTAATGGATGGACTCATGGGAATGGTGGTTAGTGGTGTAGGCTTTGGTCATCCTAATTCGTGTCCATGATTTTCTCTCTCCATGCACTCTCTTTTTTCTCTTTCCAGGTGCTCTCTTATTAGCCTATCGGCAAGACATTCTCGCAAAGGTCGTCGAGAAGTGGAGGCAGGTTGTGCGCCAAGGTGTTTTGGCACCCGGACCACAAAGGGAATGGGTTAGTTTTCAGATGGTATTTTTGTTGAGGTGGCAACAGAAGGAGGTATGTAGATGATGAATGGTTTTGATGGTGTGGGGGATGTGCACATAATGAAAAGGGTTTGAGGATATGTTGGGGTAGGTGTGTTTTCTGAATGCTCGCGAATCACAAAAGGTTTTCGAGGAACGTCTTGTTTATCTTCCACATGGATAGTATTAATCACATATGGTGCATCAATGGTATTGAGAGGATCCTTGTAGACCCCCATGGATTGGTTTTGAGGTCTTATCAGGTTTGTCTCATCGAACACCACTTCACCCCTATCAATCGTGCTTTTCATGTCTTGTTTCAATGTAAAGTAGTAATTAGTCCCATGACCACACCATTGGTGATATTCACAAAACCTATCCAACCTAAAGCCTTTTGGAATGGGAGGTTCATTGGCTGTTGCTAAGGCTAGATTTTTGGCCAATTCGCAAAAGCGATCATGTCTTTGCGAGGCCGTAGGAGACATTTGTTTGTGTTGAATTAGCCTAGCCTTTAGAAGTTGATCAAGTATTTGTGAAGGCTTCATGGGCAATGGTGTGTATTGAGCTAGGTCTTTCCTTTCGAAGGTACGGGCATGACCTATGTTGTTGTTTCTATTTGGAGAATTTTCAGGTGTAGGGGTGGGTGTGGTTCTTTCATAGTTATTTGGGACAACAGATTGTTTTTTCTTTGGTCCTAGGTGACTAGGTTGGGTTGTTTTAGCCATTGCTACTACCATTTTTTTGGATTTATCTTTCCTTGTGTGTTGGCTCCTAAAGGTTGAGTAGGCTAGGTCATTACTTGTTTGTGCAGCCTCTTCTATGTCTTTAATTTGTACAAATGCCTGACTCAAAGTATGGAGTTTTAGATAATAAAGCTTTGATTTAATGAAGTCATTTACGGCCGCCTTAAGGATGGTAAGCAGATACATTTTAGGAATAGGCTCATGAAGTTCATTCAGGGCTACACTCCATCTTTGGATAAATTTCTATGCTGGCTCTAAAGGTGCTTATTTAATTTGAATCAAGCTATCTAATGTGGCTTCAGGTTTCAGATTATATTTGAAATGGGTGACAAACTGGTATAAAAAATCTTCCAAAGAAGATATAGAGCTACGGTGTAATACTCGATACCAGTCTAAGGCTCTTCCTGCTAAGGACATAGCAAATACACATAGAATTACATGGGGCCATGCGTGAAGCAAAAGACTTTCGGTTCGGAATGTCACTAGGTGGGCATTTGGGTCTCCCTCTCCATTATACTTGGTCAACTAAGGTAACGAGACTCCTTTTGACAAGGTTAAGGGTGGAACTGAGGGGTCAATCGAGTCATCTTGATAGAAATCTAGTACTTTGACTTCCTCATTGTTCAAAGTTTTAAGATGTTTTAATTCCTCTACCAAGGAGTGTATCATTTTTTTTGTGTTTGCCCATTCTTGGATGGTAGGAAGATGGGTGGTTTGGTTGATGGTAATTGATAATGACTCGATTGTGACATCATTTGTGGAAAAAGACGTTGTTGGACTGTTGTTTGTTGTGGCAAGACAACATTCGAGGCCGAGATTATGAGATGTGGTACACTATAGTGAGTAGACGGGTTTTTTTGAACAGCTGGTGGGACCCACTGCCCAGTCACAGGTTGTGAAGTGAGCATGGGTGTTTGTTGGATTTGCACTTCAGGTACATAATGGGTGGACATGGAAGCAGGTATGACTGATGGCATTCCAATCACTTGAGGTCGAGAAGTCATTCCTGCATTAGTCTGTTGGGATTGTGTTTGCAATTGTATGACAGAAGTAGATGTATTAGTTTGAACGTTGGACTTGGAGAAGATGGGGATGGGAATGGCTACTTCCCATAAGGAAGCTAGTGGTGGAAATATTGTTTCTTCTAGGAACGGTTGAAAAAGTGGGTTTGTATGGGCATGGGGGCTAATGGTATGGTATGATTCTCCATGTTCAAATTGGGCTGCAAAGTCATCTTTTTCATCTTGAGGCTCTATGGGAGGTAGCTGAAAGGCTTGACTTCTAGCCATGAGAGGTTGGGATATGAGTCTATGATGGTGTTTAGAGAGCGGGATTATGTCAAATGTTGAAGGGATGAACTCACGACCTCCATTGTCGATAAGTTCATAATTTCATTTTGCTTCCCTTTCCGTATGATCGATAGGCAGGTTGGTTTGGATTTTGACACATATGAAGTTGTACTATTTGGGTGTAAGAGTGGCATACGTAGGGTCTTTGCCCTGTATCCTAAGCGACTAGCATGTAGGGCCTTGAGGGTTTACTTGTTCTATGACAGTTATGGATTCTATAGCAGTCATAGGGTTCGAAGTTTCAACGATTGGTAGTGTTACTTGGTTGATTCGGAAGGATTCCATGACGAACGTGAGCAAACTAGGCTAGATGAATGGAGTTGGATTGCAAGCAATTGCAGTGTGACCATGACACACACACAACTTGACCAAACTAATCAAACTAGACCAATAGGACAAGCTCAGCGTGACCAACAGGGACAGGAGACTCACAGGGTAAGATGAAAAAGTTTTGACAGGTAGCGTGATCAACGTTTTAAAAATGGCAGATTCAGGCCCTCCTTCTAGCACCAAAAACTGTACTGACCTAAATCGTCGGTGTGAGGCTGGAAGGGAAACAGACACCGAAAGATCATCGGGTAGCCACAACTGACTCTACCTTCGCCAAAGGGCAAGCTAGAAAAGTAAACGAAGGCAGAGTGCCTTGGATGGTCTGCACGCAAATCAACCAAGGACTTCCCTGAGCATAAGCTATGGCTAGTGCTAGGGTTATTGTAAACGATGTCTTAAAACGTGTAAATGCACGTAAAATGTAAACATGAGCTGTAAGACATAAGATGTAAATGTAAACATAAGGCGTAAACAAAATGTAAACTATAAACTAAACGTAAACTGAATGTAAGAAGAAATGTAAATAGAACGTAACACATATAAGAGCAATAATGTTTGGTTGGCAAAACAGAAATGATGTATTACTTGGAAAATATGTGCACCGGTCAAAGCGTAGCTGCGAGTAGATGGTAGGTCGAATGCTTAGCCCCGGGGTGATGTAATGTGATGATGCAATGATGTGATGTGATGAACGTGAAAAATGCTTGGATGCCAACAATCAGGTGTGCCAAGTGCCCAAGGATTACAAGTTCTATCCTCTCTTAGAATTGCCAATCTCTCCAATTTTTTTGCCTCCCTGGTTTATGTGAATTGACAGGGTATTTATAGGGTTGGGTTGGGCTCAGGCACAAAATTCAAGAATGGAATCAATGGCTGAGAGATGAGAGTAAAGCAAACCTAGTGACATGTGTCCAATGGACAGTTGTGCTCGAGTTGAATGCATGTTGGTGAGAGTTGGATGTGTGTTGGATAGTTGTGCATGAGTTGGATTTGTGTCAGATAGTTGTGCACGAGTTGGATGCATATTGGCAAGAGTTGGATGTGTGTTGGATATTTGTGCACAAGTTGGATTTGTGTCGGATAGATGTACATGAGTTGGATACGTGTTGGCAAGAGTTGGATGTGTGTTGGATAGTTGTGAACGAGTTGGATTTGTGTTGGATAGTTATGCATGAGTTGGATGCGTGTTGGCAAGAGTTGGATTTGTGTCGCATAGTTGTGCACAAGTTGGATGTGTGTTGGCAAGCTACATTCTTGACCAGGTACATTGCATTTTACAATTTATGGGTTATTCAAGCCCATGAAAGTACATTTAATTTAGACATGAGGGCCTAACTATCTCCCAAATGAAGATTTACAATGAAATGTACAAGGAAAATTCGACCCATCTTGCTTGAAACTTCTTTATCCCTGAGTTTTCTGAAATTTTCTAGAAGTTGAGAATTGTTTAGAATTTTTTGAAATTTTCTGGTGTTGAGAATTTTTTGGAATTTTCTACCATTTTCTGGAATTTTCTAGGAGTTGCTGACGTTGAGAATTTTTTGAAATTTTCTGGAATTTTCTGAAATTTTTTTATGCTGAGAATTTTGTAGAATGTTTTAGCCATTTTCTGGGAGTTGCTGACGTTGAGAATTTTTTGGAATTTTTTGAAATTTTTTGATGCTGAGAATTTTTTAGAATTTTTTGAAAGTTGGTCATGCTAGACTCATGCTGCCAGCGTGACCTGGGCGTCAATAGCAAAAATGAGCATTTTTGGAGCTGTAATCTGAAGTTTTTGAGGCTAAAACTTGGAGAAATCATTAATGGACCTTGAGAGTGACTTGTCCCTTCAAAATCAGATCATTTTGTGCTATTTTGAGGCTGTTTTAAGGCTTGGAAAGTTGGTCACACTGTGGTCACGCCTAGCATGACCTATAAATAAAACTATGTACTTTGGCTTAAAATTTGGACTCCTAAATGCTGAGACTTGCTTTTTATTTGATTTTGAAACTGTTGGAGCTGCTCACGTTGAGGGCAAGCTAGCTTAACAATGTAATCAAGTTGGCTTGAGCAACCTGGACTTGAGTTTCATGCCTTAGTCAAATTTTGCTTCCTGAATGCTTGAAATGGCTTGAGTTATTCTTGTTTCAAAGTGTTAGGCCAAAATTAATGGTGTTTCGGATTTCTTATTATGGATCATAATAAAATTTGTTGTAATGTTTGTCTACTGACTGTACTGTCTGAAATCGTCGGTCTCCGGCTGGAAGGAAACAGAGACCGTGGGATCGCAGAACACGCATAGAAGACCCTACCTTCACCTGAGGGTGAGCTGGAATGAACGAAGGTAGAGTACCTTGAGTGGTCCACACGCGGATCAGACAAGGATTTCCCCAAATGTACACCGAAGTGCTATACGTTGGGTTATGCGTAAACGGCGTAACAGGTGTGAATCAGAGCATAAACAGTGTAACCAATGCAAACAGTGAGTAACATAAATAAGAAAAAATAGAACACATGAAACAATTAATGCAAATTGTAAACGATTTTAGGAAGAAAATGTAACAATGGCATTACAGAATGAAAGTACAATGCATCGGTCTAATGCAATTGTGACTGGAACACAAGGCGGACGAAAAACCCCGGTGGATGCAAGGATGATTGTGGCTGGTTCACACTGTAAGCACAGCGTAGAGGCTAGATGCTCAGCGTGCAAGGTCATCCAGTGTAAAAGGTTTTGTGCTCTGGTTCGTAGCGTCTTTGCTCTCTGGTGTGCTCTGGGAATTTTGCCAACCGACCATGGTCTCGTGAAAAATTGGGATTTTTATATAGGTTTTGACGGCAGACTCGGGTTGGGCGACACGTGGCACATTGATCGAGTGCAAAAGCATAAAATTTAAAAGTGTACAGTATGTTACATTTGGCGGGCGTATACGCTGTGTCTAGCGAGCGTAAACTGTGGGCGTATACGCTGATGTGCTGGGCATATGAGAACTTAGGCGTAGACGTCGTGGACACTGGCGTATATGCTAGATGTGCTGGGAGTATACACTAATGTTTGCTACCTTGTACCAAATCTTGTTCTTTAGTGCTATTTCCATGCTGTCTCCAGGGTTCTTATTGCTAGGCGTATGCATCTATTGTACCTGCTGGGCCTACATGTGAGGTGTGTACACTGGGCGTGTACGTTGGGCGTATACGTTGTGAACTTGAGCGTACACGCTGGGGCGTATACCTTGAGAATTTGAGCATATACGTTGGGAATATACAATTGGGCGTGTACGCTAGGCGTATACGCTGGGACTACATACTTAGTGAAATTTAAGCATCTAATCTCTGAAGTTGCCAAGTGTGACACCAGATGTAGCTGTGGTCATCTGTGGGTCCTAGGGACCTGCTTGGTGTTGGACAAGTACTAAGCTCAAAATTTTTGTGATGTTTCATTGGCCTCTCTTTGTTGACGTTTGGAGGAATTGACCCGAGAAGCGTCGACAAAGAAGTACAAAACACCACAAGCAACTTGATAGAGACCTTGTCTGTTGCCACTTGACTAGACATCATCGCACCGTATTCAGTAGTACATGAGATTGGGAAAGTGAAGTTTGTAGCTGGTGGGAGAATGGGGATTGTGGGGACTAGTAACTGCCCAATGGATTGTGCTTGGTGAAGGGGATGCTCTGGTGTGTGTCATGTTGATCCTTGTCAATAGCCATTATTTAGCAGACTCAGAATCCAAACATGCAATGTGCGTTCTTTGACGAAACAAGACTCTTGTTTAAGAGGACTTGTTGGCAAGGCCAAAGCCACGTGATGATGCATTGCATTCTTTGGAGGAATAGGGCCACTTGTTTAGGGGAACCTATTGGCAGAGAGCCAAAGCCATGCAGTTGGATGTTTTTTGACTGTTTTGACATGAGTACTTGGTTTTTTTTTGGGAAGAAGAAGTTTTTTTTTGATCGTGTACTCATGCTCAAGTGCTACATTGTGTGTTGCAACTGCTTAAAAGTGTTACAGTGCGCAACGGTATGCTCAAATTTTTGAGTGTACTGGGTGTATCAGACGTGTAGCTAAGTGGATTGTGTCGGTGGATAGATAGAGAGGGTATCGGGAGATGGGGATGTACTAACAAAGGGTTTGATTTAGTCTTGCCATGTGTCCTTGTGAACATTATCCCATCTTGTTGTTCGTGACGAAGTGCATTCTTGCGCGAAGACCTTTGGATGTCATCCTGCAAACACAACTCCAAGGAGACAAGAAAACCATGAGTGAACAAGTGATCTTAGACTTACACAGCTACAGATGGAACAAAGATGCTGAAGGAGATTTCCTGGTACTATATACGAATGGCAGCAGTTTTGGTAGGATCGTCTGATGGCGAGCGATGTAGTGATGAAGTTCGAATGTGGCGGCGAATTAAGGAACCAGAGATGAACTTACCAGCTTATAGTTTTGGCAGACTATCATGGGTTAGTTTTATGTCGTAACCCGTTGGACATTGCCTATTTAGCATCGTGGTGGATGTTGCATTGCCAGTTTCTAGTCTTAGCGGACAATAAAGAGGCAAACTAGTTTATAGTCTTAGCGGACTCTAGTGAATGCGACGGTGGCAGTTTACTACCATGCCAGACGGGTGCTAGTTTATCGTCATTGCGGACACTGTGTGGTATCATTTTATCATCATGATGCCAGGATGGGCTGTGGTATCAATTTTAAGTCATAATCCAGGACTATTCTGTGGTATCAGTTTATAGTCGTGACTCTAGGACTCGCACGCACCTAAGCTTGTACTCAAATGTAGAACAGTTTTAAGAACAAGTGATTGGTTGGATTGGCGAGTTCATTTCCTTCCATATCAGCTAGCTTAAATGCTCCGTTGTCAAATGCTTTGGTGACCAAGTAAGGCCCTTCCCAGTTGGCTGAGAATTTGTCCGAGTGTTCCTGAGCGGCCTTAAGTACAAGGTCACCCTCTTTGATAGGGCGCTTATGGATGTTGTGTCAATGTCATTGTCGTTGTTGTTTTTAATACCATTTGATCTGATCGAGCGTGCATATGCGTTCTTCCTCCACCGAGTCCAGGTCGATGATGTGCAGATCATTGTTTTGCCCGTCGTCGAGGAGTCCAAAAGCCGTGATTCTTAAAGATGGTACCTGTAATTCCAAAGGTAAAACAGCTTCTAAACTGTAAACAAGACTATATGGTATTTTACCTATTGAGGTTCGATGCGTAGTACGGTATGCCCACAGTGCGTATACCAATTGCTTGTGCCACTTTCTCTTGCTTTGGATAAGCATCCTTTTGAGTATTGTAATAATCGTTTTGTTCATTGCCTCTGCTTGCCCATTGCTCTGAGGATAGTAAGGGGATGAAAATGAGTGTTGGATCCCTAGGCTGTCGCAAAAGGTTTTGGTCTCGGCACTGCTAAATTATGGCCCATTTTCAGTGATGATTGTCATGGGAATGCCAAAGTGGGTTACAATGTTTTCGAGAATGAAATTGCATATATGTTTAGATGTAGTTTTTCAAAGGGGAGCAGCTTCTACCCACTTCGTGAAATATTTGGTTGCGGTTATGATGAAACTATGCCCTGCAGAAGATGAGGGTGTTATTGGGCTGATGAGGTCCAATCCCCACTTTTGAAAGGGCCACGTGATTTGCGCCGTATGCAACTCATTCGATGGGACATGGATTATATTGCTATGTTTTTGACAAGTACTACATGTTTTAGCCTTGGAGAGACAGTCGTATTCCATGTGTGGCCAATAATAGCCTAAGCGTCTGATCTTTGTTGCCATGGCTTTTGGTGCTATATGTCCTCTGCATAGTCTGTCGTGTACTTGTTCGACGATGGTTTAGGCATCGGTACTACCAACACATGTTAGCAATATGCCTTCGTAAGATCTACGACATAATATGTCCCCTACCAGGGTATACTGCTTAGAACGTTTTCGTACTGCATCCTTTTGTGCATTTGTTAGATGTCGTGGTATTTTGCCGCGTAGAAGGTATTCTTTAATGTCGTCATACCATTCTATCGCGCGTGTTGTACTAACAGATGCGATCAGCAACGTGTTAAGAGTATTGGTTATTGGTTCGGCACAACTGCTTACGGAGCTTGGTAATGCAGGGAACATGTTTGGCGATATGTTTAATGCTAATGTGGCTAACATGTCTGCGATGGTGTTATCATTTCTAGAAACGTGCTGCACATCGATGTTTTCAAATTTCCTCATTAGGTGTTTTGCTAGGTCGCAGTATGGTTGTAAATGTTGGGCTTTGCATGTATAAACATCTGTGATTTGGTTTAAAACCAGTTGTGAGTCTCCTCTGACCACAAGCCATGTGATGTCTGAAGCCATCGCTGCCACGAGACCTCTAAGGAGACCTTCGTACTTTTCTATGTTGTTGGTACAATGAAAGTTGAAATGATAAGCAAAGGTCGGATTTCCCCGGAGGGATAGGTGATGACAGCGGTTGCACTTCCCCCTTGAGAGGTGGATGCTCCGTCAAAGTTTAAAATAGCATCGTAGTCATTGGGTACTATGTTTATTGCGCTTATATTCTCATTTGGGAATTCTGGCTCTATTATCACTTGATCACGCGTTGGTGACGTGGCCATTTGACTTGCTATGGCTTGACCTTTGACTGATGATTGTGCTATGTAGTGCAGGTCAAATTTAGCTATCATGGCTTTCCATCGTGCTATCCGACTCGTCTCATAAATATTTCCTATGATGGCTCTGAGCACATTATCCTTGCAAATTATATTAACTTGGTTACGGAAGAGGTAATGTCGCCATTTTCTCAAAGAAAAGACCAAAGCTAAATAGGACCTCTCCACGTCATTATACTTTTTCTCGTGGGCAACTAATGCATGGCTTAAGTAATATACGGGGACTTTGGTTCCGTCATCTTGTTTTTGGCAAAGCATAGATGCAATTGCCGAATCCAAGGTAGCGAGGTAGATGTAAAACAGTTTATCGTTTTGAGGTGGATAAACCATGGGTAATCGGGCAAGTGCCATTTTAATGTTATCAAATGCTTCTTGGCATTGCGGAGTCCATTCAAAATGGACGTTTTTGCGTAACAAGTGATTCATAGGTTTTAGTTTGTCTGTCAATTTTTCTATGGAGCGCCTAATAAATTGTAATCTACCTTGTGGACCTCGAAGTTCGGTAAGGTTGTCTGGTGATTTTAGATTTGTTATGGCCTTAACCTTATCGGGGTCTACTCGTATCCCTACTTCTGAGGCTATAAATCCAAGCATTTTTCCTGTCTTGACACTGAAGACACATTTCTTTGGGTTGAGTCTCAATTCATACTTTAGACAATGTTTTAATACTAGGTCAAGGTCTTGTATATGTTGTTCTGATGTTTTTGAATTAACCACAATGTCGTCTACATAGTAGTTGAGCGAGTGTAACATGTAATCGCTAAAGATGAATGTCATCACTCTTTGATACATGGCCCCAGCGTTCTTGAGACCGAAGGGCATCATTGTGTAACAAAAGGTTCCCCATGGTGTCATAAAGGTTGTCCGAAGCTGATGTTCTGGGTTGATGCGTATTTGATTGTATCCTGAGAAGCTGTCCATAAAAGATAATAGTGTGTGCCCAACGGTTGAGTCAACAAGTTGATCGATGCTAGGTAGGGGAAAATCATCTTTTATGGTTGTGACATTGAGATCGCAAAAGTCAATACATAAACGAATGCTTCCATTTTTCTTCGGGACAATGACCATGTTGGATACCCACTCAGCGAAATCAACGACTCAAATGAAACCAGCCTGATAAAGTTTGGTGATCTCATTACGAACTACCAATGCCACTTCGGGTTTAACCTTTCGTGTCTTTTTTTTTACCAATCTCAAGTTTGGATCAAGGATAATGTTGTGCTAGACAATTCATGGATCTAGTCTGGGCATGTCCGTATAAGACCAAGCGAATGCTTTCATATTTTCCCTAAGCACATCTTCAATATTTTTGGCTAGGTGCAGTTTTAGTAATGTGCTTAATTTTAGTATTTTAATTTCCCCATCGGGCATGGTGATGGGGGTTTCAGTCAACGGGTCTTTGGTGATATTTTCGGCTTCTATGTCGAGGGATTTGTCATGCCTTTGTAGTTGTCTATTGTTTGCTGTGCTGAGGCGATGACTGCATCGTCCGTTGATGAACTTAAGTGGATGAGGTTTATGTTGATGTCCCTTGCAATTCTGTCATATGGTCCATCGATAATTAATGGTTTGGTTAAGTGCTGGAAATCCATCAGGCTTGCTCCTTCTAATAAACAGAGAGCTGAATGAGCTAATGGGTATCGTTCTTATGTTCTTTGGTAATTTTAGATTACGTGTACATGCATGATGGTGGATTATTGTCACACCGGGACACATGGTAGTTTAACACCTTACTGGGCCACATGTAATCTCCAGGCGGAAGTTTAAGGCCGTACCGGGCCGTAGTGAGTTCGTATGTGGTAGTTTAAGGCTATACCGGGCCGTCATGGCAATTTAGGGCCATACCGGGCTGAATGTGGCAATTTACGCTGGAATGTTCAGTGTAAACGCCCGGAATGGGGTTTACAGGGGAACTGAAATGTAGTACTTTCTATTTTATTTTAAATATATAGTTTCTTTTTCATTTTTTGAGCAAATTTTGGTGAAAAATAAGTAAAAAGGCAAAAAGTAGCAAATTGGGAGGCGGCGGCATAAGCGGAAACGTCAGCGACGGCAGAGCGCTATAAAAAGGGGGGGGGCTTCATTTGTCACATAGGATTCTCTGAGCGTAAACCCAAGCGTAAACTTCTCAGCATGAGAATGAACTTCTCAGCGTGAGCGTAAACTGCAAAACCCCGATGTAAGCATAAGCGCTAGCGTAAACAAAAACTCAGCGTAGACGCCACTCAACTAACTCCGTCGTAGACGCTAACGGCTAATCCTTAGCGGTAGACACAGAGCGTAGAAGTTTGAGCATCAGCGTAAGGACTCAGACGCCAGCATAAACTGTCGATCTCAGCGTAGAGGACGCCGCGATGGGCAAAGGCAAGGAAGTGGAAGGGCAGGGGAGGAAGAGACCTGACTTGACCTTCGTAGAGGAGAGCGAAGCCATGTTGCAGTGCTTGCCCAGACCAAGGATTCCGTCGTGGCCTGGATCATCGCACAGGTAGGCTCTGGTCCCACCTCTGTTAGTTATTTTTGCTGGTGTATGTTTCGTAGCGTAGACAGTCTCATAGAGGGTTTCGACGTATACGTCAAGCATAAAGTTTAGCATAGAGACGTCAGCTTATACACCGAGCATAACGTTTAGCGTACAGACGTCGGCGTATACGCTGAACGTAAATTCACAGCGTAAAGTCGGGTTAGCGTAGACTGTCATAGCGTAATCTGTTTTCAGTGCACAGCGTAATTACTTTTTCTTGCACGAAGTGTAGATGATTGTATTAGCATATACGCTGAAGGCTATACGGAGTAATAAGTTTTCTATGCACGAAGTTCTATTTTGTTAGTGTAAGCTTTCTATTTTATCAGCGTAGACGATCTACGTTGTGACAACGTATACGCTGAGGGTTTGTACAGTGTATACGCTGAGCGTACACAGTTTTCCTTTTAAGTATGGTACAACGTAGGCTTGTTTTTCATGTTTCCAGCGTAAACTGTTTGTTCAGTGTCTAGCGTAGGCTATTTACGTTGGCCCCTTCTGTGGCGTATATGCTGAGGGTTTCTTCAGCGTATATGCTGAGCGTGAGAGGTTTGGGTGACAACGTAAATGGTTGGTTGTTAGTGTATACGCTAGGTTAGGCAGCATATACGCTAGGCGTAAACAAATTTTAACAGCGTATATGCTAGGTTTAGCAGCGTATACGCCGAGCGTAAATGGTTAGGATATTTTTCTAAGTGTCAGTTTATGATGTAAACTTTTGTTTTTCGCGTTGTTTTGATGCATGGTTGATTTATTATGGCATCCTGATTACTTGCAGGGATAGCAAGTGTTTTCTCCTCATTGTTGAGCTCATTGGTGTGCTAACATGGTTTGGCCCCATTGAGGCTGATGAGTCTACCCCAGATCTAACTGTGGATAACAATGGGGTCTGGTTTAGAGAAGGTGTGTGTGAATTCCTGGCTTTCATGCTCGACAACTTCGAAGTGGCGATCTGGTCATAGCTAAGTGAACTGGTGGCGCGAAGTGTGCTTGAGGCAAGGTTGCCGGGAGCTGCGGAGGGTGTCATGGTCTTCATAGAAGACATTTACGAGGGGCCATTTGCTAATGAGGATGGTTCTACCTGCGGGCCCAGGTCTACACACCCGTTAGCGCGTGTGTAGGCACAGTTGCCCCGAGGGTTGGACTACCTCAACAACACTCTATTCATAGTTGCACGCACGCACACATTGTTCCAGAATCCCCCTGGCATCGTGTATTGGGTGGATAGGTAGAACCATTTAAGTTTATTGTTTCTCTTCGCCATTTGTCATGTGCTTCTATTCTGACCTCCGTTCGTTTGTAGGCCTAAAGTTAACCTAGACAGGACATTGGTTGAGGACGAAGGACTTGCTCTTGCTCGCACTGCTCTAGAGGCTTTTATGGTGGGTCCCACCCTTCGTGGAACCGTATTGGGTCAAATGAAGGGCACAATCGTTCATTTTCACAAACAGTTCTCTAGGGCGTTTGCAATGTGCAAAGCTCGTGGGTGGCTGCATGAAGACTGGTCAGACAATGGACCGGTCTTCCCTCGTGACTCTGGCAGCACATCCAAGTCCACAACGGGAGGTAACTGACAATGTCTTCTGGACGTGCTAACGTATTTGTTCAACTGCCGGGGGTTATACTGATATGATGATTTCGAAATGTACTTGCAGTTGATGTACCTCTTGGCGGGGACCCTATCACAACTAGGCGAACTGAGACAACACTATCAATGAAGTTCGGGGAGGTGACTAAGGCTCAAAAATGGTTACGCAACCATGCCCCGCCATCTATTGTTTGTTGCTTAGACAATGCCAACCTTATGGAGCTCTTCACAACCCCGAGTCCTAATGTATCTATAGTAGAAATGATCGAGATCGTGGATTCCTTTAATGAGTCTATCTCCTACTGTAGCACCCGCATTAAGGGTGTTAAGGTAGTTTTCCATCTATCACTAGAATTCTTTTCAAACTTATTTGGGGTACCGGCAGATGGCATAAGTGTAGTTTTAGGCAGGGCTCATAAAGAGCTCCAAACGGTGCTTGAATTGGAGGACTGGTTGGGCTTGGCCAAGGGTACCAGAGGATTCCCGATGCAGGGGAAAGCAAAGGTTGAGGAGGTAAATGAACTGTATCCCCTATTTAGGGTGCAGGGATTTCCCAAAACCCTTTCCCAGGTATGAAGTCTTGGGGTTGAGGCTGTACGCATCATGCGAACTATCCTGGAAACTGGCATGCGCTATAACTGGGCTGAATTTTTGTCGTCGGGCATGCACAAGAAGATAGTGCGATTACACTCGAATGTCGAGGCACAATCCCACTTCACCTTTGCCTTCTTCACCGATTACATTCATCGCTTCGCCAAATTTCTGATAGTCCATGCGGGCAACAAGTTTGTTCTACGGGATCGAGGTCAACTATCCCACCCGTGGATCAACCACTTGTTCGAAATAGCCAAGTCCTAGGATGCGCCTGAGGGCATTGATGAGTCCATGTCTATTACGACCGGGGGATCATCGGGTATCTCAATTCATACTCAGGATAGTCTAGGATTAGAGCCAGATGATGTGTCCCTCACTACAAGGAGAGCTAAGCGGGTTATTAAAGAAACCGTTGGCCAGGCCAAATCGAAGCTGAAGAGACATGAACGTGCAACTGAGGAAGCTTCTAATGTGAGGGAGCCACGAGTGAAGCGCATACGATTCAAGATGCCTGGTAAGTAGACTTCGCTAGCTTATTGTTTTATTGTTTTCATTTTGTTCATAATTTTTTCTTCAATCGCTTACATGTCATTGATGTCTTTGGCTTAATTTGAGAAGTGAGGAAGAAGGCGTTAGAATCCATTACTGAGGAGGAGGAGACCAACATGGAACAGAATAATGAAGAGGAAAATGTGGAGAAGGATTAGGGAGGAGGAACAGAGGAATTAAAGGAAAACACCACAGAAACTAAGCCGTTGGATGATCAAGGTGGTGTCGACCAGTTGTTTAGCAGTTTTCTCAAGGGAAATCTGGACTTAGGGGATCCTCCAGAAGGTGACAAGGAGCACGGTATGTTTTCTTTTTATTTTACTTTATATTTCTTCGTTAGTTGTCATTTCTATGGTCTTTTATTCTCATGTTTTCATTTCTTCCAGACGAAGGTAGCGAGAGCAGGACGGTGCACTTAGACGTACCCATGAAGACGGTTCCCCCTGAGAGGACCGCGGAGGTTAGTTCATCCCACACCCGTGAGCCATTTACTTGGATGGAAATGCCAAGGAAGATGGATTTTGTGGCTGGAATCGCAGAAGAAGTTGTCGAACGAATTCAGGAGGTCCACCCCGAAATAGGTATAATGTTTTTAAATCGTTTACCGTTTTAGAGTGTCGCACACTGTTTCTGTTGTCTTGACGTTTGATCTTTTCATATGCATAAGTGCAATTTGAGGTGGGATCCCGCTGAGACAATTAGCATAGAGAGTTTCCCCTCACTATCCCCAAAGGTGGAGTAGGTGCCATGTTCTATTTATGATGAGGTGGCGGAAGGTCTAGTACACAACGCCAAGTCACTATGAACTTGTAGGCATTCCGTCGAACAGTTGTGGTTGCAGATCCAAGCAAAAGAAAAGGAAGTTTCTGAGTTGTCGGTTGAACGTGACGATCTTAAGGCTCGATACGAGTTCGCTGTTGCCAAACTAAGCGGTGATCGCTCTTGGCGAATGTCCGAGGTTACGTATACGAGATATTGGAATCTACTAAATCGTCATGCATCATTGACTCAGAGAATGACAAAGCGTAAAGCCCAAATTGATCTCCTAAACCTCAAATGTCAAAATTGGAAAGCCTTTGCTTCTAAGGTTCGCAAGTGGGGTTAGGATGAGAAGAATCATAAACATCACTACAAGAAGTCGTTAAAAGAAGTGTCCATTGAAAAGCGGCAACTAGAAATGTTTGTGGAGGGTTTGGGTTTGCGCTCTGCCTTTGATACTTTTGCCCAAAACACAACTATTGAGATGGAGTTGCCCACCGGGGTGATTACGACTGCCTCTAGGGAAGTGTTTGTGGGTGAATTTCCTCTGAAACATCCTACCTGGTCGGCTGTTGACAAGGGAAAGGCCTTGACAGACGTTGACCTAGGCCTTGATGAGACAGATTGGACTAGTGTCTCGAAAGAGGAAGTCCTTTGTCGGCTGGAATTTGGCTTAGGGGGATCTCCTATGGTAAGTGTTTTGTCATTATGAAATTGATTTGCTAAATAATGCTTGAAATTTTGACACTCTCTTGTTCTTATATTGGTTGTCTCATTTTGTATTTTTAGGATGAAGGTGGTGACGATGTCCAAGAAGCTGGCCCCAGTGGAGCAGGGGCCCATGATGCCAGTGGATCTAAAGGGGACGATCCTCCCATCCCAGATGCTTAGTTTTTTTTAGTTTTGTTTTTAGTTTTGTCTTTGGAACTATGCTGACTCAAATTGATACGAGAATTGTAAATTGAAAACTTTGAGATGGACAGAAATAGTTGACACTTATAATTGTACAGTATTGCATGTAAAAACATTTTTTTTGTTGATTTTGAGCTTGATTGCACACACGACACGGCAATGTAAAATATTTTGGTTTATTATTTTTTTTGTTTTGTGTTTTAAGTGTAACACGTGGATGTAATTATAAATCGTAATGATAAACGAAAGAGGAAAACAAAGTACAAGTGTGTGATCTAGTTTAAGGCCATTGCGGGCCACATGCGTAGTTTAAGGCCATTGCAGGCCACATGCGTAGTTTAAGGCCATTGTGGGCCACAGTTGTAAACAAGTAACATTTCGGATAACGCAGGTGGGTTTCTCGATTGACTGACCATTTCTGATCATGGCTAGTTTTATGTCATTGCGGACATGATAGTTTAACATCGTTCCAGACAGGGAGTGTAGTTTAATGTTTTTTTCTGATTTGTTGTAGTTTAACGTCATTTCGGACGAGTTGTAGTTTAACATCGTTTTGGACGTATTGTAGTTTAACATCGTTTCAGACGTGTTGTAGTTTAACGTCATTTCAGACGTGTTGAGATGGTATTATTTTAGGGATTTTTTGATTTTTTTTCTTTTTAATGTTAGGCAATATGTCAACGGGTATGATTCTGTATTCAGCGTCCCCTTTGCTAGTCACGTTGAATGGTAATTTAGCCCAAGGGACGTCTGATGGAATGGCTTGTACGTCAGTGTTTTTAGATGTTTCAGTATCTGTGGCGAGTTCTGTGTTAGTTTCTAATTGAGAAGGAGTATGTACGATGTCAGGTGCAGGTGTTTCTGTTTTAGGTGGATTTGGATTACTGCCTACTAGTTGTTTTTCGTTTACATCGTTTCAGCTAGGCTTTTCGAGTTCAACCTCTGAGCCTTGGTCCATGTCCATGTGTAGGTGTAGCCACTTCCGCGTGTATGATGATTTCATCGCCTTCATAAGGTAGGTGAATTTCTTGATGTATAGGGGATGAGACCGCTTTCAGTTGGGCCAACCAGGGTCTTCCTAATATTAGGTTGAATCCTGGCATTTCGTCAACCACCACGAAATCGGTGGACGTGGGAAACTGGTCCCCCACTATGAAGTCTAAGGTCACTATGCCTTTGACCATCATGCGTGACCCACTGAATGATTTTAAGCATGTATTTGCGGTTGGTTTGATTAACTTGGTCAGCCCTAGTTGTTCAACGATGGGGTATGGTACCACGTTCGTAGCAGCTCCATCGTCTACGTGGACCCTATGTATCTTGAACTAATTTATGCGTATCGTTATGAACATGGGGGCTATTGTTACCTCCCCTATTTTCTTATCCACTTTAATGTCATTGTTGTGAAAGATTAGTGGTTTGGGGGTTGACCCTTGGGGCGAGTACATTACAGCATGAATGGATGGTTCGTTTGAGGGCAAGTTCTCGCTTACTGGGATCGACGTTAACACGCGTACCAAGGCTTCACGATGTGTTTGGGATGTAAGAACCAAGTCATACAAGCTTAGCGAAGTGTTCTTTTGCTTGAGTGCTTGTGTGACTTGTGTTAAAGCCGTTGCCAAGTCTCTACTGCTGGGGGCGTTTGCATCAGCAGTGACTGGGTCCATTGGCCCCAAGAGTTTTATTTCATGCTTTGTTGGCCCGTCATTTTTGCTTGGAGCCATTGTTTTAGACGTGTCATGTTTTTTGGATGGTTCACCCTCGTTGCCTACATTTGGTTGACTATTGGGTTGCATCATGGGTATGACGTTAAGTGGAGTGGGTTTAGGTGGCCCTACAGCTAACTATTGACGCTCCTTCTCCAAGCGTTCACGTGTAAGCTTATCCGTTAAGCATTCTCGCGTGTGGCGTGGAGGTGGAGCTAGTCTTGGAGCTTCAGGTTGCCTTGGGATTCGTACCACATATGGCGCCGGGTGAGGTTGCGGTTGGAAAGTTGAATGTGGTTGGGCAGAAGATTGGCTGGACACCCTAATGACGTAAGGATTAGGTTTACCTTGCATATGTGAGGTGGAGGCTTGGTAAACATTAGGACTTGCGGATGTGCTAACAACGTATCGGGTTTGTCTAGGCGGAGGTTGGACCTCCGCTGCTGCAACTGCGGGCGGCACTCGGACTACGAAAGGGGCAGGCTGAGTAGGAGGGGTTTATAGATTCGGGGTAGTGACAGCGGGAGGTACGCGCACTACATATGGTTTTTGCAGGGCAAATGATGGTTGAGGCATGGATGTGGATGGAGTGGGAGGAACATGGACTACAAACGACTTGTTAGGTATTTGTTGTTTATATTCAAGGTAGACGGTGTTAATGTTGGGTGTCTCAAGTTCATCATCAAGGCAGATTGTATTGATAACGTACGATGCCTCTTTGGTGTTCAAAGGGTCTTTATACACCTCCATAGCCTGGTTCTGTGGTTGGACCGGGTTGGCCTCATCTAAGGTGATTTGGCCTTCGTCGATCATTCGCTATATGTCCTGCTTTAGTGTGAAACAGTAATCCGTGCCATGCCCATTGCGTTGGTGATAATCGTAGAAGTGATCCATTCTAAAACCTTTGGGCACTAGAAGCTCATCTAGCGTTGCTAGGCTTGGGTTCTGAATGAGTTGATAGAACCGATCATGTCTCTGGATGGCTGCGGGGGATAACTATTTATGTTTCATTAATCCTGCCTTCAGTAGTTGATCGAATAGCTGGGACGGCTTCATAGGTAGTGGCATATATTGGGAGGATTCTTTCCTCTCAAAATTTCTCATACGCCTTTGTGTTGGGTTCTGTGATGATGATAATTCTAGTGCAGTCGCGGGAGTAGGTCTAGTATAGTTAGTAGGGGCTGCTGACGGTTTGTTTGGTTGTTGCGTTTCCGCAATTGCTGCTATAGTTACCTTAGACTTCTCTTTATCCTTTTTACTGTGTTGATTTTTGAAGGCTAAGTATGTAGGGTCATGGCTATTTTGAGCCGCCTCTTCTATATTTTTGATTTGTACAAAGGCTTGGTTAAGGTTACGCACATTAAGATAGTATAATTTGGATTTGAAGAAGTCATTAACAGCCCCCTTTAGAATTGTGAGTAGATATGTCTGTGAGATTGGCTCGTGTAGCTCATTGAGAGCGGCGCTCCACCTCTGGATAAATTTTTGCACAGGTTCGAGTGGTGCTTGTTTAACTTGTATAAGGCTGTCCAATGTCGCCTCAGGTTTCAAGTTATATTTGAACCTGGTCACGAACTGATGTAACAACTCTTCCAAGGAAAATATAGAATTCCTCGGCAAGGCCCGGTACCAATCGAGTGCTCTTCCTGCGAGAGACATAGGGAACACTCGCAAAATGGCATGGGGCCATGCCTGGAGTAACGTGCATTCTAGCCTAAACATTATAAGATGTGCATTAGGGTCCATTTCCCCATTATATTTAGTCAATATTGGCAACGATATGCCTTTGGGCAAGGTTAGAGGTGGGACGGAAGGGCTGATGGGGTCATCGTGGTAGAAGTCCACTACCTTCAACTCTCTGTCGGCAGCCGTTTTGAGGTGCTTGATCTCGTCAGTTAGTTCTTGCATTAATTTTTTGGCATGTGTCCAGTCTTGGGCACTAGGTGACATGGTAGCTTGAGGTTGTGGTATATTATACAAGTTAGACTGTTGGATGGTAGGTTGAAAGGCTAAAAGTTGTGCGGTCGGCGGTTGTGCTTGTGGGATGTTTATAGCATGTGGCACCAGGGACGGCACATTGTAGGTGAGAGGTTGTTGTTGCTGTGGCTGCGATTGTACTTGGGAAATGTTGGCCGGTGGAATTGTGTGGGGTGGCACGTGGTTGTGAGAGGGTTGATATGATGTCACACCCATCGCTGCCCATTGCCCAACCACATTTTGTGCAGGAACCCCCTGTTTGGTTACAGTGGTGGAAGGGGCCCTGTGCGTTTGGATGTGGGGGATGTAGTGGGCGGACGTGGATGCTGGTATCATATGTGGCATCCCTATCACTCGAGGTGAGAAGGTTGCTCCCATGTTATTGTGTGGGGGTGGTGCTTGCGAGGATGGGCCTACTGCTGCAATAGGGATGATAGCAAGAGAGAGTGTGTTGAATTGCGGGTCAGTTACCGAAGGAACATGAACTCGTGTAGATGTTTCTAGTGAAGGTTCTTGCGCCTGGGTGAACCTGAGGGGTTGGAGGGACATGACTTCCCCTGTGCCTAGATGAAACATGGGGTTGATCTGGGTTTGTGGACTAAGGGTGTTATAGGAGTCTTCGTGTTCGGATTGGGTAGTAAACTCATCTTCTTCTTCTGGTTGGAGATCTATTGCGGGCTGATCCAACGACTGGCTCCTTTGCAGGAGGAGTTGTGTGACGAGCTCTGAGTACTATTCTAGAACAGGGATTATATCGTATGGGGAAGGGATGAACTTGTGTCCCCCCTGTAGAAGAGTTCATACTACCTCTTTACCTCTATTTTGGCTCGATCTACTACCAGACCAGCTTGTATCTTCATACATATGAAGTTGTACTGGTCCTGGGTTATAATGTTAGAGGTTGGGTTTCTCCCTTGCAACCTTAGGGACTGACGGGGCCCCGTTGTGGGTTGTACTATCGGCTGTGGAATGACAGGTTGTTGGGCAGCCATGGTACCTACCATGTCGATAACTTGAGCGGTTGTAGCGGTGGTGTTTGTGGGGTTCATGATGACTTGTTGAGGGTATGACACGGTATAGAGATGTGAAATTAGTGTAGTGAGTATAGCATACAACGTATACGCTTCAACAACCGGCGTATAACGACAGCGTATATAGTGTATATATATGCAGCGTATAGAGTCAGCGTAGACAAGTTTACGGTGTAAATCGTATAGCGTATATGCTAGGCAGTGTACAGCGTCAAGGTTCAACGTAAAACAAAGTTACAACGTATAGAATGCAATATAAATTGGGCAGCAGCGGTGACGAAGGCTACGGCATAAAGAGTGCAGTGTAAACAGAATAGCAGGGACAAAAATCAGTGTACAGCGTAGACGAGGTCTACAGCGTAAAGAGTGTAGCGTAAACGACAGTATCTATGGCGTAAAATGTGTAGCGTAAACTTTAGCGGTCTTGTGTACAGCGTAGGAAAAATTTGCAGCGTAAAGCATGTAGTGTATGGTTAGCAGCATAAACGCTAGGGATCTTGCAAAGTAAGTTAATAGGGGTAGCGTAGATGCTGAACAGCGTAAACGCTAGATTGTAGTCTAGGTTTCAAAGTGAGCAGTGTAAACTCTGGGAGGTTTTCAGAAAGGATCGGCGTATGGTCAGCGACGTAAACGCTCAACAGCGTAAATGCTGGGATGCTTGCAGGTAAGGTTTTAGGCAGAGGTTCAGGCCCTCCTTCTAGCACCAATTTCTGTATTGTCTGAAATCGTCGGTCTTCGGCTGGAAGGAAACAGAGACCGTGGGATCGTAGGACGCGCATAGAAGACCCTACCTTCGCCTAAGGGCGAGCTGGAATGAAGGAAGGTAGAGTACCTTGGGTGGTCCGCACGTAGATCAGACAAGGATTTCCCCGAACGTACACCGAAGTGCTATACGCTGGGTTATGCGTAAACAGCGTAACGGGCGTGAATCAGAGCGTAAACAGTGTAACCAATGCAAATAGCGCGTAATGTAAACGAGCGAAAATAGAACACATGCAACAATTAATGCAAACTGTAAATGATTTTGGGAAGAAAATGTAACAATGGCATTATAGAATAAAAGTATAATGCACCGGTCTAATGCAGTTGTGACTGGAACACAAGGCGGACGAAAAGCCCTGGTGGATGCAAGGATGATTGTGGTTGGTTCACATTGTACGCACAACGTAGAGGCTAGATGCTCAGCGTGCAGGGCTGTTCAGCATAAAAGGTTTTGTGCTCTGGTTCGCAACGTCTCTGCTCTCTGGTGTGTTCTGGGAATTTTGCCAACCGACCGTGGTCTCATGAAAAATTGGGGTTTTTATACAGGTTTTGACAGCAGACTCAGGTTGGGCGACACATGGCACGTCGACCAGGTGCAAAAGCATAAAATTTAAAAGTGTACAGTATGTTACATTTGGCGAGCGTATACGTTGGGCGTATACGCTGATGTGCTGGGCGTATGCAAACTTAGGCGTAGATGTCGTGGACGCTGGCGTATACGCTGGATGTGCTGGGCGTATACGCTGATGTTTGCTGCCTTGTACCAAATCTTGTTCTGCAGTGTTGTTTCCATGCTGTCTCTGGGGATCTTATTGCTGGGCGTATGCATCTGTTGTACCTGCTGGGCGTACATGTGAGGCGTGTACGTTGGGTGTGTACACTGTGAACTTAAGCGTACACGCTGGGGCGTATACGCTGAGAATTTGTGCGTATACATTCGAAATGTACACTTGGGCGTGTACGCTGGGCGTATACGCTGTGACTGCATACTTAGTGAAAATTAAGCATTTGATCTCCGAAGTTGCCAAGTGTGACACCAGATATAGCTGTGGTCGTCTGTGGGTCCCAGGGACCTGCTTGGTGTTGGACAAGTACTAAGCTCAAAATTTTTGTGGTGTTTCACTGACCAATCTCCTTTTTTTCATCGTTTACAGGTAGACATGAAGGTCATAGTGATGTGGGTGATGCTTCAGGAGCTTGAAGTAATAGTTTTCTAGGCTGAATACATGTCTTAGACATAAACATATAAATTTTCAATTGATGAATGAATTTCTTATACAAAATAATACCTGCCAATGAGATTTTCACTTCTTGTTAAAGATTCTGATGCAATGGACAACGTTATGGTCAATTAAGTCAAACACATGCCTCAAAGACTGCGGCAATCTGTGCTTCAAAGACTACGGCAATCTGTGCTTGTTCAAACTATTGCATTAATTTCTGAACAAACCCATTCTTATGCCTAATGATGAAAGATGTCGAGAACAGATGAATGTTGAAACATATGAACTCGATGAGAAAAAGTACGAATAAAGGGTAGATATCGGACAACTTGCAGAAATGATACTGCAGAGAAAATGTTAGAGAAATTGTTTGGCAAAAAACATGTCATAAATTGCAAACGGTCTCTCTTCATCAAAACCGGATTCACATTGAAATGTCAGCAACAGTATTCACGCTTTGTCTGCATTCGGAGCTGAAATTCTAATTCAATTTGTCACTGAGGTTTCGTTGTCAAAATCTCAGATCGAGGTGGATTACACCGAGCTTTGGACCCACCTTCCAATCTCCCCCATATGAATGTGACAATGTTTGGCATTTTACAGAGACGGAAAATCTACCCTCCTGAAACGCTGCATGTGACCCAGCCCTTAAGATTGGCAAACAAGGTTTCTGAAACGTCTCATTATGAATATATGGCACGCTGCAACAGTCTTTCTCAGCAGGTCTGTAGAAATGGAAGCACGTTTCCACTCACACATGTGAACCCTGATGACCTTTTTAATGCTTAAATTACTAATGGTCTACTCACCTGTGGAAAGTTTGGAGACAGTCACCATTAGCATTTAATCTAAGCATTGTTAATGCCATTGCTGAATCAAAAGGAGATTGAACGTTCGATTACACATCAATTCACGTACCTTTATTATTTTTCAGTGCTAAAACTTCAAACCATGCATGCTCTCCATGAGAGTAGTAAAATAAATTGGAGATGCGGCGCTCCACCATCTGAGATACATCCCCATGTTGCAGGTAGTGTAAGTTAATTAATTTCAACGGAATTTAATTGACGGCTGAAACTCGAACACGGACATGAATTATATCTATTGCATACGTGCTGAAATAGATCTTTCCTTTATTTTTATTACCCTCATCGAATTTCCACGTGGTTTTACTCCTTTTTCTCTCAGTTCAAATTTTTTTTATCCATAACTTGGCAATGTTTTCGCTGAGAGCCAACTACCAGCCTTAAGCCTTAATCCAAGAAAGTCCTTGGTGAAGGTAAAATAATTTTGGATCTCTATGGTAATAAAATAATTTTAGAAACTCTCTTGATCATGTTTTTTTCTCTCATTATAATGGTGTTTTGTTTTTCTATTAAGATGAGAGAAAAAATAAATACTTTCTATTTTTCTTTTTATTTTCCCTGCTGAGCAGATCCTCTGCTTCTGTGGTTTTGCCAACACTAATTCTTTTGGTTTTTGATTCTATTGGGATTTTACCAATGAAGATATAATCTGCTCAGATTCATGATTACGTAAACTCAGCATTTTCACTAACTCAGTGTCCTCAGATTCCTACGTGATGAATCCAATAAGGAATTACCTCTGTTGTGGTACAATGAAAGCCAATGCAAAGTTTAAGTGAAAATTAAATGGTAATGAAACACATACTCTAGGATCTAAAGGTGGGATTAACTTTGAAGGTCCATTGGTTTTTTTAGTGAAATTGAAAATTTTTGCTGCCTGTCGATTAGCGTCAACATAATATTCTGGCAAAGTATAGGTACATATAGATAGCAAGGTAATCAAAATCATAATTCAATAAAGGTAATTTATTACATGGTAAAACATAAAAGTGCTTTAACATTTATTGTTTTGTTAAAACATGCAATCTATAGTTTGCAAGTTATAAGTTTGATTTGGATAACTATATTGTATTAATGCTCTGCCCTTAGAAATACAGAAATTAACATAACCTTTTAAAAGTTATTCTAACAACACTCACACAAATAAATGATACCACTATGTAAAAATCATGTATGACACTATTCTATACCATGACGTAGTGTTGTTTGTATAAGTATAAATCTCAACTTGGATGTAATGAAAGTTGTAAAACTTTAATGAAAGCCTTAAATTTGATCTAACAATTTTGTTTCCGGTCATTGGCTTACAAAGAAAGAATGAAATGAGAAAAGTAGTAAATAAAAATTTTTGAACATTTAATATTGAGAAAAAAACCTGCATATGACCTTTATTGATTTGGAAAAAGCATATGATAGAGTACCTAGAGATATTATTTAGCAAACCTTGTGGAGGAAAAACATCCTTGATAAATATATTAAAGTTATTTAATACATGCATAAATGAGCTACCACTAAAATTGGAACATATTGTGGAACAACATCTCATTTTGTCAATCACAATAGATTTAAATTAACAATATGTGCTTAGGCCATACTCATTTGCCACTATTATGGATAAATTAACAACAAAAAGAAGATGAAACCCCTTAGTGTATGCTATTTAAGATGGTATTATATTGGTGGACATAGCTCTAGAAAATATTGTTTCTAAAATAAAAAAGTGGAAAGATGCTCTAGAATCAAGGCTTAAAAATTAGTAGAAGTAAGAAAGAATATACAAAATGTAATCTTAATAACTACATAAATAGTGGTGAAATAAAAGTGAAAAGCCAAGGCCAAAAATTCCCTTCCTACAAACAATTCTACTACCTAGGGCCAATCCTTCAATTAGATGGTGAAATTGATAAAGATACACAGGATCATCACTTGGAGCCATAGTGCTCATCTCATTAAGCAGGATCCTATCAAGGTTGGTAGATGAGCGAAAGCCTAACCTTTTTGAGTATCTGCACCTAGGCTTGAACCTAGGTCTTCAACTTGAGAAACGAACACCTTACCATCATTCTAAATGATAGTCCCCTCAAATTGATAAAGATATGAGAAATAGAATTGAGGCAAGATTGTCAAAATTGAGACAAGCTAGTGGTGTTCTATGTGATAAAACAATACCAATAAAATGGTTGCTACATCACTATCTAAGAAAGCTACTAAAATAAAGACCAAACAACGCATGGGGAAAAATGAGTGAAGATGATTTGAAAAAATTGCAAATAAATAAAGATCTAGGTCTTCATAAAGATAAATGGTGAGAAAGAACTAATGTAGTTGACCTCATTTTGTTGTGACAAAGCTAGGATAATAATGATGATAAAACAATTATTAGAAACATTTGCCATATATCTTAGTTAAGATTTTTTTGATTGATATTATAAAAACAACTTATGGTTTTAACATTTTCCAACAATATGAAAAATCTAAATCTTAACCATTATTTCACTCTTTAATTTCAATGTCATTATCACTTTTTAAAAGACCATTACAACATGATACTTATGCTAGTCAAAAATTGTGCACATGGTATCATTTGTGTCACTCTCCTAACATTTATGTTAGTATTATTAGTTTTCCTATTGTTGTGTCAATTTGGTAAATGGTATCTAATGAGCAGTGAGTATCCCCTATGTCCAACCATATGAATCACATGTGTTTACGTGTAATTCGATCAAATTTTGTGGATTAGACTAGTGTGGTATCTAGATTGTTAAGCATTGATCATAGGTTGTTGTCTTCTCACTTGGACTAGCAATAACTTTATCACCTATGATTTAGTTTAAAGTGAGACATATGATTATTGATGTTATTGTGGACTTAAACTAATTGAATAGTAACATAGAAATTAATTATTTAATTTAATTATTAATAAAATTAAATCCTAAACTATCATAAGGTAGTGATTTTTTGTTCTCATCTTGTCGTACATATCCTAAACTCATGCACCCATTGCTAAGATTACCAAGTATTATGCTATTGGATGAACCAAGTGATGAGCAGCGACTATAGCCCATGCCCAACCATACAAATCACAAAGTATTCACACATGATCTGATCAAATTCCAAGGATTTCTAGCCTTCTAAGTACACTAGTTTTAGGAAGTGAAACTAATCATTATAATTATTGTCTTCCTAGTTACACTTGTGAGTACAAGGATATGGTTAAGTATAACTAAGGCATATGATTTTTATCATTTTTATGTTTTTGTGTTCTAAGTCACCTAAGAATAAAGAAAAATGAATAAAGGTAATTAATTACTAAATTATTATAACTAGCTAACACTTACCTAATCCTAACATAAGCATTCATTCCCACTTGCCATATACATCTAGAACACGTATAATGCTACTGGGTTACCAAATGTTATGTGTTATTGGGTTTACCAAGTGTTACATGTATGTTCAAAGTGGTCGTACTTATGTGTTTTAATTAATCACTATTTAATATAGCTTAATTAATTTATTACTTAAAACATTCAAGGAATTTGCTTAAAATATTAAATACATAAAGGAAACGATTAATCTATTTCAAAGTTCTACAAAGTTTATTAGAAAGCTCACCTTTATTGCTGCACACATTGTAGTGCTTAGGTACAACAATGCTTGAATAAAGATCTATACATTCTTTAACTTCTATTGCAAGTACTTAGAAAATATTCTAACTTTTGAATGACAAAATTGCAAGAGCTTCACTACAACTATGAGACTTGATGCCATAAATGCAGTTGAAGGCATACATTTATAGGTAAAATTAGGGGGCCTCGTAGATAGGTACACGTCAATAGGTCAAACTCCATGTTGATGTGATCACATCGATAGGATCGCAACAACAAAGATGCATCGACAACATCCCATCGACGCGGCCAACCATGATGCTTCATCATATCCCCATGACTGAATGAAAACTTGTCCTTGAGTTCTTTACAAAATTTTGGATGGTATTTTTGTGTTTAGAATAACAAAATTAAACACCAAGACAAAACTAACAAACATAATTTCTTAGGTAATGCAAAAATGTTGAAGAAGATCAAACAATCCAAGGTAGTGGAGGCTCTTGAGGCTCTAAAGGACCTTCCCTTGCTTTGGTCACATGTGGTGGTTAAGGTGGTTATGGTTGTCTTGCGACAACTACAAATTCCAATGGAAGATAAAAGGCATTCAAAAAGGCCTTCATCTTATCCTCCTTTCCCCTGGGATCATTCATGATCCACACAACATCTCGAATGTGGACCAGAGTTGGAACATCCTAGGGACATGGAATTCCTGGAAATAGCTCCTTAACGTTAACAAACCAAGCAACGAAAAGTTTGTGTTCAACATTGAGCACCTTGACTACATTCTGCAGCTCCTTGTAGTCATTCATCCTCTTAGCCAACTTCTTAGTATTTGATTGTTGATAAGCAAATCTTTTGTTGAGAACGTTGAGTTTGTTGTTGGCAATCTTAAGCTTTTTCTTGGTCTCCTTATGAATCTTGAACTCTGTCTCATATAACAAGTATGAGCTAGCCACTTGTTTCTCTAACGTAAACTACAACCATATAGTAGTCACCATCACTAGGTTTGCATAACAGATATTGGCAAGCTCCATGTACTCTATCATCTCCTTGATCTGCAGCCCTCTCATATAAATCTCTGCTTTGTTATAGTCATTGAGCTCATCAAAGATAGGCTGCCAGACATTGCCTCCTTCCTTGAGCTACTGGAAGGCCTCATTAACTTTTGCCTTGGTCATCTGGATATTTTTTTCATTAATTTCTTTCTATAGACTAACTTGATCTCTGTAGTGATTTTTGACTCTCTCAGATTTGAGAGCCTTATTCTTTTAGGTAGCTATCTCTATCATAGATTTTTGACAAAGAGCTTAGACTTCCTCCATGGAGAGATTTCTATTTTTGGGTACCAATATCCTCAGTTCATTGCTCACTTTGGCTAGCTACTCCTACTATTAATGGATAAAATCTTGTAGTTGTAATTTTTGTGCATTAACATTGTGGAGGTTATGATTTTTTTGTGGTTAGGTGCTTGTTCTCCTAGCAAGTCCCATCTAAGTCCTTCTACATGTTGTAGGTCACTGCATCTACTAACAATTGATCAAAGACCACTGACTTCTTTGCAAACTTTGTTTCTCTAAGTTTCTCCTGAAGTTGTTGAAAAGCTTCATCTCTTGTAGTTGTTTGGTCGAGTACTATGGGATCAGGAAGGCAAGCTCTAAGTACAACAACCTCCATGGCCAAGTGTTGATTTTTAGTTTTGTTCATTTTGAGCTATCGCTCCAATATGATACCCTTGTCCTTTGCATCAAGCAATTGCAACTAGGTAGCAATGATATTATCTAAAAGGTTGAAGAGATCTAGAATTTATTGTCTAGTTGCCACTAGTTTCTTCAACAACTGCTCATGCTAGTTTGCACTTCATTTTCCACTAACTATTCCTATGAATATTTTCACATCTCTGAGTGTAGAAACGTTTAGTACAAACATCGCATGTGCATTTAATGCCTCAAAAATTTTATCATAAACCACCTCTGTTTCTATCTCCTACTCATGATGCTAGATCACCAAGACAATTGCCCCATCACCCTCCTCTAGATGTACTAAAAAAGTAGCAACATTCCTAAAGATTTCTAGGAATTGCTACTACTGAGAGAGAGATACCATTACCTCTTAGGCATCAAGATTTGATCTTGTGGGAAATTGTGTTCTTTGGACTAAGAAAATTAGTGCACCTCCTTCCATTTGGTTGATTTTTTGAGCCATTTCATTGAGGTGACTCATTTCTTTGTGATAAACAGATGGATCACCACCACTTGTTCTTGCTCGCTACTCCTACTCTCACAAGAGCTGCTCTTAGATCTCATGCATGTACTCAAGAGAAACACAAGACTCTAACATTATTTCGTGAGTGAATGGTGGAGGTGGTGACTGCTACTCCCTTATTAGATGATTTTTGAAGGCACATTATGCTTCATCATCTCCATCCAAGAAGTGGACAGAGTACGTTGGACAACATCATTTGTATAGCATGTTATTCTTCCCTTCTTGCATAATTTCCAAATGAGGCATGGAAAGGGAAGTTCCTTCCTTCCATGTTCATTTTCTTTAAACTACTTCTCCATCTCAAGATAGATAAGTTGTGGAAGGTTGACAAGGAATTTACCACTTAGAGAGCAACACATGCATGAGCGGAGAAGGCTATGATCTTTCTTGGCCTCATCATTAGATTGAGGTAAAAGGCCGTAATCTTGAAATATGTGTGTTCCACCATGGTTAGTGCATCAAAATCCTTATGCTTGACTCCATAACATCATTGCATCCATTCCTTCTCAACACTAGGATCTACCTGTATGGTGATTTATGCAAGGTTTGGCCTAGTTTTTGCTAACCCAAGGGCCTCCATAATGGCTTTCACTAAGTAGGACACTAAAATTTCTATGATCTTGATCATTGAACTGACCTGTCAATTATTCTAGAATAAGTATGTCTCTCCCATGTACCACTCCCCGCTAGAAGTGATTGTGGGCCACATCGAAGAGGTCTACAATTGAGTCTTAACTTCTGGAGGTGAGAACTCCAAGAAAGGTTTGAAGTTAAACTCTTGGAGCATGGATTTCTAGACCTCCTTGTTGATAATCTGACTAAGGTAGGCTTCCATCATGGTAACCTCAAGGTTTGGTTTGGGTTCAGGTGCCTCATCTTGATGAGACTATTTTGTTGTGATCACTTCTTTAGGAATCTGTTGGACAGATTCCACTTTGGGCTTCTTTCGAAGAGGTTCCATGGCATGGATCTCTACTTGCTCTTGGGGCTATTCTTGGCCTTTTCCTATTTGTGGTTGTTTGTCCCTTAGTTGGGATAGTCCTCCTTCTTACACATGCTTTCCCTTAAGTGCCATATGTGTCTTCAACATAACCAAGGATTAGCATACAATGTGTAACTTATAAAATTTTAAATACCTTGTCTCACTGGGTAGTTACACTTAGGTTAAGTTCGAACCATGGTAGATTGATTATTTTATTATTATTTTAATGATTTTCAACTTGGAATGTTACCAAAGCTTGTTGGAAGGATTTAACTCTTATAATTCAATGTTTTAATATTGATTGCTTTGTTAAACATTGTGGGAGTCCAAAATTTTTTCTAAACATTTTCATCAAAAACTTAAGGTTTGTGGCTCCATGACAAAGAGCTTACCTCTGATAGCTACAGGGTTGAAGAATAGAGTGAATAAAATAAATGGTTAGGAAGGTATGTCTCTTAGAAGGTTTTGGGCTCTGAGAAATTGAAAAACTTCCCCCTTGTTTTGAACCAAATGTGAGAATCACTAAGTGTGGCCACCTATATGTAGGCAGGTGGACCCTTGCATTGATAGGATCTCATATGGGGTTCCGTTTATGCATGGGCTCTATCGATAAGTACCCATCTATGGAGCTAATGACCAAAATTTTCCACTTTGAATGTCTTGAAAAATACAAAGAGTTTTCTTATAAAATTGGTGTTCATAGAGAGCTAGAAAAGTCATGAACATGATGAAATCTTGAAGAGGGCTTGATAACTCATGAAAATTAGAGAAATGATTAAGAGAATGAAATTTATTGAAGAAAATACCTTAAGGAATTCACAATTAGATGTACAATGGGTCACATGAAAGATTTGATTGCAAAAATGCCTAAGGATAAGGAACTTAACTAATCCAATGAAGAAATATGCAAGTGGGTCCTCCCCACAGTAGGCTCATGCCCCTTTTTTTTCCTTGCATAACCTCAAATAAAGAGTTTGTGGGCCCCACAATTGATTAATGGTTATGAAAAGTTAAGGACCAAATCCAAAAGAATCTACCTAAGAATTTCAACACATCAAACAAGACATGAAAACCAGTAGTGAGGTGAAATATGGTAAGCATTAATGGATGATAAAGAAGGTGAGATGGAATTCTAAATTATGGTCACATGAAGTCCCTTGTGGATTCTATGGTTAAATGACCCAATAAAATCCATCCTTAATCTAGATCAAAACTAACACTCTTAGTGACTTCATATTGGCACTCTAAGGGTAGTCGACCCCTTCAAGAGACAAGAATCCTCCCACAGATCAATCATTATTTCTTATTAGGGAAGAAAAGAGAAGTAGGAAGTGAGAAAGAGCCTTAGTTAGAGGGGACATTTAGGCATGCATAACATGTCTTTCTAGTATCATAACCAGTGCTTGTAGCTAGTTATTTTGTCTAAGGGGTGTGCTTTGAATTCCCATCATGTGTTTTCTTAATGATTTTTATGGATTTTCTAGATGGAAACCATACCATGCAAAGAATTATTAACTTCCTTTTATTGGTCGAAATGGAATGGTAAGAAATCCATGAAAACACTCATGCACTAAAGTAAGTCAAAAGGCACAAAGAGCATTGAATCCCCTTAAAGTTACATCCTTTTCAAACTGTTTGAATCTTTCCCAAGTTTGGAACTACCAAGGTTACAAGTTTGTTAAAGTTTCATTAATAAAAAAGGAACCTCATATTCCAAAAACAAGGAAGACCATAGAGTTGATGAATGGGTGGATGATGTGTACTCATTACCTATTCCATGAAAAAGAAACTTTGTCTTAGTTATCAGTCATCAAAATTCAAAAATAGAAACCAAACATTAGTAATAAAAAACATTAAGTACAAACCACCATTAGCAAACAGCTACAACATCTTTGTGTCCCACTAGAAATAAAATACTTTTATTAAAAAACAATAAGAAAAATTCATATAAAAATAAAGTAAAATATAAAATAAATTGTAAAATATTAAAGAAAGTCAAAACGTACTAATGATGTTGTAAAAAATATGGAAAAATAACAATGTAAAATAAAAATGTAAAAAAATAAAAAAAGTGTAAAACCAACAAAGTGTAAGACAAAAAATTGTAAAACAAAAAGGTAGAAAAATTGAGAATCCACTTTAATAATTAGCAAAAATGGCCATCTCCCTGACGACTAAGTTGAAAGAAGGAGATTTGAAAAATTGAGCATGGTTGTACATCCGATGAAACGTTGCTTGCACTAACTTGCTTGGGCTCATGGAAAGGTTTAAGCTATTGCATGTTAACCAATTGCTTTTTGTTTAGGCTCTTAGGTTTGTAAATCATCATGGTCCCAAAATTAAAGGTTTCATAAATTATATAAGGCCCTTCCCACAATGTTTGAAACTTAGTTTGTTATGGAACATGTGTAGGGTTTCAATAAAGGACCTTGTCTCCAGGTTGAAATTTGACTTTCCTTATCCTAAGGTCATGACATTGTTTACTGAATACTTTATGCACTTCATTCAAAGACAAGGCACCAATTTATTCTCATCTAGCACCTTAAGGTTGATCAATTTCTCTTTTTGTGCTAGGCTCAGGTCAAGGTCAAGGTCACAAGCTATTGAAAGTGTTTCGAGCTTGGATTGAATGGGAAGAGTTGGTAATTTCCCATACACTAGGTCATAGGGAGAGTAGCCTATAGAGATTTTCCATGTGGAGTGGTAGGCCCAAAGGGCATCTTTGAGTTTTGTGCTCCAATCTCTCCTATCTTGTTAAGTTTCATTTGATCATTTAAGAGTATTTGGTAGTATAGCTTATTATCATGTGCCTAAGGAATGTAGATATAAATTAGTTTATAAATCTAATAAATGTATTTTCCTTGGATATGGCTATGATGTAAAATGATATGAGCTATGGAGTCCTAGTAATAACAAAATCATGTATAACAAAGATGTGGTATTTATGAAATTATCTAAACTTTATATGATTGAAGAAAAGGTTCCAAAAAAGCTCATTATGATATTGACAAAGAATCAGGTGCAAAAAAGGTTGATGATGAATCTAATGGTAGGAAAGATCTACTTCAAGAGGAAGATCAACCATTAAGAAGGTCAAGTTGAATAACATGCATACCTAAGTATTTAGATTCATATGTGTTTGTGTATTAGTGATGCACCTCAATTCTATAAAGAATGTTATAATTTAAAACTTAATAAATGTTACATCCCATCTAGAGACAGTAGATATGGTCATACGCTTATGATTTATACATTACGTGTGGGGTCCCAATGGATTGTTGGGAACAAGTTAATGTATTTTATATGTTATGAGGCTTCATATTTATGTTATGATTATGATGTCCTTACATGCTTAACTAACATGATTATGTACACTAGCCCTATGTGATTATACTCAGCTTTGTATCCATCTCCTTCTAAAATGCCTACTTAAAATGTGACATGAATCAAGCATCTGTATCACTAATAATCTATCATGGCACACCATGCAACCACACTATCTCTACGAGAAAGGGATGTGTAGTTTCTATTGCACTTACTGATGATCATGTGGCAAGGAAATGGGTAGACTTTGTCAACAAATCAACAACTACTAAGATAGGATCACAACCACTACAAGCTTGCAGAAGACCAACAATGAAATCCATACTAATGGCATTCAATTTCCATTTAGGAATATCATGGGATGTAAATATCCCCTATGTCTCTAATGCTCTATCTTCACTTGTTGGCAAATTAAACATCAAGATACATACTCTCCTACATTTCACTTCATACCAAGCCACCAATACATCTGTTGTAAAATTTTGTACATTTTCTAACTACCTAGATGCATTTGATATATGCTCATGTGGGCCTCATCCATAAATTGAATTCAAAGAGCTTATGGAACACATACTTGACCATTCCTCTGTAATACTCCATGACTATCCACAGAGAGCGGTCCATCAGAGGTAATTTGTTGCCTCAATGCCTAACACTAGGGATCATGTCATTATTGCTCTTGTATCTAATCTTGCAAATCTGATTGGATTGTCAAGTTATTAAGCTTACTCACCACCCTGCTTAATGCATCTACTACTTTGTAAGTCTTTCCAAGCCTATATTTAATAGTGAAATCAAAATCAACAAGCGGCTTCACCCATCACAAGTTTAACTATGGCTGACTCATAAGCTATTAGAGGCTCTTATGATTAGTCCAAATAGTAACTTGCTTCCCATATAGATAATGCTACTAAATATTCAATGATAAGATCACAACAGCCAATGCTAGATCATGCATGGGATATGTAGTTTCATGTGGTCTCAAGTAACGAGATGCATAAGCCACAACCTATCCATCCTGCATCAACACACAACCAAAGCCATCCCCTAAAGCATCTATACTAACATCATATGGATGTCTTGGTGTAGGAGAGATTATCATTATAGTAGTCAATAATCTATGCTTCAACTCTTCAAATGTAGTTTGACAAGCTGGGCCCCAAGTAAAGTTAGCCTCCTTCCTTGGCAATCGGGTTAAAGGAGATGCTATGTGAGAAAAATGTTCCAAAAACTTTGGTAATATCCTACTACTCCCAAGAAGCTTTGTACCTCTATTACTAATTGTGGCCTAGGCCAGTCATGAATGACTACAATCTTTTTAAGATCCATAGAGATACCAGCTCCTGACACCATATGTCCTAAGAACTGAATCTCTAATTGCCAAATTGAACACTTGGATGGTTGAGCATATAGTTGGTAATCCCTAAAAGTCTGTAAAATTGTCCACAAGTGCTCTGCATGTAATTCCTCATCAAGAGAATATACTAAGATATCATCTATAAACACAATCACAAATTGATCTAGGAATGGCAACATCACATTATTCATGAGGTGCATGAAAACTGCTAGTGCATTGGTCACCCCAAAGGGTAGCACCAAAAACGCATAATGGCCATACCATGTTCTGAATGCTATCTTTCACACATCCTACTTAGGAAACTGCACTTGATGATACCTAGACTTGAGATCAATCTTTGAGAACACTACCAAATTTGGGCCACTGAGTTTTGATTGCAGATTTTTCTAAGTGTCAAAACTTGACAGATTTTTCTAAGTGCTGAGACTATGCTTCCCATTGCTAGGACTACACTTTAGAGTGTAGTCAGTGTAGTTGGCATAGATAGCCCATATTTACAAGATTTTTCTAAGTGTTGACAGTAGTTGCAAAATTTTCTAAGTGTTGGACTATGCTCTCCCTATCAGGACTATGCTCTAGAGCATAGCCAACATAGTTTGCATGGAAATGACCAATTTTACAAATCCTCCTAAGTGTCAAGCTAGAGGCTGTTAAGCATGATTGGGATGGAAGAAATAGTTTAGCAAATTTTCTAACTTCTAAGCCTACGCTCCCTACTATGCTCTAGAGTGTAGTTAGCATAGTTTGCATGAGGATGTCATTTTCTACCAAGTTTTCCTAAGTGTCCTAACTATTCTCTCTTTGTAGGGACTATGTTCTAGAGCATAGTCTACATAGTCCACACTGGACCTCATCTTTTGGAAAAATTTATCTAACTATTGGACTATGCTCTAGATCATAGTCAACGTAGTCATGCAAAACTACCTTTAGAAGCCTCCAAAACTCAACACCGGCCTACATTTCAACTCCAACATTTCTTTGACAAGCAATATTAGCAATTTTCATTCCATTTTCACCTCCCATTTTCCCCTAAATTGTACCTACACTCAGCACCACTCGAGAGAGAGAATAGTGTAGTCTCCAAAATTACACTATTTTGCATTGTTTTTAGGTACATTGTAGTCTATTTGTCACTCGCACATGTAATCATAGTAGCATAGTCATAGTTTGGTAGTCTCACAAGCTCCATTGAAGCACACTATTAGAACACCATTTGTATTAGTGGGAGCATAGTTGGGGCTAGCGTAATCCCAACTACCCCTCTACCACATGGTGCTCGAATCGTGACTCATGCTAACCCTAGCCCTATAAATACCCCAATGCTTCACATTTTAGGGGTTGGAATTTGATGCAATTTATTGAAATCCTAGCATTTGGCAAACTTATAATGAACTTGGCATTTTAGGTAGATACCATTGCAAACCACATTAGCGCCATTGCATAACGCCCAGCATATCATCGACCACCGAGCCCATAGGACACCACTACAATCAACTCAGTAGGCTCAGACTTCATGAAAGATGTCACTTTTCATAGCCCGGATACCTTTAGATTGTGACTACATTGCCTACTACACCTGTTTGTACATTGCATACCTACTCACATTTTCCTCATAGTTAACTACGCTCCTCCCATTTGGGATGGTGTTGCTTCCTCTCTCACTCATATGTTGCACATTTTTAGCATCTTCTTTCACATTCTAGCATTCTATTCACACTTTTCATTGTTTCTACATATTTTCAAGCATTTTTACCCTTGTTTCGCATCGCAAGCCTTGACTACGCTCAGCCTCATGGGCACCACAGATGTTGCAAACATCATGCAAACCCATAACATTTGTTTCTTCATAACACCTGTAAGTTCTAGTTTGATCGATAAGACTGTTCTGGGAACCCCACCTCTATTTTCTAGTAGGCCCTCACCTAAACACAAGGTCAAGGCTATGCAATCGCAAACCTCTTGGTATATCATTCTAGTCTTGGATGTTTCTGGTCGCTACAATTTTTTGAAGCTAGAAGAATGGCCTTTGCCATTTCCTTCTTTCGCCTCCCTTCATTGTTTCCTTGTGTGCTCTTTACATCCCCTATAGATTGGTCCTTGCCGTTGGTTCCCCTGGATCCCTACTAGACAACACTAGTTTACACCTTACACTTAGCCAAATTCTGGGTACTCAGGAGAGCATAGTTAGCTCATAACATAGTAAGCGTAGTCAGCTCTCAGCATAGTCCTAGAGTTATTTAACAATTTACACTTAGTCATTTTTCTGCATTTTTATACTTAGTCATTTTTTTTGTGTTTTACACTTAGCTATTTTTCAGCATTTTTACACTTAGCAATTTTTTTTTGCATTCCCATACTTAGCCATTTTTTTTAGTTAGTAGAGTTAGTTTTTTTCCTTCCTCTTATGTTCAACAACCTTTACATTTCATCCTTGCACCATGAACCTTGAGTAGCCTTGGATCTTTGCCTCAAGCATGGTTTTTCTCTGGTCCATTTGGTAAGAGATCACGATTGATCTTCCTGGGGCTAGGGGTCCTATCCTAGTAGAAAGATAATCTTTTAGGTAGTGCAACTTACCTCTAGAGTTCATGGTGCTAATGATGAGTAATATAACTTCATTTGCATGAAGCTCCAGGTGAGTTTGTATGTAGATCACCAAGAAATGAATGCCAAACATAGTTTTGAGCTTATCCATCATGGTGGGAGAGAATTGTTCCCTTTTGATATAGACATTATTATGCTCATGAAGGCCTACTAGTGGATGATAGACAACCTCATTCAAAACATGGTTCATGAGGTAGGGATCAACTACGAGGATCCATTACACGAGGATGTGGATGAATTTGAAGCTTGATTCGAGCATGATGACTCGTTCCATGTCTCATTCCAACTGAAAACCTTTACTTTCGTGCCTCCACTATCTCACCAATCTATCTTTCGAGAGACAACTGTCAACTAGGTGTCATTGCCTAGGTCCACATTGTGATGACTAAAGACATCAGTGGTTGGAACATCGAGAGGTTAGTAGGTGTATAGTCTAACCTCGAGTCTATGTCAGGGCTGTGTTGGAAATAGAAATTGGGTACCCTAAATGGTCTTGTCAATGAAATAGGGACTTACAAAGTGTTAAGACGAATGCATGTGGAAAGAGTTTATACAATGTTACCAATGGACATCAGGGCCGACCAAGGTAGAGCGTAGCAGAGTGTCTTAGCTCAAGAATAGTGGTGTAAATGTACAAATGTGTATGAAAAAATAAGAAAATGTAAGTTCTATGCTAAATGCTAGAGAAAAAGTACCCAAAAATGCAATAGAACTGGAAAATGAAAGTGCACTGCCCCAAATGGGAAAGTGTAGCAATTTTAGGAAAAGAGATGAGAGTGTTACGCAATGTACAGATAGGCATAGTGGTAGCGTAGCAATGTAGTTACAGTCTCTAGGGTGTCTAGGTTGTGGAAGTGACGTATGCCATGGGAACTGAGTCTACCAGGTTGGCTATTGCTAGGTTTCATTGGTACAGTGGTGAACTGTGACCTATATAGTATGCACCAGTTGTTTGATGAGGTCTTGAAGTGGGCCAAAGTGCTAAGTGTGATCATGTGTTCAAGTGCAAGATTGCCAAAGGATGTAGAGAATGCCAAAATGCCCAATTCCTTTTTGATTTTTCAACCCCTAAAATGCTAAATGTAGGGGTATTTATAGGGCTAGGGTTTGCACAAAATGCAGATTGGGCATCACATGGCATGAGGGTAGATTAGGCTATGCTAGACCTAGCTATGCTCTCAAGGGAGTAGCAAGTGCTATGCTCTAGAGTACTATAACAGATCCATAGAGATTGCTAAACTATGACTACACTGCCAAGACTACATGTGCTAGAGTTGAATGACCACAATGTACCTATAGTTAGTGCAAAAATAGTGCAACTTGGAGGCTATGCTCTAGGACTACGTCTTCCCCTCTTTCAAGTAGGTTCAAGCATAGGTACAATTTGGGGGAGAAATGGGGGATGGAAAAGAGATACAAATTGTTGATCTTTCTTGTCGAAGGAATGTTAGAGCTGAGACAAAGGCTGATGTTGAGCCTTGGAGGCTTTTGGAGGTTGTCATAGGCTTTTCTTCTATGTTATGCTAGCTATGCTAGGTTATGCTAGGTATGCTCCAGAGTGTAGTAGAGGATAGTGGGGATACATAGAAAAATTTGATAGAATCTATAGTTTTCTTTCATGCTACATTGGCTACGCTCTAGGGCATAGTAGGAGGGGTAGCCTCAGGAGTTAGAAAATTTGCCAAATGTCTCTTCCATGCTGACCTAATTTGAAAACTTGCTTAACACTTAGGCAAAACTAGCCATTGAAACATGTGCTATGCTATATATGTTCTAGAGCATAGTAATCCCAAGAGTTAGAGAATTTGTCAAACTATTTTTTTTATCCCAAGCCATCCTAACAATCTTTGGCTTGGCCCTTGAGCAAACTGGCCATGGAAGTGTGTGCTATGTTGGCTATGTTTTAGAGTGTAGCAGGTAGAGTGGGAGCATAGCAAAACAATTAGAAAAATGTTTATGCAATTGCTGTTGAAACTTAGAAAATTTGACAAAATAGGCCTTGATGTATGCTACACTAGGGAGCATAGCATCAACACTTAGAAAAATTTACCAAGTTTGGACACTTAGACAAATTTGCAGTTAAAGTGTTGAAGCTTGAAATTTGTGGTGTTTCATTGGCTCCTCTTTGTTGAAATCTAGAGTGGCCCAAGAGATGTTGAAAAAGAATATGAAACACCACCACAAGCATGACACCAACATTTCTCATCAATACCCAATTAGGCAATGCTTCACCATGCTTGAGAGTGCTAAGGGAATAAAGTATGGCAGGGAGTAGATTAAGAAGATGGATTAAGGGATAGTAAGTGAGAAGAATGCTCATTGGGCATGCAGCTGTAGGATGCGGGACCATGATGACATGTCACCAAATCATGATCCCTCATTGGAGTGCTTATGAGGGAGTCAACATATAGATATGGCTTACCCCTAAAATTTTGACCTCTCATTGGAATGCTTATGAGATGGTCGATTCAGGGGTGGACCAATTGTGAAATGGAAACTTTGATAATTTTTTCTTGGACACTTTTTTTGTTACATTTTGTTCTCTTTTTTCTATTCTTTTTTTGTGTTTCCAGGTGGACTACATGCTGCCCAATAGAAGTTTCTTAGAGGCAACTACATTGCATCTGTAGGATAGGTGTTTCCTCCCTAGGATGAATTATGTTACATCCACTTAGGCTTTGACCATGGGATGAGTTGCATTACATTTAGCATGGATTCTATGGCTAACTAAAATAAGGGTGCCATGTGCATTAGAGAAGCTTACTAGAAAAATTTGGGAGATATGAGATAAAAGAAGGGGTACATGCAAATAGATACACTCTTGAGCAGCTTGATGAGTCAAAGTAGATACATTAGAGTAGTGTGATGACTTGTCACTTTTGGGAACACATTTTTGAACAACCATCATTGAGGTTTCATCCTGCAAAAGTATCATAGAGAAAACAAGAAAAATAATGACACCATGTGAAATGAGAGCAAACTCGTATTTGTGAGGACGTTGTATGGGCTACAAGTTCTATGTTAGTTGCAGGTGCACCCAATGTTCAATACAGCAAGGTCAGTGCGGGTGCTAGTGCCAGCAAGCTACAAAAGCTCTAGCAGCCACACTAGAAGTGATCACCAAAGTGGCTGAGGGTGTTGGCAATGCAGGTGCTTAAGACTTCTCACTAAGGATAGGAGCTAGAAAACCCAGTAGCTCGGTAGGGAGCTAACTTCTTGGATGCTCTTCCTAGCTGAAGTAATGATGAGGGTTGGAGGATGGTAGTGCTATTGTTAGGCCATAGTACTACTGGTACTCCGGCAAGTGATGCTGATAATGAGATCTCCAACCAAGCTGACTGGCAATGGTGGCAGTAGCTCTGGAAGGTCAGCAAGATGCCTAAAGACATCTCTAGGGGATCAGCCAAATTTTGAGGGTGGTGATTCTACAAATGTTCTAGATGTATTTTTCTTAATGATGTGAACTTCATTCTGGAACTGCAATGCCCCACCCCACCCTGCCTGAGATGTCTGGGTAGGTGAAAAAGGGCTAGAAGTATTCAGGCTTGCTTGTTTATAGAACTATATGTGTTGAACTACGTTTGCTGAGCTATGAACCTAGTTTAAGGTCCTGGTAGATTGCATGCTATGCTACTTTAAGGTTCTAGTAGATTGTGAACCTAGTTTAAGGTCTTGGTAAATTGTGATGTGCTAGTTTATAGTCCTAGTAGACGACTGTGTGCTAGTTTAACATTATTGTAGATGGTGGATTGCTAGTTTAAGGTCATGGTAGGCCATGCTATGGATGTCAATTTAATGTCATAGCCCAAGGACATTTTATGCCTATTTAACATCATAGTGGATGTTTTGTGCCAGTTTAATGTTGTAGTGGATGTTTTCTTACCTTGCTATGTCGATGTTACATGTTAGGCATAGTAGGGCTTGAGGTACAAATGGTTGATCGGGTTGGAAAACTCATTGTCGTCTAGATCAGAAAGCTTGAATACTCCATTGTTATAGGCCTTTATGACCAAGAAAGTCCCTTCCCAGTTGGTTGAAAATTTGTCCACAGGTTCACAAATGACTTTGAGGACCAAGTCCCCTTTCTTGATTGGGTGTTGATGCTGATTATGATAGTGCTTTTACTGTTGCTTTTCCTGGTACCACTCAATGTAATCAAGTGTTTGCATGCACTCATCCTCTATAGAGTTGAGGTTAATGGTTCTCAAGTCATCATTCTAAACCTCATCAATGAAGCTCAAAAGGATCATATGAAGTGATGGGACCTGCAATTCAAGAGGCAAAATTACTTCAAATCCATAAAAAAGGCTATATGGCATTTTACCGGTTGTTTTTCTACATGTCGTGTGGTAGGCCCATAGTGCATAGACCAGCTACTCGTGCTATCATCATTTGCTGCTACTAAGCATATTTTTTAGAACGTTGATGATGAATTTTTTTGTAGCCTCCACCTGGCCATTTTCCTATGGGTAGAATGCTAATGAAAAAGAATGTTTGATTCCAAGGTGTTCATAGAAGGTTTTGGTTTCTACACTGCTAAATTGTGGTCCATTGTTTGTGACTAAAGTTATGGGTAGATTGAATAGGTCACTATGTTATCAAGGATAAATTTGAAAATTTGTTGTGACATTGTTTTCCTAAGGGGAATGGCTTCAACCCTTTTGGTAAAGAATTCAGTTGTAGTTATGATGAAACTATGTCTTACGGAAGACTTACGCGTGATAGGTCTTATGATGTCCAATCCCCAATGTTGGAATGACCATGTGATTTGCATGGTATGTAGTTTAGTGGGTGGCACGTGCATTAATTTGCTATGTTGCTAACACACATCACATGTCTTGACATTGGAAATGTAATTTTGCTTCATGTAAGACTAATAGTAGCCTAAGTGTCTAATTTTTACCACCATTTCCATGGGTGCTATGTGACCTCTGCATAGTCCCTCGTGGACTTGATCAACAATTGTTTGTGCTTTGCTATAGCTACTGTAGATTAGCAGTATTCTGTCATAGGATCTGTGACACAAGGTGCTATCACCTACAAGGACATAATTCCATGACCATTTTCACACTGCAAATTTTTGGGTAGTGGTTAGATGTTGTAGAGGCTCACCCTATTGGAGGTACGTCTTAATATCGTCGTAGCACTCCTATGTGTGAGCCATGCTTGTCATGGTTATGGATGCAATGCTTGTTATTTGAGTAATAGGTTCAATGTAATCTATTACTAAAGTGGGTAAGGCATCAAACATGTTGGGTGCTATGCTTAAAGCTAAGGTAGCTAATGTGTTAGCAATGGCATTCTCATTATGGGGAATATGTTGGATATCTCAGTTGCAAATTGCTTGAGAAGCTACTTTTCCAAGTCACAGTAAGGTTGTAAATGTTATTCTTTGCAAGCATAAACCTTTGTAATTTGGTTAACAACTAACTGTGAACCGCCTGGGACTACTAAGTTTCTGATTCTTAGATCATGGGCTACTAAGACACCTCTAAGAAGACCTTCATACTTTGCTATGTTATTGGTGCAAGGAAATGCAAAGTGATCTCCCTAGAGGGAAATGTGATGATGGTAGTGGCACTACCTCCTTATGAGGTTGAAGTAGCATCAAAATTTAAAACTATCTCAAAGTTCGTAGGCACTTGGCTTATGCTATTAACATGCTCATCTAGAAATTCTAGATCTATTGTGGCTTGATTGTCTATTGGCGAAGCTGTGAGTTGTGTGACTATTGCTTGATCTTTTGTGGATGCTTGGGCTATGTAGTGCAGGTCAAACTCTATGTTTATTAGTTTCCATCATGCAATTCAACTACTTTCATATATGTTTGTGGTAATAGCCTAGAGTATGTTGATTTTACAGATGATGTTAACCTGATTGTGGAAAAGATAATGCCTCCACTTCTTAAGTGTAAAAACTAGGATGAGGTAGTTCTTCTTCACATCATTGTATTTTACTTCATGGGCCACTAGCACCTGTATTAGGTAGTAAACAAGGACCTTTGAGCCATTGTCTCGCTTCTGACAAAGCAAAGAAGTGATGGATGCATCTGAGGTTGCAAGGTAGATGTAAAATGGCTTACCTCCCTATGGAGGGTAGACTGTTGGAAGTTAGGCTAGCTTCTTTTTGAGGTTGTCAAATGCCTCTTGGCATTGAACTATCCACTTAAAGTGGATCCCTTTTTTGAGAAAATGTTGCATTGGTTGTAACCTATCATTTAATCTTATGATAAACCTATGAATGAATTGCAATCTACCTTGTAACCTATGTAGCTTCTTAAGGTTTACCAATGGTGCTAAGTTGGTGATAGCCTTAACCTTATTGGGGTCTACACATATGCCTACCTCTAATACTACAAAGCCCAACATGTGACTGGTCTTGACATCGGAGACACACTTCTTGGGGTTTACCTTAAGGTCATGTCTAAGGCAATGTTTGAGGACACGATCCAAGTTGTCTACATGGTTGTGAGCTACCTTGGACTTAACTACTATGTCTTCAACATAATCATTGAGCAAGTCTAGTAAATAATCACTAAAGATATATGTCATTATGCATTGGTAGGTGTACTGTCCGAAATCGTCGGTCTCCGGCTGGAAGGAAACAGAAACCAGGGGATCACCGGACACGCACAGAAGACCCTACCTTCACCTGAGGGCGAGCTCGAATGAACGAAGGTAGAGTACCTTCAGTGGTCCGCATGCGGATCAGGCAAGGATTTCCCCAAATGTACACCGAAGTGCTATATGCTGGGTTATATGTAAACAATGTAACAGGCGTAAAGCATAGCGTAAACAGTGTAACTGATGCGAATGGAGCGTAAACGTAAAATAGCGTAAACAGTATACATGCAACAATTAATGTAAACTGTAATAGATTTTAGGAAGAAAATTTAACAATGGTATTTCAAAATGAGAGTTACAATGCACCGGTCTAACGCAGTTGTGGCTTTGACACAAGGTGGAAGAATAGCCCCGGTGGATGCAGGGATGATTGTGGGCTGGTTCAAACCATAGGCACAGCGTAGAGGCTATATGCTCAACATACAGGGTTTTCTAGTGTACAAGGTTCTCTGCTCTAGTTCCTAGCATCTCTGGTTTTCTCTGGTTTTTTTCTCAAAATTGCCAACCCCGATCTAATGAAAAATTGGGGTTTTTATATAGGTTTAGACGTTAGACTCGGGTTGGGTGACACGTGGCTCATTGACCGGGTGCGAAAGAAAATTAAAACTGTACAGCATACAACATGCTAACATACAGGATGCCAGCGTATAGGATGCCAGCGTACAAGATGCCAACATATATCATGCCAACGTACATGCATGCCAACGTATAGTATACCAGCGTATAGGAAAAATGTACCTAGCGTACACACATGAAAATGCTTTATTTTAAGGTTAAAACTTGATTTTTGAGTACCTGAGAGCTACTAGGGACCCTGGGGAAGGTCCTAGGCGGTCCAAACGCTCAGTTCTGGCATGTTGTGACTCATTTTTGGGGCCCAAAAGTCTCTCTACGCTGGCTGTACCCTGGGCGTATACGCTGGGCGTAGAGGAATGAAAGACCATCATTTGGAGCCCAAAATTTGATTTTCAAGTTCCTGAGAGCTGCTGAGGACCCTGGGGAAGGTCTTGGGGGGTCTAGAAGCTCAGTTCTAGCATGTTTTGACTCATTTCTGGGGCCCAAAAGTTGCTATACGTTGGGCTCTACGCTGGGCATGTATAGGCCAGCGTACAGGATGCATACTTAGTGAAAACCAAGTATTTTGAGCTCAAGATTTGCCAAGTTTATTGCCAGATGTCATTGTAGTCTTTTTTGGGTCCCAGAGAATCATTTCTTGCTCAGTTTGACTTCGTTTGAAGCTACCTGTGAGGTCCTCAAGCTTCAGTCATGCTGGGGAGCATTATGACTTAGCTCAATTCTTGTTGGAGAAGTATGAAGCTCAGAATTTTGTGGTGTTTCATTGGCCCCTCTTTGTTGACACTTGGAGGAATCGACACAAGAAGCGTTGACAAAGAAGTACAAAACACCACAAGCAACTTAGTAGCATTGTCCTTCGACACTTGGCTAGATGTCATCGCACCGTGTTCAGTAGTACATGGGATTGGGGAAATGAAGGTTGTAGCTGGATAGGAAAATTGTGGGGATTGGGAACTGATCAAGGGATTATGCATAGTAAAGGGGATGCTCTGGTGTGTATATGGGTCGTGCTAATCCTTGTCAATAGCCATTTTTTAGCAGACTCGGAATCAAGACATGAGATGTGCATCCTTTGGCGGAACAAGACTCTTGTTTAGTGTTTAAGAGGACTTGTTGGTCGCGTGGTGATGGGTTGCGTTCTCTGGAGGAACAGGCCCCTTGTTTGGTGTTAAAGTGAACCTGTTGATGGAGAGCCAAAGCTATGCAATGAGATGTGACTTGAGCTTTTGAGACATGAGTGTTTGTTTCCAAGATAACTGCCTTCCCGCCTAAGGCTTATGGGAAGTGCTAAGGATCTTGTGATCCATTTTGCTCTTTGCTCTTTACTCTTTTCTTTTTCTTTATTTTTCTTTTTTATTTTTTTATGTGTTTTATGTCTTTTTTTTTGTTTCTGTTTTTTTTTGTCTCTTTGTTTTTTGGCAAGAGCTTTCTTTCAATTTTGCACTCATGCTCATGTGCCATATTGTGTATTGTAGTTGCTTGAGAGTGTCGCAGCGTGTAACAGTGTGCTCAAAGTTTTGGGGTGTACTGGGTGTATCTGGGAACTGTAACTGGGTAGGAAAGGGAATAAGAGTGTTGGGGAAATGGAGAATGTATTGGGAACGGGGAATGTACTTTTGAATAGATTGATTAACCTAGTTGCGTGCGTCAGAAACAATGTGGCACCTTGTCACCGTGATGAAGTGTATCCGTGTACGAGCACCATCGGGTGTCATCCTGCAAACACAACTCCAAGAATACAAGAAAACCACAAGTGAATGAGTTAGCGAACATTTCAGACGTGAATGTGACTGATGCAAATGGAGGCACCATGTGAAACTTAAGGTAAACAGAATGAGCAATAATAGTGTTGTCAGAACTGGTGTGATGAATGATGCAGCAGGCATTGATGAAGAAATGTCATGAATTACAGTAGTAGATGAATGTGCCAGAAATGATATGGCTAGTTTATAGTCTTAGCGGACTGTCGTGGCTTAGTTTTACATCATAACCCGTTGGACGTTGCCAGTTTATCGTCGTAGCAAACGGTACGATGCTAGTTTATAGTCGTGGTGGACTATGAAGAGGCAAGCTAGTTTATAGTCTTAGCAGACTCTAGTGAATGAGTGTGACAGTTTAGTGTCATGTCGGACAGAGCTCTATGGTGTCGGTTTACCATCATGATGCTAGGACATTTTGTGGTATCAGTTTTAAGTCATGATGCCAGGACTGCTCTGTGTGGATGCATGCGTGTGCGTCTGTATAATCCTGTAAACAAAAGCTACTAGAGAAAACAATATTAGATAGCAACTGCAGAAAACGTGAACTGAAATGCACCAATAAATAGAAAATAATGTGAAATGGTGGTAGTTTAAGGCCTTTTCAGGCCATGAGAGAACACGTAAGATAATACAATACAAACTAAGGTGATGTATGCACAACGAACAAAGGTGAAGAGTGGGCAGAGATCAGATGTGCCTTTGGCCGTAGGGGAGTCTTGATTATGCGATTGTTTCTCAGTCAGACATGGTCTAGGAGGCATGCTAGTTTGCTCTTGGAGGCTTTCAATTTTTACCCCTCGTTCGGGCGTTTTAGCTCTAGGTGTTGTGTTTGTTGTTGTGGGTGTTGCTTCAAGAGGCTCCTCTATCAAGACCTGTGACATGCCTATGTTGTGGTCAGCTTGAAAGGGAGTATTTTCACCATGTATTATGACTTGTCCACCTTCATATGGAAGGTGGATTTCTTGATGTATCGGTGAGGAAACGGCTCGTTGTTGTGCTAGCCAAGGTCTACCAAGAATCATGTTGAAACTGGGCATCTCTTCTATGATAGTGAATTCTGCACTGGTGGGGAATTGTTCTCCTACCACAAAGGCTAAGTTGATTTCACCCTTAACTGTGACACATGATCCATTGAAAGATTTTAAACACATGGTTTCTGTTGGCATGATCTCATCCACCATGCCTAGTTTGTCAATGACAGAGTATAGAACTAAGTTTGTTGCCGCACCGTCATCAACGTGCACTCTGCGAATGGTACATTGCCCGACACGCACACTAATCGATAATGGAGCTGTTTTGACTTCTCCTCGTTCAGGGTTATGTTTAACTGCATCATCATGAAAGGATAAGGTGTTTGAACCCAATCCTTGTGGTGTGTGTTGTGAAATCGTTGCACAGATGGATTCCATGTTAGTAGGGATGTCCTCTGTAACAGGAATGGATGCTAACGTTTGCACTAAGGCTTCACGATGAGCCGATGATGTCATGACAAAATCGTACAAGCTCATGGTTGTGTTCTTTTGTTTGAGCATTTGTTTCACCTAGGCTAGTGTAGCTACAAAATCTGTGTTGTCTGCCATTGTGTTGGTTGCCTTTGTATGGGTTGAGGGCTTGGGCCTGGTTTGTTTGGGATGAGGGGCAGGGCCCCCAGTGTTCAATTGTTGTATACTAGGTATGTCCTTTGTTTTAGCTGTGGGTGTTGTTCGTTGTTCGTTTGTCCTCTTCTGCTACCATTTGGTAGGCTTATCTGTATTGTTGGCAAGGTTGACTCTTGAGGGAGGAAAGGTTGAGACGTTTCCTACGGTTGGGCTTAGGGTAAGTGAGGGGCCATTGCGTGGTGGCACTTTTATGACAAATGGGAGTTTAGAAGGTGTTGTTGTTGTTTGACTAGCCTGTTGTGGCACCTTGATAACGAAAGGTTTCTTTGTTGTTGTCGTTGGTGCAACATGCCAGTTTAATGTCTTAGCGGACGTATGAGGTGGTGGTACCTTGACCACAAAAGGTTTTGTCGATGCTCTAGGTGGCACCTTGATGACGATGGGAGGCCCCTTGCTCGTGAAGGAAGAGGGGATTGTGGCCTTGCTAGGAGGCACATGAATCACAAAAGGTTGTTGCACAGGTTTAGGCTTACTATCTATGCCAATGAATTTTATGACATAGGAGGCATCGTTTGTGCTGGGTTGATTCAAGGTGTTGACATTCAGTTGGCCCCGTTCTATCATTGCTTGTAGATCATCCTTTAACACACGACAGGTGTGGGTATTGTGACCAGACATTTGGTGGTACTAACAAAATTGGTCTAACTTGAAATGTCATGGAACCAGGGGCTCATTTGGTGCTGCTAAGGTGGGGTTCCTTAGTAACTTGCAGTACCTGTCATGTCGGCGATGAGCATTCTCCGCTACATGTTTGTATTGGATTTGCTAGGCTTTAAGGAGTTGCTTTAGTAGTTCCGAAGGTCGCGCAAGTAGCGATGTGTACTTAGAGCGATCCTTGCGTTGAAAATTGGACCTTAAGGTGGCCCCTGTTGTTGCAGGTGGGTTGGTACTGGTGTTAGTTGTTTTTGTGCTTGCAGCCACAGTTTTTGTTGTTGCATTTTGTTTGGCAATGTGTTGGTTCTTGTAAGCCACATAGGTGGGGTCATTGCTGGTTTGTGTAGCTTGTTCAATGTTCTTGATCTGCGTGAATGCTTGGCTCAATGTTTGAGCACTTAGTTAGTACAGTTTTGACTTCATGAAGTCATTCACGGCTCCCTTCAGAATCGTAAGCAAATACTTTTCAGGGATGGGCTCATGAAGTTCGTTAAGGGCTGCACTCCATCATTGGATGAACTTTTGCACAGGCTCAAGTGGTGCTTGTTTCACTTGTATCAGACTATCTAGTGTGGCTTCAAGCTTGAGGTTTTACTTAAATTGGGTAACGAACTGATGTAACAGATCCTCCAGAGAGGATATGGAGTTACGAGGCAAGGCTTGGTACCAGTCTAAGGCTACACCCGTTAAGGACATAGCAAACACTCACAAGATTGCGTGGGGCCAAGCTTGAAGCAATCGAGTTTTTGATCGAAACGTGACTAAGTGAGTGTTTGGATCTCCCTTCCCATTGTATTTGGTCAGCTGTGGAAGTGTGATTCCCTTGGGCAAAGCTAATGGTGGCACTGAAGTGCTAATTGGATCATTGTGGTAGAAGTCTAGTACTTTAACTTGTTTAGTGTTTGTTGTTTTGAGGTGCTTTACCTCTTCAGCTAATGCTTGCATCATTTGTTTAGCTTCTGCTCACTCTTGAGCGGTAGGCAAATTAGTTGGTTGGGGAGGTTGTTGGGTTGTCATTTGTTACTGTGGAGCGATGTTCAGAGTTGTGGTTGTGGGGTGTGACACATTAAAGTGAGTGGGTTGTTGAACAAGGGATATGGTTCCTTGCCTAGCCACAAACTGTGAAGTGACACCCTGGATGTGTGGGGCCGATGTAGTGAAAGTGGCCCCATGCGTTTGCACGTGTGGTATGTACTGGGTGGAGATGGGGGTGGGTAATCTCTGTTGGGATACTGGTGCTTGTGTGCTCATTGATACTTGGTGAGTGGTCATCTGTCCCATGCGAGGACGGAGTGATGGGCTCACGTAGGCATGGGGACTGAGGATGTGGTATGAATCCTCAGGTTCGGATTGTGCCTCGAAGTCATCTACATCATGTTGGTTTTGGGACTCCTCAGTGGGTTGCCGTTTATTTTGGCCCCTTGCTAGAAGGAGCTGGGAGATGAGCCTATGATAAGGATCAGAAAGGGGGATGATGTCATATACAGAGGGGACAAATTCATGACCTCCCATGTATATGCGCTCAAAGTTTTGTTTTGCCTCTTGTTCTGTGTGATCAATGGGAAGGTTGGCTTGAATCTTCACATAGATGTAGTTATACTATTCTTGTGTGGGGACTATGAAGGCATGTGTGCTGGAGTTTTGGGATGATTCCATGGTGATGTGTGACGGGGCAGCGTACGAGCTAGCTAACAAGTGTCGAGTGTATTTCGGGCTAAGTGTGCAGAGTGTCCAACGTGTGAACACTAAAAATTTTTTTGTGTCCAACGTGTACAGCGTAAACAGGAGAAAATTTGGCAAAGTATGAAATTATGAACTGTAGTCGTACGCAAATGGTGATCTTAGGTAATAAGAAGTCATCTCGGAATCATTATGTTGTGTGTATTGTATGCCTTGGACAAGGTGATCCATGTTGGTGGTCATTAGTACTTAGACCGGTTTGAAGTAGGTGCGAATCGTAGCAAATTCGACTTTGAAATGGGCCCTTTTGGGTGTTTTTGTTGAAAAAACACTGTAGTGGTACTGTAGCAGTACTGTTGCAGCGTAAAGCACTGTAGCAGCGTAGACATTGTAGCAGCGTAAACACTGTAGCAGCGTAAAGCACTGTAGCAGCATAAAGCACTATAGCAGCATAAAGCACTGTAGCAGCGTAGACACTGTAGCAGCATAAACACTATGTTTGAAGAGGCAACGTGATCATTGTTTCGATTAAACAAAAAACAAGTCAGGCCCTCCTTCTAGCACCATTTTCTGTACTATCCGAAATCATCGGTCTCCGGCTGGAAGGAAACAGAAACCGGGGGATCACTGGACATGCACAGAAGACCCTACCTTCACTTGAGGGCAAGCTAGAATGAACGAAGGTAGAGTACCTTGAGTGGTCCGCATGCGGATCAGGCAAGGATTTCCCCAAACGTACATCGAAGTGCTATACACTGGGTTATATGTAAACAGCGTAACAGGCGTAAAGCGGAGCGTAAACAGCATAACTGATGCGAATGGAGTGTAAACGTAAAACAACATAAATAGTATACATGCAATAATTAATGCAAACTATAACAGATTTTAGGAAGAAAATGTAACAATGGTATTTCAAAATGAGAGTTACAAGGCACTAGTCTAATGCAGTTGTGGCTTTGACACCAGGCGAACGAATAGCCCCAGTGGATGCAAGGATGACTGTGGGCTTGTTCAAATCGTAGGCACAACGTAGAGGTATATGCTTAGTGTATAGGATTGTCCAGCGTACAAGGTTCTCTGCTCTGGTTCCCAGCATCTCTGTTTTTCTTTGGTTCTTTGCTCAAAATTGCCAACCCCGATCTAATGAAAAATTGGGGTTTTTATACAGGTTTAGATGTTAGACTCAGGTTGGGTGACACGTGGCAAGTTGACCAGGTGCAAAAGAAAATTACAACTGTACAGCATACAGCATGCTAGCATATAGGATGCCAGCGTATAGCATGCCAGCATACATGCATGCCAGCGTACAGGAAAAATGTACCCAGCGTACACACATAAAAATGCTTCATTTTAAGGTTAAAACTTGATTTTTGAGTACCTGAGAGCTACTAGGGACTCTGGGGAAGGTCCTAGGGGGTCCAAACACTCAGTTCTGGCATGTTGTGACTCATTTTTGGGGCCCAAAAGTCTCTCTACGCTGGCTGCACCCTGGGCGTATACGCTAGGTGTAGAGGAATGAAAGACCATCATTTGGAGCCCAAAATTTGATTTTCAAGTGCCTGAGAGCTACTAGGGACCCTGGGGAAGGTTTTGGGGGGTCCAGAAGCTCTGTTCTGGCATGTTTTGACTCATTTCTGGGGCCCAAAAGTTGCTATACGCTGGGCTCTACGCTGGGCATGTATAGGCCAGCGTACAGGATGCATACTTAGTGAAAACCAAGTATTTTGAGCTCAAGATTTGTCAAGTTTATTGCTAGATGTCATTTTAGTCTTCTATGGGTCCCAGGGAACCATTTCTTACTTATTTTAACTTTGTTTGAAGCTACCTGTGAGGTCCTCAAGCTTCAGTCATGCTGGGGAGCATCATGACTTAGCTCGATTCTTGTTGGAGAAGTACGAAGCTTAGAATTTTGTGGTGTTTGAGTAGGTTGCCCCTACATTCTTTAGTCTGAAAGGCATCATTATTTAGCAAAACATACCCTAAGGGGTTGGTCATAAAGGTTGTACTGAGCTGGTGCTCTAGGTTGATTCGAATTTGGATGTACCCTGAGAGCTCATCCATGAAGAAAAATAAGGCATGACCAACTATAGTATTGATGAGTTGGTCAATACTAGGCAATGGGAAATCATCTTTGATGGTCACCTAATTTAGGTCCTGGAAGTCTATGAAAATGCATATACTTCCATTTTTCTTAGGGACAACTACGATGTTTGAAACCCACTCTATGTAGTCAACTGCCTAGATGAAACCAGCCTTGTAAAGCTTGGTGATTTCATCACAAACTACCAATGCCACCTCAAGTTTGACCTTGTAGGATTCTTGTTTAATTGGTTTTACATGAGGATCAAGGATAATGTTATGTTGTATTAATGCAAGGGTCTAGGCTTGACATGTCCTCGTAAGACCATTGAAACACGTTGACATTATCATTGAGGACTTTAGTGATGCTTTGTGTGAGTTGAGGCTCTAACAAGGAACTAAGTTTCAATGTCTCCACCTCACCTCTTCACATTATTACAGGGACTTCAATGAGGGGATCCTTGGTTATTTCACCTGCCTCTAGATCTAGAGCTCTAACCAGATGGTTTGGCCAATCTAGTGATGCCTCTATGGATGCTACATATGTGTCATAGGCTATGGGCTCAAAGTCTAGGAATTCAATGTTAATGCATTGTGTGGAATCACCATAAGGTCTAGTCAAAACCAAGGGTAAATGAAGATGTCCATATGTGCTCATGTTGCAATCTTGCTAAGAATCCTACAAAACAACCAGAAAAATGTCAAGAGGCACCTATTTTAATACAATAGAATGCATAAGATAAGGAAGACAATGCTATAAAAAATTCGCCTAACTATGCAATTATGGAATTAGGTAAGCAAGTGTGGGAACCAATTTGGGGCTTTAGTAGGCCATAGGATTGCTAGTTTAAGGTTGTAGCAGACTATGGATTGTGCGAGATGCATCGGTTTAGGCAAGGCTAGGAAAGTTTGGAATATGGAATTAGGCTAGGCGTTTACTAGGCAACCAGAAAAAGTGCAAAAAAATTTCTAAGTCTAGGAATGCTAGAAAAGTTAGAAAATTTTTCTAACTCTTGGTTCTATGCTTGTCCCACATTATGTGTGAAAAATGGGACAATACCTAAGTAGGTGACGTGTCAATCATCCTAGAAGGGTATAAATAGGTATTTTTACCATGGTCACCTTATCATTTTCAAGAGCAAAAAAAATGAGAAGTCATCGAGTGTAGTGTGGCCAGAGCAAAGAGAGTCAAAGCATACCGATGAAGACAAAGAAAACCATAGCATAACCACTAATCATGATGTGTTGTAGTCAACACCTCGGCCTCACCAACATGGACGAAGGAGAACATGCATTGAGATGCCTCCCCAAGGTGTGCATAGAGGGATGAAGAGAGACATTGTTGGCTAGGTATGGCACTACAAGCTACCCTTGCAAATTTTTTTCTTTTGATTTTTACACATTTTTTAGGTGGGATTTTTGGTTTTAGGGGTGGCCTGCCCTAGGTAGGGACCACCACTGCTACTATGGTTTCCATGGCCTAGAAAAGGGAATGTGTGTGTGGGTGATGAGTTTTGTGGGTTTCTCATTTTTATATTATTCTATATTTTTTATGCATGATAGGGGGCAAAGTTTTCCTATGTATCATACGAGATGTGGGATAGGGCCAAAATGGATTTTTCTTTTTTCTATTCTCTTGGTTGCAACTGAGACGGCTGTGGCCTATGATGAGGAGGAAGGGATAATAGTGGATTTTCTCCCAATGGATATGCGGGTGAGCATGACACATAGGTGAGGCATCATAGAAGGTAGGGACATGTGGGAAGGTTGAAAGGCATGAGAACACCAAGTGTGATAGAGAGGACTAAATGACATCGAGTGCCGAAGCATAACAACTTGGGTAGGGTGATCACAAGGATCATAGTTATGTCTCACCTAATACATGCTATGCTTTAAAGATTTGGAATAAATTTTGGACTTTCTTTTTTGAAGGTTACACTCCCAAGAGCATGACAAAAGGTTAGAAAAATCTTGAAATTTTTAAAGGTTACGCTAGAAAAATTTTGAGATCTTTAGGGGTTACGCTCTGCAGAGAGCATAGCCAATAGTTGGAAAATACTTTTTGTAATTTTCAAGGGTTACACTCTATGGGGAGCATAACCAATAGTTAGAAATTTTTTGCAATTTTGAAGGATTATGTTGTGGGAAGTGTAACCAACAGTTAGAAATTTTTTTAAATATTTTTGAGGGTTACGCTCCTTGCAAGAGTTAGAAAATATACCCATTGTTATGCTATCTAGAGTTTTTGAGTACAAAAAGTATAATGTTGGACATGAAAAATGTTAAGTGCAAATGTGAAATAGGGATGTTAGTGTTGTACCCTATTAAGGACTAGGTGTGTCAGATGGGTATGCCAACGTCCCTTTCCCATAGGGTTCATGAGGGAAGCTAAGGGTTCTACTAATGTGCTAAGCATAATTTTGATGCATTTTTTACATGTATCCAATGCTAACACTCTTTTTATTGCTATTGTGGATACAAGGTATTGTTGAAGCCCATCCTCATTGTGGTGGAGTTGGTGGATATCTTATGTTGTATGAGTGAACCCATACCAAATGTATTTGTACCAGACATGCATGTGGGTTACTAGGTAGTGTGGTTTAGATCAAGAGCACGTGAGTTCCTAGAATTCTTGTGCCAACACTTTAGTGTGATGATGTGGTCACACTTAGCAATGGAAGCGGCCGACATCATCATAGAAACATTGTTGCCTAGGGAAAATTGGGGAATTCTAAGATTTATGTCCAATGAGCCTCCTACTAGTGATGGAGTAGGAAATTTAGGCTGGGGCACTAGGGGTATTAGGCCTTTGTCTAGGATCTAGCAGCTGCCAGAATTCCAATGTTATAATAAGAGCAACACCTTGTTTGTTGCTTGATGAGTGCTCACTCTTTTTTAGAATCCATCTAGGATAGTATATTATGCTAGAGGGTGAGTTCTTTTATGATTTTTTTCACTATTGATTTGATTATGAATCATACGAGGATGCTAACTACTTATGTCTATTGCTAGATTTACTATTGACATACTTGGCCTTCACAATGAGGAGGGGGCCTTGAACTTGATTTGCATTGCCCTATACGAATTCTCATCTTTTGAGAATGTCCATGCAGAGATGATGGAATAGATTGGGTTTGACCTAGTAGAATACCCTCATCAGTACCCTAAGGCCTATGAGAGATGTTAAACTTATGGCTGATTGGATGTTGAATGGGTAATTAGTGTACTGAGCGTAGAAGAGGTCTTAGCCCCACCACCACCATCTCGCACACCGTTCATGCTGCATAAGTAATTCATCATTTTTTTGTATGTTTGATGCTTTTATTTTTTAATGATATTGATTTTTCCTTTTCCCATTACAGTTATAGTCACTTCAGGAGAGGTCATGGTGGCTACAACAGGTTACACTGAGGCTACCCTCATCATGAAGTATAGTGATGTTTAGGATTCACAACGTTGGTTGTGCCATGAGGCCCTAGTGGAGTTAACTAGCAAGCTTTAATGGGTTGGGATAATGGACCTTTTTTTGGCCCTTAGCATGGGAATCCAAGTGGTTGAGATGATTACAATCATTGACTCCTTTAGTGAGAGTGCCAGTCATTTCATTACGTAGGCCTATGATGTGTGGGTGATTTTTGACCTCACAGATGATTTCTTTGTGGACCTCTTTGGCCTCCCCTCTAAAGGCCCACCAATTGCTAAAAAATATAACAAAGAGGTGGACCATAAAGGGGATGTTGAGAAGTGACTGGGCACTTCTAAGTCCCATACAGGCATACTCATCAAGGAAGTGAGATTACCTATGATTCACCACCTTAATTCAATCTTTCATGCATGTGCGTTCCCAAAGATACTCTCCCAAGGGAAAATTATTAGGGTAGAGAAATCTTGGATGATGAGGGACATGATAGATGAAGACACATAGTACAACTAGGCTTCTTACCTTGTCAACAACCCACACGTTGAAATTATTAGGTTACACCACAACCTCCAGGTGAAGTCACATGTGCACTTCACGTTCTTTGTAGGATGCCTACAAAGGTTCATAGAGTTCTTGGTGGTTTAGGAGGATAGCTGATGGGTGGTGTAGGACTACAAGAATCTCTCCAGCCTATGGATCTAGCACTTGTTCACTACCACATGATTGCAAAACCCCTAAGAGGTAATTGGTGAGTCATTTTTTGTAATGACTAGAGGCCACTTAGGATGATCTCACCACTTGTGTGATAGTGCAGGTGAGGTCCCATTGGCTAACATAAGAAATGTGGCTAGAGGGGGTTGACTCATTACTGAGGCAGTGAGATTGTCCAAGAAAAAAATTAAGAAGTCATGTCCCATGGAGGAGCTTGTACATGGGGTAGAGGAAAGTGATAGGAAGATCCACCTAATATTTCATGATTTGTGTTTAGGAATTATAGGTGAGTATAAGTTATTGGATACTACTATAATATGATATGCTATTCTATATTGATCATTGAAAATGCTAATCCTAACCCATGTGAATCATCAAATGTAGGCAATAGGGCTTCTACGATAGTAGCAGAGCCCATAGTGGATGATGTCCCTCCTCAAACTAAGGGACAAGCACTAGAGGAAGAGGAGCGAGAAGCTGTAGAGGTCCTATGGAAACTAGAGGAAGAAGGGTTGCTACAGTTAGATGGAGGTGAGTTTGAAAATTTCTTTGATGGTATGTAGATGGGCGATCCTCCCACTCTCACATCTAAGGGCTTGTTGGATAGGAGCTTCACACTACCATATGTGTGTGTGTGTGTTTTTTTTTTCTTAACTCTTGCATATTTGGCTATTGGTTGTTTGATAATTTCTAAACATGTTGTATCACATCTATAGGTGTTTCCACCAAGGGTCTAGTTTCTACCTCCACTTTCTACATGCAGACATGGGCAGAGGCACTTGATAAGTTTGCCTTCATGCAAGGCTTGATAGAAGACATGATGGACTGCATTCAATAGATGGATCCTTAGATTGGTATGTCCATGTTTGCCTGCCTTACCTTACCAATTTGTTGCTTAGTCTATGGCTAATATTATTTTGCCTATTGTATGACAATAAGTTCCTAGCTTTGGTGGGATCTAAACAAGGTGGCTAGAGTTGATGTTGTTGTCCTCGAGTTTTTCCTTGAAGTGGAGTAAATACCCCATCGTGTGTATGATGAGGCAAGAAAGTGTGTGCTCTCATCTACAAGAGCATTGTGGGAATGTAGGCATACTAACGAGCATCTGTGTAAGTAGGTGCACAATCTCTAGGACAAGGGAGTAAGCCAGATGGTAAATTGGAGGACCTACAGGCTTGTTATAATTTCCTAGTGGCTTGTGACCAAGGGGACAGTACTTGGTGAACAACTGAGATTAGCTATGCCAAGTACTGGTCAGCCATTTGTGGGAAAAATGAGGCCACTCGAGAGGTTATTGACCAATGGCTACAAATGGATCTACTAGCCAGGAAAAATTAGGACTAGAAGGATTATAATGCCAAAGTGTATTAATGGGGTCAAACTCAGAAAAATCACAAACACCACTACAAAAAGAAACGAGAGGTGTACCCTAAAAGGTACAAGGATGTGTCCGTGGAGCACTGTTATTGCAACATGTTCCTTGATGTACTTAGCACAACATAAGCTTATGAATTATTTGCTAGCAATGTAGTGGTGAGTGGGATCCCAGAAAGAGCAATGTTGTGTGTTTAGGAGAGGTTTCTTCTACTACGTTTTTGTCAAGGCTACCTATATGGAAAACTATTAAAAAAGGAAGACCCTTGCGGGTATTGACCTTGACAAGGAGGATTAGATGTAGCTATTAGAGGTGGAAATCCTCTGATGCTTGGAGGTGAGCCTCAGTAGAATGCCTCCACATATGGATGTGGGGCCCTCTTAGGTTGGTCGGGTTTGAATTATTTTTATTTATTTTGTGATAATTTTTTATGTCACTTATTTATCAACTAATTTATTATTTTATTTTTCTTAAAGCAGGTTCTGGGTGATGGCGCAAGCCCTAGCAGAGTAGTAGAGGGAGAGGAAGAAGAAGAACCCCAACCCCCACCAAACACCGCTAGCCGAGTGGCCCAAGATGTAGCCTTGCTATTGGGAAATCTTACATTTTTAACAATTTATTTTGTTTTAGATGTACACTTGAGCTGTATATTTCATTGATGATTTAATGGAAATGTGATGATGATTTATATATCACTTTATTGTAGTTTGTGTAATGTTGTGGAAGTTCTAACTTACAATTGACTGGTGTGATTAGGCCCCTTGTGGGATCCATGTCAGTTTAGGGCCATGGCAGAAGAGCCATTGCTAGTTTAAGGTCATTTCGGGCCATGACGTTGTAAGAAAGGCTACTAGTTTTAGGCCATGGCAGGCCATGTGATAGTCTAGGGCATTTTTGGGCCATTATGCAAAAGGAAGCAAGTTGCTAATTTTAGGCCTTAGCGGGCCATTTTACTATTTTTTAAAATTTTTATTATATATATATGATGAAAAAAGGGACTAAAAGAGACAGCATAAACTAAAGAAATGAAATAATTGATGCAAGATGCAAGCAACTACGCAAGCATAACTATACAAGCAAAAACAAAAGGCGAACAAGACATATGAATCAACTAAGAAGATACCTTTCATGTAACTATTTCCTAATGCAATGTGGGTTAAGAGGTGTGTAAGCCCTAGGAGGCACAAGGTTATACTCACCTCGATATTTATTAGTGGTGCTCAAGGGTAATTCTTCCCAAAGAGCTCGCTTAGGGAGGTTGCTTTCTTCGTTTGGTTGCTTAGATGGGTAAGCTAGACAAAGTTGGATTTTATCCCGAATGCATGGTGTGTCTTCAAAGAACTCTACTTCTGACCCTTGCTCTACATTAATGTTGTTGATGGTTGGGGGAGATATGTCATCATCATATATGACTAGCTTTCCACTTTCATAGGGAAGGTGGATCTCTTGATGGATGGGTGAAGAGATGCCTAGTAACTGGGCTAGCCAGGACTTCCCTAGGATCAAGTTGAACCTAGGCATCTCTTTGAAAATAATGAACTCGATAGTAGTGTGGAATTTCTCCCCTACCATGAAAGCTATCATAACCATTCCTTTCATGATAACACATGTCCCATTGAAGGATTTTAGGCACATCATCTTGGCCATCTTGATCTGGTAAACAAGCTCAAGTTTGTTAATGACTAGGACTGGGATGTTGTTGGTCACTACCCCATTGTTGATGTGCACCCTACAGATTCTATACTACCCTACACAAATTATGATGAACATTGGCACACTAGTAACCTTACCCTTTTCAGGGTTAACATTAACTACCTCATTGCGAAACATCAGCGAGGTTGAACTTGACTCCTAAGTTGTAGGAGGAAGCATTACAGCATGAATGGCTTTTTCATCTATTAGAATGTCTTCCTTGACAGGAATAGAAGTCAACATACTAACTAATGCTTTACAGTGAGTATAGGAGGTCATTACCAGGTCATACAGGTTTAGAGTTATGTTCTTTTGTTTGAAAGCCTATTTGACCTATGCTAGTGTGTCTAAGAAGTATTTTTTGCTATCTTTTGTTTTGGTAGCCCTTACTTCCTCCATGTGGCATAAGAGATAGATCTCTTGGGGAGGAGATTTAACCTTTGCTTATGCCATGGGCTTCCAAGATTCTATGCTTGGCTATTGGTTGCATACACTTGCATTAGCATCCTATGATGATGAGGCCACAGGGGTGGTGGACAAAGGGATGGGCTTAAGAGGACTTAACTCCATATGTTCCCTAATCATCTTATCAGCGATGTGCTCTTCAGGCCTCCTAGGTTGCAGCTTGGGCTATCTATCATTGTGTGCAGGATGTGATTTTACATGGGCAATGTGTGACATAGTTCCCATCATTGGGCCTTGAGCAGGTAGGGGGTTCACATGTCATGGCACCCTGATGACAAAGGGTGTCTAGGTTGTTTTCATCACAATGTGCTATAGGGCCCTAACCACAAAGGATGTCATGGGCACTTGAGGTGGTAATCTGATGAAAAAAGGGGATTATGGACTAGCTAATGCTGAGGCCCCAGTGTTACCAGAGGGTACATGAATCACAAATGGTTTATGTACTAGTTCTACATCATCATCAACACTAATGACATTGATAACATAGCTTGCATTGCTAGTATTAGTCTTTGTAGACCTTCATTGGTTGGTTTTCTTGGCACACGAGATTGCTATCATTAAGGACCAATTTTCTCTTATTGATCATGCACTAAATGTCATCTTTTAAGGCTAAGAAGTAATTTGTATCATGGCCATCCAATTGGTGATAGTGGAAAAATCAATCCAACCTCAAGTCTTTAGGGACTAGGGGCTCATTCAGCATAGCTACTAAGGGGTTTTGAGGATCTTACAATGTTACACATGGTGCTTGCAATCATCTTTAGACATCTTCTTGTGCTAGATGTTCCTAGCACAAAATAGCTTAGTCCAAAAGTTCAAATAGCTTAATGGGTAATGGGGTATAATTTTAGTGATTATTGTGCTCAAAGTTTGACCTTGGATCAGCTTACCTTATAGCTACCATTGGTGTGGACTAGTTGGTTTCCACAACACCAAAGCTGGATGCTTTGTTGTTGTTGGTTAGGGACTTAGGTGCCTTGGCCATTGGTTTAGCATTATTTGGCTTAGCTATAATGACCGAAAATGTTGATGGTTGTAACACTAAGGGATTTGTAGGTGCATAGCCTAACCCCACCTCTGCATGAGGGATTTGCTAGAAAATGGACGCGAAGCATCCTAAATGGTCCTATTGATTAAATAGGGACTTTACTAGTTGTAATTGAAGTGGTGGGTACAACCAGGTGGTGGTGTGGTTAGACAAAATGCAAGTGTAAACAATGCAAAATGGCACTAAGTATCAAAGCGATGCTTCACGATGCTAAGTGTAGAGCATAGCCACGGAATGGGGGTGAGCGTAGCCAATGGTTTTGACCAAAATGAGAGTGTTAACCTACATAGACTATCACTTGAGCATAGTACAGCATGATGATGCATGAAAAAGTGCAAAAAAATGCAAGAAAATGCTAGAAATGGGAGAGAGAAATGGAACACTACAACAAATGGGAACGTAGTTAACTCCAAAAGGGTCTTAGAAGGTACACAATGTATAATAGGTGCAGTGGAAGCATAGTTACAGTCTTGGTGGTGTTAGGCCATGAATTTTGACACTCACCATGATGAACCGTGCTTACTGGGTTGGCCACTACGGTGTATCATGTAGTGCAGGGATGCCATGGGACCATTGTGTACCATGCAGTGTAAGGTTGCAATGGGGCCATAGTGTATTGTGTAGTACAAGGATGCCTCTTTGCTAGTGTGGTGTGCTCTAGGTCTCGTTAATCCATGGAGCTAAGTGCCAAGATGTTAAAATTCCAAATGCCAAAATGAAAGTGCCAACTACCAACCAGTGAAAAATGGAAGCCCACCCTCAAAACATTCGGGTGCAAGGGTATTTATAGGACTAGGGTTAGCCCAAAATGTAGATTGGGTGCCATGTGGTAGTGTGGTAGGTGGGACTACTAGAAAAATTCAAAAAAATTACTAATTCTAGAGGTGACTAGAAAAAGTTTAAAATTTTTTCTAACTCTGGTTGCTATGCTTGCCTCGTGTTATGCACAAGAAACAAGATGCTCCTCGAGGACAAGGTGTAGCATGGACACTTAGAAGAATCTAGTAAAAATTATAGTCCTTGTTCTCACTACGCTAGCTATTCTTTGGAGCATAGTAGAAGGGGTAGCCTCAGGAGTTAGAAAATCTACCAAATGCCTCTTCCACACTGAGCTAGCTTGATAGCTTCTAGCTTGACACTTAGGCAAAACTAGCCACTAAGGTGTTGGATATACTAGTTATGCTCTAGAGCATAGCAAGGGTGATGGGGCCATTTGTATGTTGGGTACACTTGCTACTCTATAAAGCATAGTAGCTATAGTGTTATAGTGTAATAGCTATAGTGCTAAAGCTACAACATAATAGCTATAGTGGCAAAGTGTAGCACAACACTTAGAAAAATTATGCAACTTTTGTCATCATTTTGATACTTAGAAAAATTTTGTAAATTTGGTAGTTGGAGCTAACTACACTCAACAATTAGAAAAATTTGGGCAAAGTGCCACCATTTTGACACTTAACCAAATTTACAATCAAGATGTCAAGGCCAAAAATTTTGTGGTGTTTCATTAGCCTCATCAGCTACCTCTACAATAGTTGTTGCTACCTTGCCCTTTTCTTTACTCTTCTTTGCATGCACATTCTTGTAGGTCACATAGGTCGAGTTCTTACTGGCCTCCACTATGTCCTAAATTCTCTTTGTTTTAGAAAAGGCTTGGCTCAAAGAGCATGGGGATAAATAGTATAGCTTTGATTTAATGAAGTCATTTACTGCACCCTTAAAGATGGCAAGAAGGTGGGTCTATGCTATTGGCTCATAGATTTTCTTGAGTGCAATGCTCCAACATTGAATGAACTTTTGCATGGGCTCTAGAGGGCCTTGCTTGATGTCCATTAGTTGATCCAAGGTGGCATTAGCCTTTAAGTTGTACTTAAAGCAAGTCAAAAATTTGCTAAGAAATTCTTCCAAGGTAGATATGGAACCCCAGGAAGCACATAGTACTAATTAAACACCTTGCCAGTTAAGGACATGGCAAAGAAATAGATGATTGCATGTGACCATGCTTGTAGGAGTAGGCATTTGGAGAAAAAAGTCACAGAGTTGGCATTGGAGTTCCCTTCACCATTATATTTTGTGAATTGAGGAAGCTAGAGCTTCAGAGGCAAGGTCAATGATGAGACCATAGGATTCATGGGGTCATCCTGGTAAAAGTCCATCACATGAACCATTTCGAAGTTAGTAGCCTTAAGTTGCCTAACGTTTTTAGTTAGCATTTTTATGAGCTAGAACGCTTGGTCCAAACTCAAGGTAGATGTAATGAGTTGCATAGATTGTACTACTTATTATGCTATTTGAGCAGCCCACAACCCTACTGTGGGCTGTGCAACCACTTGGGATGCTTGTTGCATTTGCTGCTCCATGTATTATTGCATGTGCAGCTATTATGCCATAGGTACAAAGGATAGGATCCACCATGCAATTATGCCTTGGGTTGTTGTGGGAGGTTCCAATGAGATGGGTGAGATGAAGGACACCTAGCTAATGTGTGGGTGAGAGAAAGGTACTGTGTGCACGTATGGTTGTGTTGGCATCACAGATGTCAGCATGGAAGGGTGTGCAGAGTGGGCTGAGATGATGAAGGGAAGGGTGGTAGATGGTCCTACACCCTACTGTGTTTGTAGTACTTGGTGGCTTACCACCATAGGCATGGACCTAGGAAGTGAAAGTGACATTGTTGCCTCAAAGAAGGTATATGACTATGACTGGTGTAAGAAAAAACTAGAAATAGTTTGCTAGACAGAGGCATAAAAAGGGTGCCCACTCTTTGAATGAGCCTCAAATTCATCTTGCCCATCCTACAAGGGCTCATCATAGTTTGTTGCTGCATCATGCTCATTAGGCCCACTCACTCTAATGAGTTGGTCTAGTAACCACTGAAAGTTTTCGGTAAGTGGAATGAAAGCATTAGGTGGAGGGAGGAATTCCTTTTCATTCTGGTGTATGATCTCAAAGCTTTTCTTAGCATCTAATTCTTGGTGGTCTAGGGATAGATCCACTTGAAGTTTCACACAGAGAAAGTTGTATTTTTCATTGTTGAGTGCCATGTGCTCAGGTGATTGATTATGCAATCTAAGTGACTACCATTGTGGTTGTACGAGATTGAGTGGGTGATCAATCTCTACTACCTACTAGATAAGGTGGGTTACCTCCATGCTTAGGGAAGAGGCTGAAGGTTGTGTGGGATTCATGTTACTATGTAAAAATGCAAGAAATGATAGTACTAAACAAATAAATGGCCAAGTGCAGAGAACGTTAAAAAAATGACTAAGTAAACAAGTGCTGAAAAACTATGAAAATAGGCCAAAAATGACTAACTCTAGACACACTGCTAAAAAATGACTAGCTCTAGACACACTACTAAAAAATAACTAACTCTAGTGTTATTCTTGCTATGTTGGAGGCTACTACACTCTGAGAACTTGTTACACTCTCCAGATCATCAAGAGTTTAATACAATGGATACACTTGGGCTTTTGTCCTACAGGGTTCCAGGGGAACTGACAACTGGGATCAATCTACACCAACCGAATTGTAGACAACTCCTGTGCTAGCCTATGATCTAGCTACTACCATGGTAGGTCCATAAGGTTGTTACGTCTATGCTAGCTCGAAACTAGTAACAGAGGTGTACAAATCATGTAGGAATACCCTTGAACATAGAAGGAACCAAAGGCCCTCCTTTTAGTGCCAAAAATTGTGATTATTGAAAACATCAATGGCTAGAACACTAAAAGGTTAGCGAGCATATAGTCTAACCCCGAGTTCGTGCAAGGGCCATGCTGGAAATAGAGACAGGGTACCCTAAATGATCTTGTCGATCAAATAGGGACTTACAAGCTGTTAATATGAATGTGTGCAGAAGGAGTTTATATAATGTTACTGATGGGCACTGGGGCCTAGCCAAGCCAGAGCATAGCATAGTGTCTTGGCCCAAGAAAAATGGTATAAATGTGCAAATGTGTATGAAATAGAAAGAAAATGCAAGTGCTATGCTAAATGCCAAAGGAAAAGTACTCAAAAATGCAATAGAACTAGAAAATGAAAGTGCACTACCCTAAATGGGGGAGTGTAGAAATTGTAGGGAAAGAGATGAGGGTGGCACGTAGTGTATTGATAGGCATACTAGCAGAGTAGCAATGTAGTCACAGTCTCTAGGGCATCTAGGCTATGGAACTGATGTCTGCCATGGGGACTAAACCTACCGAGTTGGCTATTGCTAGGTTCCACTAGTACAGTGGTGAACTGTGTGTTGGACAATATGCACTATTTATCCAATGGGGTCCTAAAGTGCACCAAAGTGCTAAGTGTGCTCAAGTGTTCAAGTGTAAGATGCCAAAGGATGCTAAGAATGCAAAAATGCCCAATGCCCTTTTGATTTCCAAACCCCTAAAATGCTGAATGCAGGGGTATTTCTACAGCTAGGGTTTGAATGAAATGTGGATGGAGTACCACGTGGCATGAGGGTAGATGGGGCTATGCTAGACATAGCTATGCTCTCAAGGGAGTAGTAAGTGCTATGCCCTAGAGTACTACAATGGATCCTCAGATATTGCTAGACTATGACTACGCTACCAAGACTGCATATGCTAGAGTTTGAATGACCACAATGTACCTGCAATTGGTGCACAAATAGTGCAACTTGGAGGCGATGCTTCGAGACTACATCTTTCCCTCTTTCAAGTAGGGTTAGGCATAGGTACAATTTGGGGGACTAATGGAGGATGCAAAAGTGTTGATCTTGCTTGCAGAAGGAATGTTGGAGCTGAGATGAAGGTTGATGCTAAGCCTTGAAGGCTTTTGGAGGTTGTCAGAGGCTTTTCTTTAGTGTTACAGCTACGCTATAGAGCGTAGCACAACACTTAGTTAAATTTTGCAAAAACTTGATGCCCAGCACTAGTTACGATAGATATGCTCTGGAGCATAGTAGAGTGTAGCAGAGATACATAGAAAAATTTGACAGAATCTATAGTTTTCTTTCATGCTTCGCTGGCTATCCTTTGGGGCGTAGTATGAGTGGTAGCCTTAGGAATTAGAAAATTTTCCAAATGTCTCTTCCATGCTAACCTACCTGGATAGCTTCTTACTTAACACTTAGGAAAAATGGGCCATTGAAACATGTGTTACATTGGCTACACTCTAGAGTGTAGCAACCCCGGGAGTTAGAGAATTTGTTGAACTATTTTTTTTTATCTCAAGCCACCTTGACAATCTTTGGCTTGGCACTTGAGCAAACTAACCATGGAAGTGTGTGCTACATTGGCTATGCTCTAGAGCATAGCAAGTAGAGTGAGAGTGTAGTAGAATAGTTAGAAAAAGTTTTATGCAACTGCTGTTGACACTTAGAAAATCGAGCAAAACAAGCCTTGATGCATGCTATGCTGGCTACGTTGGGGAGCATAGCACCAACACTTAGAAAAATTTATCAAGTTTTGACACTTAGAAAAATTTGTAGTTAAAGTAATGAAACCTAAAATTAGTGGTGTTTCACACACCTATGGTGGTGACCCACCAAACACAACAAACACATCAAGATAGTGCACCTTCCTTTAGCTTTCCTTTTAGATTACCTTTCATCATAACTTCCCAGCCTATGTAGCTTTTGCAGCCTACGCAACATACTCAACCTATTCAGCCCTATAAACCATTAATCATTGTGCCTACACAACCTTATATGTGCACCATGCACATCTCTCAACTACATACAACTTAGGCATCGTTTGTCTCACCACTTGTCATGTCTAAGCCACATAGGGCTCAGGCATTTTTTGTCCTATTGCTTGTCATGTTGGCACCCTTCACAATGGCCCAACCCGAAAACACATGGTGGGGGTTAGGCATTTTTTCCATCACACAAACCATGCAACAAGCATCACATATGGTCACACAACCCAAAACCAGGTCATGGGCCACCCAAATAACACAACGAGCGACACAACCCATGCATCCTACCATAACTGCACCTAGCTTGGATCAATCATTCTAGCTAATCGAAAGCCTCATCAAAGAGGTCAAGCGGCTTAAGGCTTCCTCCTTTAAAATCATCCACATGATGGAATTTTATCAAGTTGATCCAATGAATTTTGTAGTTCCATCACTAGCACTACCTACTAGGGTCCATCAACCCCAATTCACCAAATACAATGGTGAAGGTGGCCCTAAAATCCATCTAATGACCTTCCAATCAGAATGCCTCCTACTACAAGCATGACCACATGTAATCATCCATGTGTTCACTATGTCCTTGATGGCTAAGGCACTAGATTTTTACCATGCGCTTCCTATGGCCTCCATCACTTCTTTGGAGGATTTTCTTAGCCAATTTGCCACACGCTTCACATACAACTTGAAGCCCAAGGAAACCCTGGACTAGTTGATGCAAGTGAAGCAAAGCCACTGAGAGCCCTTGCAAAAATTCATCCAATGCTCGAGCACATCGCTCAATGAGATTCATGAGCCCATCACAAAAACACACCTCCTAACCATTTTCAAAGACATAGTGAACAACTTCATCAAGTCAAAACTATATTACCTTGCACTGTAGTCCTTAAGCCAAGAGTTTGATCAAACCAAGAGCATCTAGGATGCAGTGAAAGATAGCAAGGATCTAGCCTACGTGGCCTACAAAAACTTTCATGTGAAGAAAGAAAACAATAAGGACAAGGATAAGCAAGCAATCACAATTTTAGCAATGGCAGCCAACAAGGCTAAGCCAAACAATGCTAAACCAACGACCAAGCCATCCAAGGCCCCAGCCAATAATAACAAGGTGGCTGGCTCTAGCACAATGGCAAACAATTAGCCTACATCGTTGATGGACACACCACCAGCTCCATCAATGCCTAACTTCAAGCATAAGGATCGCTTGAAGTACACACCATTTCCCATTAAGAAGTTGGAGTTCTTAGATCAATTGCTTCATGTTGGATGCATCCAGTATAAGCAAATGTCTAAGGATGCTCACAAGTGGCATGACCAATATTGTGAGCTCCTCAAGAATTCTTTAGCCACACTACCAAATGAGCCTCATGTCCCTAAGCATTTTAGATTGGACCAGTTTTGCTAGTATCACCAATTGTAGGGTCATGATAAAAACTTTTGTAGGATGATATACAATGCATGATTAACAAGGGCAAGTTGGTCCTTGATGCAACCAACCTAGTGCACCCTCCAAACTAGTCAATGGGGGTTTATAAGGACCCTCTCAATGCAAGTAGCAAAAAGTACATCATCAATGTTGAACTAGCACAGGAACCATTTTTGGTTCATGTGTCCTTTGGTGATGCTAGGGACTCCTCATCCTCAAGCATTTTGATAACCCCTTTTGTTATCAGAACATCACCTTAGATACCCATAACATCCTTTGTGGTCAGGATCCCACAACACATTGCAATAGTAATAGCTTAATCACCCTTCATCATAAGGGTGCTATGACATGTAGAATCTCCACCTGTTGGAAGTCTAGTGGTGGGAAATACATCAGTTCCTATTCCCCTAAGATACCATCCTACAGCCAACACCAACAAGAAATTGAGATGGTAACCTAGGAGGCCCAATGAGCACCTGACCAATCAAATGCTTAGGCAGCACTGAGATTAAAGGGCACTAGGACTATCGAAGCCTATACCCTTGTCTTCTATTCCAATGGCCCAATCAACTGAAGAGGCCACAACAAGCAACGAATAGCGGAGCACTAAGGCTCCAATGCAAGCAAAGCAAACAAAGCCCAAATTCCCTCTACAAGAGATTCAACTCTTAGGCCATATGAAGGAGATGAAGGCCAACAACAGAGTAGTAGATAGCGAAAAGGACTTCCTTGATGCATTGGCCTAGGTCAAGTAGGCTTTGAAATAGAAAAATAGAACAGTAAGCCTGTATGACTTGATAATGACCTCCTCTGCCCACTGTGAAGCATTATTTTCCATGTTGACCTCTATCCCTATCGTAGAGGACTTCCCAATGGATGAGCAATCCATCCATGCGGTGTTGTTGCCTCTTCCCATGCAAGAATCAAGTTCAACACCCCCAACATTCACGATGAGGTGATTAAGGTGGACCCTGAGAAGGGTTAAGTCATTACCGCACTAATTTTCATCACAATCCACATGGGCTAATGTAGAATTCATAGGGTGCATGTTAATGATGAGGCAACAACAAATGTCATCTAGTACACAGTCATTGACAAGCTTAGTCTTGCTGATCAAGTTAAACCAATAAATACAACATGTCTGAAATCCTTTAATGGGTTGCATGTCGATGTAAGGGGAATAATCATGATAGCCTTTATGGTAGGGGAGCAATTCCTCACCACAATGGAGTTCATTGTGGTTGAGAAGATGCTAGGTTTCAACCTTATCTTAGATAGGCCATGGTTAGCCCAGCTGCGGGTTGCCTCCTCCCCGATCCATCAAGAAATCCACCTTCCATATGAAAGTGAAGAGGTTATCATATATGGTGATAATGCAACCCCTCTAACTATTAACCACATTGATATTGAACAAGGATTAGAGGTGGAGTTCCCCAATGACACACCTCCTGTGAAAAACAAAGGTAAGAAATGTGAGGCAGACCAACTCAAGGAGTCAATAAGAGCTCCTGATCTCCCGAAGAATGCTTTGTGGGAAAAAATACCATTCGACATAGTTGATAAAGATCAAGGCGAGTACCGCATCATACTGTCCAATCCCTATGCACCCCCTAACCCACATCGGATTAGGAAACAACTGCGCAACTAAGGCATCCCCTTGGTGCAATAGGCACTAGGTGCTTGCCTACCCCACTCCTGCATGTTTTTCTTATTTACATTTCATATTAGCTTGGTTTTTTGCATTTTGCATTGTTTACCCCATTATGTGTTTATTTCTTCTATTCATAAATTTTCGCTAAGTCTACATTTTCACTTGGTTACTTTTAGTAGTTAACTTACACATAAAAAATAGCAATATGCATAAAAATCATAAAATTCAAAAATTACAAAATACCACGACCCACCAAGGCCTAAAATTGGCAATCTTTTTCCCTTCAACGCATGTCCTGAAAAGGCCTTAAACTATCACATGACCCACTATGGCCTAAAATCGACAATCAGATCTCCCTATATCACATGGTTGAAAATAGCGTAAAACTACTAACATGGCCTATCATGGCCCTAAATTGGGTTTGCATGGCCTAAAACTAGTAAAAAATTTTTGTTATTGCATGGTCTAGAATGGCCTTAAACTATCATTGAGGCCCAGAATGACATAAAACTATCAAAATGTTATCCATATGGTCCAAAATGGCCTAAAACTAGCAATCACTATAGCCCAATCGCATTAGCTCATCACATCATTAACATCAAACACACAACAAATGAATACAAAGTCTACTTATCACACACTCCATGTAGTAAAATCCACTACATCTCATAAGAGATAACAATAATAGCATAATCATCTACATTATACAGCAAAAATACACAAAAATACAAAAACATCCAATGATAGGGCTACATCAAGATTTACTTAACCAGTGGTGCTAGGTGGGTGTGGAGGCTCCTTTTCTTCTACCATGCTATTGGGGCTAGTAGCATTGCTTAGTTCTTTTCAACAACAACAATAATAAGATAAAAAGTTGTGATCAAGAGTGCAATATGCAACATAACAAAAAAAGGCATAAAAACAACATAAAGAACTAACCTAAGAGGGTCTTGCATCAACCATGTTTGGAGGCAGGCTATCAAGGCCCTCCTCTAAGCTTCAGAGGATCTCAGCCTTTGATATCTACATCTAGTCCTCTTGGCCAAAGTTAACACCCATAAGGGTCTTATCTTCATCCATGGTGGTCCATGTGGGTGGCTGCATAGAAAAGGTGGTAGATGAAGTCTCCCCTAAAGGCATGATAATCTCCTACTCCGAGAAACCACTAACCACTTTGTGGTGAGTAAAACTCTTGAAGGCCCATCTCCCACCAATTGCCTCAACAAACATATCAAGGCAGTGATAGTCAACAGACTCTTCTTTGAGCTGCTGAAGATACGCGTCTCACTCATGCTTATAGTGATATTTGTGATTTTTATGCGTATGCCCCCACTTACACACCTTAGCGCTAAAATTTTTCCAATGTTAACATTTTTGAGCAAGCAAATCCATTTGTAGCCTCTACTCAATGATCTTCTAGGTGGCCTCACTCTTACCCTAGATGGTCAACCAGTACCTAGCATAGTTAATCTCTATGGTCCACTAGGTACTATCTCCCTTTTCTTGAGCTGCCAAGAAGTCATTAGGACTAAAGGTCCTCGATCTTCTTATCTTGGCTTGCCACTCTCTCTTGAAGCTTGTGCATGCATTTCCATAGGTGCTCATTTGAGTGCTTACAGCTCTATAATACTTTTACACAAGAAAGCGCACACTTGCTGGTTGCCTCATATTTTCAGCAACCCTTCTCTCCACATAACTGCTCTAGTCATGTTTCTAATTTTCAATCTCACTACCACCCTTCTGATTATTATTGAACTCATTCTTCATATGAAAGAAGGGATACCACCTTTGATCCTTATCCCCCTCCTATCTCTGCACATGTTCCCCCTCCAGCTACATAGCTACCACCTACTCCACCTATGCAGGCTGAGCTACCAGCTCAATCATAACAATGCAATGCTACTAGGGCCATTAATCTACAACCAGTTCATCAATGGAGTGGGTTGAATACTTAATCAAAGAAAAGACCTTTCTTTCAACCTTGTAGTCCACCTAAGCCCTTAAAGACACCTGTGGTTAACAACCTTGTTCCTCCATCTTTCTCTGCATCAAATTCCTTTGAGTCCCCTTTAAACCAAACACCACCTAGGATCCATACTATGATGCTTACTCACACTGTATCTAATTGGATCTATCCTGGAAACCTTCCTAGGAATTACCCAATCCTAAAAGTCCTCTCATTTATTTATAGATTGTTGGGAATGAATTGTCTAAAGCTCTTCTTGACTCAAGTTCTAGTGTCAATTTAATTTCTCATGAGATGTACATTGCATGGAACTTGCCTCCTCTCAAGAAGAGCAATATCATATTAGAATTGGCACACCAGTCCATCATTATTCCATTGGGACCATTGGAAGACATTGTGACCACTATCTGTGGGTGGGCTTATCCTGCTAATTTCGTAGTGATCAAGGTGGAGAACAACAAAGGGGATTTTCTAATCATCATGGGAAGGGCATGGCTTAGCACCATTGATGTAAGAATGGGCATCAAAGATATTTCCCTAGAAATATCCAAAGAAAATACATTCGAATAGATCGAGAAGAAGCAAGTTCCATGCATCATGTACAATAATACAAGGTGCAATTATGTGCAAAAACTCTAGGTCGTCAAACAAGCATCTATCTTTATATGTAAGCAGTGTGAACTAGAAGTAGAAATTCAAAGGTGTTTGTATGTAGCAACCACAAAATATAAGGGCACTGAGTGGTTGACCACTGATTCTAAGAGCAACACACTTTGCATGGAACCAATTGAGAGCCTGACATGTGCATATGTTGCAGGCATGGATGAACTAGAGCAAGTTCATCACCAACTGTCTAATGATGCAAAAGATGATACTTATTGGGAAGGGTTGGAGATTCCTAAAAATTTCAAGCAAGAGCCCCTTGAACTAAAAATGCTATTGGTTAGAATGAAATATGTGTTTTTAAAAAATAAAAAGCTAGTCATACTCAATGTAAATCTTGGTCTAGAGTAGAAATGTGGTTGAGAAATGGTCAGTAGAATTTGCTTGGTCATATATTGAACTCATAGGGATTGATCTTAGGATATGCTAGCATCGTATCTACACTAATTTGGCCATGAAGCCAAAGAGACAACCACAAAGGTGATTGAATCCCAAACTAAAGTATATCATCAAAGAGGAAATCAAACAACTCCTTAAGGTGAAGTTCATTTATCCCATTGCAGATAGTGAGTGGGTTAGTCCACTTGTGATTGTGCCAAAGAAAGGAGGCAAGTGGTAGGTCTACATCAATTTTCAGCTTCTGAATATGGTAACATTCAAGGACCATTTTCCATTTCCATTTGTTGATTAGGTGTTAGACACAATATCTGGGCATTGCTACTATAGTTTTCTAGATGGATATAATGACTATAACCAAATTCAAATTGCACCAGAGGACCAAGCAAAGACAACACTCACAATTCCTTGGGGAAATTTTGCATATTGCAAGATGCTATTTTATCTATGTAACGCTCCTGCTAAATTCCAACACCTAGTTTTGAGCACTTTTCAATAACAAATTGGAAGTGGTGTGAAAGTCTTCATGGATGAATTGTCCACTTATGGAGCTACATTTGAGTAAGCCCTGGACCACCTTGACCAAGTGCTAAAATGATGTGTTGAAACCAACTTATGGCTCAATTGGCAAAAAAGTCATCTAATGGTCCAAGAAGGCATTGTATTGGGGCACAAAATATCACAAGAAAGAATTAGATCATCCAAGGAAAATAAGGATCATCCAAGGAATAACCCACCAACTAGAAACTATCAAAGATGTTCGATCATTCCTTGAACATACTAGCTACTACTAATGATTCATAGAGAATTTTTCTAAGATCACAAGGCCATTGCTGGAGTTGATAGAGAAAGATGTTTCATTTGTCTAGACCATAGAATGTGAAAAAGCATTCCAATAGTTGAAAGAGAAACTTGTAGAAACTCCAATCCTACAAGAACTTGACTAGTCCAGACCATTTTATGCATGATGGTTGCATCAAATTATGCCTTGGGAGTCATGATTATGTAGATGAATGACAAGAAACATCCATATTACATCCACTATGCTAGTTAAAGCATTGTGGGTGCACAACTGAACTACACCACTATAGAAAATGAATTAATGGAAGTGGTGTTTTCTCCAGAGAAGTTTAGGCATTATGTGCTTGGATTCAAGGTGTTTGTGCACACAGACCACAATTCCATATGCTTCTTGATAAACAAGTTAGCGGTGAGCCCCTAGGTCATACAATGGCTGGTGATCTTGTAGGAATTCGATCTTACAATGGTAGATCAAAAGGGCACTAAGAATGTAGTGACTAATCACTTGTCTCAGTTGTGATGGAACAACAAAGAGTAAGAAAATCCACTATCTAATATGTTTCTTGATGAACTCCTCTTTGTTGGGGCTATAACTGAATAATTGCCTAATGAGCCTAAATGGTATGACAACATTCTCACATATCTTCTTACCTAAGAGATTCCATAAGGGTTGGACCATTGAAACAAACAACAATTTCTTCACTAGGTAAAACATTTCATGGATATCAACGGACACCTCTACAAGGTGTGCGTTGATGGCTTGGTTCATTGGTGTGTCCCTGATGTCTATCAACTACACATTCTCCAAGATGTTCATGAAGGTCCTTATGGAGGACACTATGTTGGGAGATGCATGACCATTAAAATCCTAATAGTAGGGTACTATTGGCCAACAATCTTTAGGGATGCTTACCATTACATCTGCTCTTGTGAATGATGCCAACGAGATGGTGGAATGACTGCTCGAATGGAGGGACCTCAACAATGGATTCAACCACTAGAACCCTTCGACATCTAGGGCATTGATTTCATGGGTCCCATCATGCCCATGTCAAATGGAAAGACATACATCATAGTCATTGTTAACTATTGTACAAAATAGGTAGAAGTAGTAGCCTTCATCAATTGTACATCTTCTACTGTTGCATGATTTGTACAACAAAATGTTGTAAACAGGTTTGGTATGCCACGTGCATTAATTTCTGATAATGGAACTTACTTTACAAGCACTACTTTTTGAAAGCTCATGAAATTCTTGGGGGTTGAACATAAACTCACAACACCCTACCACCCCCAAGCCAATGGTCAAGTTGAGGTTACCAATAGGGAAATCACAAGGCTTCTAACTAGAGTTGTTAGCAAATATAGGAAAGACTGGAGCACAAAACTCAATGATTCTCTTTGGGCCTATCACTCAACATGAAAATTTCCTATAAGTTATTCTCCCTATGAGCTTGTGTATGGAAAATTACCAACACTTTCTATTTAATTTGAGCTCCATACACTTTCAATAGCCTATGACCTTAACCTTGACTTGAGTCTAGCACAAAAAGAAAGACTAATGAATCTCAACTTGCTAGAAGAAAACCACTTGGTGGCCCTATCATCTAATGAGTTGCACAAGGCCTACAATAAAAAGAACCATGACTTTAAAATTAGAAAAGTCAAATTTCAACCAAGAGATAAGGTTCTCTACTAGAACCCCACACATGTACCTAAACAAACTAAGTTCCAAGCATTGTGGGAAGGACCTTACATCATTTACAAAACTTTTTCTTTTGGGGCCATGATGATCTACAAACCTGAGAGCCCAAACAAGAAATGACTAGTGAACATTCAAGAAATCAAACCTTTCCACAAGCATAATCCAGCTAATACAACAAACGCCTCATCAGATGGACAACCATGCTCCATATCTCATATCTCCTCCTTTCAACTTAATTATGAAGGAGATGGCCACCCTTGCTAGCCATATAAATGGCTCCTTGGTTTTTTATCTTTTTATTTTATATATTTTTTTTTCACAACCTTTTGTTTCACACATTCTTTATTTTACATCTTCTTGTTTTCATGTTATTAATCTTTTCTAATTTTTATTTTACACCATCATTAGTACATTTGCTATTTCTTGAATATTTTACATTTTCTTTATATATTTTTTATTTTATTTTGATGTCATTTTCTAAATTTTTGTTAATAAGTGCTAGGTATAGTGGTAATTCATTACTTGATGATGGTATGTACTATTTTGTTATTTGATTGTTGGTGTCTAGATTTTGGCTTTGAATTTCATTATGGATTATTAGGACATGGTTTCATTTTCATGCAATAGGTAGTGAGTCCACAACATCCACCCATCTACAAACTATATGATTTTCCTTATTCTAGAAATGTCTAGTCCCCTTTTCATTAACAAAACTTTAACAAATTTATGATTGATAGTTTCCAGAATTGAAAAGGATTCAAAGGTTTGAACAGGGTGTGACTTTAAGGAGATTCGATATGCTTTATGCCTTTCTGTTTCCTTGAGTGCATGTGTGTTTTCATGGATTTCTTACTATTCCATGTCACCCAATAAAAGAAAGTTGAATAAGTCTTTGCATGGTGTGGTTTCCATTTAAAAAGAAAACAATGAGAATTCAAAGCACACCCCTTAGACAAAATAAATGGGGTACAAGCACTGGTTATGGGACTAGAAGGACATGTTACCCATGCCTGAAGGTCCCCTCTAACTAAGGCCCTTCCTCGCTTCCTAATTCTCTTTTCTTCTTTAATAAGGAATAGTGGTTATTCTATGGGAGCACTCTTGTGTCTCAAGGGGATGGACTAATCTTAGAATGGCAATGTGAAGTCACTAAACGTGGTTGGTTTTGGTCTAGACTAATGATGGATCCTATCAAATCATTTAACTATAAAATTCATAAGGGACTTCATGTGATCTTAATTAGGAACTTCATTCCACTCTCTCTCATTCATCTATGCTTTCCATGTCTCACCTCACTACCAATTTCATGTTCTTGTTTGATGTCCTAATTTGATATGTTGAAATTATTAGGTAGTTTCTTCTGGGGTTTTGTACTTAACCTTCCATAACCATTAATCATCCATGGAGCCCATGGACTCTTTGGTTTAAAGTTATGCAAGGGCAAAAAAGGCCTGTGCCTACTTTGGGAAGGACCCACTTGCATATCTTTTGGTAGGGTTAGTTAAGTTCTTAACCCTTAGACACTCTTATAATCAAATCCTTTTGTTTACCTCATCAATGACATCCAATTGTGCACATCTTCACAATAATTTTTAGTGAACTTTCCTTTTTATTGTTGTGAATTCTTACACCCTCTTCAAATATTTTCTTGTGTAGAACTTTTTCAAATTTAATGGATCGCTTATCTATTTTACCCTATTTGTCAACCTTCCTGCTAATACTCCTAAAGGAATCAATCTACCACAATCATAACCTAACTGAGTGTAAGCACCAATGAGACAAGGCATTTAATAGCTATGTGTTACACATTGCATACTAATTCACGATTCTAGTGTGATTGCAGTGGGAAGCATGGATTGAAAGTAGGACTATCTTCACCAAGGATGATGTAGCAGTACCACATGACAAGGACTGTTCATGATCATTGGCTCTTCTCTCTCACTCTTCAACTACCAAGAGGCACTAGATGCCAATTTTATCTATGGTGTTCACTTCTCTTATCATGAACACCCAATTTTATAAAAGATTGTAACTCTATACACTTGGCACTCCAAATCTATCTATTCCATCTGAGTCAGTTTGTATGTTAGTCAATAATCCCATAACTGCCCAATATTTTGTAAGGGACTTGTTCCTTCTCTTCTTCACTTAAGGATGAGTTTTTATTCAGTCATGGGGATATGATGAATCATGTTTTTGCATGATTCAATATCATATATATCTGATATTGGAGCCTTGACATCAGATATCCAATGTCAGAGCCCATGACGTGATGTCGGATATCCAATATCACGGGGTATATGTTAGCCTATAAATATAGCACTTGGTCTCATGATTTTTAGATAGTTTTTGCATAGAGTAGTAAAACTCTTGTAGTTTGCTTTCTTTAGAGTTAAAACATTTTTTGAGTGCCCACAGCAAAAGTCTGAGTGTGTACAAATCTTTGTTCGAACACTAATGTACCTGAGCATAGCAATGTGACGGAAATAAAAATGAACCCTTTTGATAATCCTTGTAGCATTAAGAATAGATTAATGTTTCCTTTAATGTACTTTACTTTAATGCATTTAAATTAAGCAATTAATTTTTAGTTATTAATAAACAAAAGCACAACCACTTCGAGCATACATATAGTGTTTGGTAACCCAGTAACGTTTAACGTTTGGTAACCTAGTAGTACGATATGTGTTCAGGATGTGTCCAGGAAAGTGGGATAGGTACTTGTGTTAGGATAGCTAGGCAGTGAATGAATTAGACTTTAAATTACTCTACCTTTCATTCTTGTTGTAGGAAATTAAACTTATAAAACATAAAATGATAAAAATCATGTACCTCAATTACACTTAAACCATATCCTTGAGCTTCACAAGTGTAGTGGGGAAGACAATGAACATTCTCAATGCCCATTTCACTTCCTAGAAGAACTAGTGCACTAGAGAACTATAGGTCCATGGAATTCAACCAAATCACATGTTAACACCTTAGTGATTCATATGGTTGGGTGTAGAGGTACCTCGCCACTCATTAGTAAGCTAGGATTAGATGCTCATTGCTCTAGGCTAGAATAGATTTACATTACTGTCATTACATAGACTTAGGACTAAATTTCATTCCCAAATATGTTTATCACTAGGAGTAATCAGGGCCTAACAACATCAATGATCATATGTCTCACTTTGGACTAAACCTTACATGACAAAGCTGGCATTGGTCCAAGTGGGAAGACAATGTCCTACGATCAATGCTTAATGATCTAGATGCCACAACTAGTTCCATCCACCGAATTCAACCAGATTGCACATGAATGCTTTTGATTCATATGGTTGGGCATAGGGGTACCTACCACTCATTAGCTGTATGTGCAAATCTTCTTGCTCTAACCAAAACATAGGTTACATTGCAATGGTTTCAAACAACATTATATATGACATCTAGGACTTGAGATTGGCTGATTAGCCCAAAGAAACCAGTTCTTTTAAGGGCCATCAAACCCTTTCTGATAGTGCTTGAAATTGATAGGTGGTTGTGAAAGAAAATTTAGCATATGGTTATTTTTAAAGATTGCTTTTGAAAGTTAGTTTTACAATGTCAGAATGTTAACAAAATGGAGATCAAAATTAAGCAAGAAAATAAAGTTTTGGTTTATACATAAATTTTTTTTAAAATATCAAAAATTTCTTAAACATTCCAAAAGCAAGATGAAAATATATTAAATTAAGAAAAATTATTTTTCGTTATTTTGATTGAACAATGAGATGTTACTTTAGTAGTAAAACTTTTAATTTTAAAGCTTTGAATCGGTAAACAATAGTAAGTTATAAAATTATAATTTGAGTATATATCTTAAAGTATACAACAATAACCTTAAGACTATATATCTCAAAGTGTACGTATATGTTTAAACTACACCAAACACTAATATTAAAACTAACCACATCTTATAAAAGGACCGGTTTGAACATAAAAATGTTCTAAAATTTTGGACTCTTTAAACTGCCCTGCATACAGCCAAACATCGTCAATTTCTAAATGTGCTTTCCAATGAAAGAGAAAAGAAATGCATGCTAATGTGCTTTCTATGAGGGTAATTAGCAGTGAAATAGTCGGTTTTAATTATAACGGTGAAATAGTCAGCATTACAGAAACCCAGTAACAACTCTTTTCATCTTCGGCCTTCCCGCCGATGTGATGCCTTGTGAGACTTACAATCTTTTTTTTTTTTTGCTGAACACCAGGCTTTGAATCCTGCCAGCTCAGGCCTAATTCCCACGGATCACAAGTGAATCTCAGTTTTTTTAATTCCTTTTAATCTCTCGATTTTTTATTTTCAGAACAGTTTGTTTTTTATACTTTTTCGAATTTTATGGATCTCTTAAGAGAGTGTTGTAAATGGTTAACTAGGTAAGCTCATTTGGGAACGGTAAGACTATTGGATAATGTTTGGAATGGTGAAAATTGATTGCATTCACTATTCACTGGTATAGCAAAGGTGTGTCTTATTAATAGACTATCTTGTACTATCTATCAATTTGTAATAGAAAGTTGCGTTTGTGGTATTCTCCGAGTACGGATAGCACTGTCAGCAAAAAATGCTCTCAATGTAAGTGGTTAATTTAAGTTATTAAAAATTGGCTTCATTTTCTAACATGCTTGGGAAATGTAATTGGGCTGTATTGTTCATTATGATGAAATCCTAAGTATACATAATGAAATGACAGTAGGAAATTAATGTTTACGAAGAAGTAGTTTGGACTTTGGACATAATTTACGTAATAAAGAAAAGTCTATGGTGCAAAGTGAAATCATGGTGCACATAATTTTCCTTGTTTCTCTCAAATGGTTTTCTTCTCCTTATTGACTCCTTAAGTCTTGAACTTCAACAATCCCTTGCAAAGCATTTATTGAAACTGGAAACAAAAATTTTATATAGTCTGTAGCATTTATTGAAACTGAAAACTGAAATTTTATTTAGTTTTTATTGGACAGTAGAGATATACATTTTATGAGTTTTGAAAATATAATTAAGCAAATTACTAAGGATTCTTGGTAACATTTGAAACAAATCAACCAAATTTTCAACTTTAATATTCCATCTCTCTAATATGCTCCAATGTAGAATGTTGTTGGAAGATGTGGTATTTATCTTTAATGCTATTTGTATTGCAAAGTTGGTATATTTGTTATTCATGAGGAATTTTGTGTCATCTACTTGTTTCAACTCTTAGATGATGAGATCCTATTCATGCTCTACTAATTGTGGATTGTAACTAATGAGAAATAGCAGCGGATAAATAATTTGTCTTTAAATTAAGACCTTTCCTGATACTATTTAAATAGAAATGTTTATAATTTCTTTATAGATGGTAAACAATAACATGAATTTGGACTTGACGGTTGCTAAATTGCAAATATGCAGGAAAGAAAAAAAGTATTTTCTAAAAACAAACGAAGTAGCAAACTAGCATTTCCAAATAATTTTCTTCTGTAAATGTTAAAATTTTTTAAAATGCACATGTACAAGATATTACTAACCAAGGCTTCTTCCCCCACTCTTGAGTTTATGAACCAGCATAGTCATTATTGTGTCCTTAGCAAAGTTAGCTTCTCTACTCTAAAATGTGATGTTGATGTACCTAGCCATGTTAGCTGCTACATTTTGAAATGTGTCATCAAGGACTAGGAGTATCTTGTTATTTTGCATATTTCATTACTTATTTATGATGTACATTGAATACACTCTTTTAGCTAGGCCATGTATTTGAAACAAGTTTATGTAAAGTGGCTTCATCTTGTAGTTATGTTTCTTAAATGTCTCTTCTTCATCTTATGACAATTGTTTTATGAATTCCACATGTGACTTTTGATCTTGAGATTGGTGCAATACTCCATGTTGAGTTTGCAAGAAAGAATTATCGTAATAAATATTAGGACTTGGTAAGTGCTATCTGGAGAGCCTATAATATTTAGTTTGAAGAATTACATATTTACTGGATGTTACATTTGGCAAATGTAATCAGGGGATAATGTTAGTTTTGCATGTAGTCAAAAATATGGACATAATAATACAGATTTTAGACATAGGCTTTTTTTGGGAATGATGAAGATTAAACCTATTTCCCAAGGTTTCTACATAGACTTTGCGAAATGGAACAAATAGCATATAATGTAGTTTGAATTTTCAAGATCACCATCATCATCTTAGCCTTATTCCATTTACAAGGATTGGCTATATGAATTCTTTTCTACCATTCATTTCTATTAAGAGCCAAATAAACATCAATACCCAAATTTGGATGTCTTTCTTTATGTTCACAAACCATGTATATTTAGCACTACATATCTATAGGATAGTACATTTGTCAAATGTAATTATGGGATAATGTTAGTTTTGCAAGTAATGAAAAATATGGACATGATAATATAGATTTTAGACATATATTTTTATCATAAATATTAAATCTATTTCCCAAGGTTTCTACATAAATTTTGGGGGATGAAATAAATAGAATATAATGCAGTTTGAATGTTTAGGATTAGCATCATTATCATCATCATCCTAGCCTCATTCCAACTATAGGGGATCAACTATATGAATTATTTTCTACCATTCACTTCTATTAAGATCAAAAAAAGCATTAATACCCAGATTTTAGATGCCTTTTGTTGAGTTTGCAAACCATGTATATTTAGGTCTATAGTTTTGTTGTTTCTCCTTAACTTTAATGAAGTAACCTCTTCTACTAGGTGCATTCTTTGGTCTTTTTAGCACATGGATAAACTATTTGTGATGACTTTTCTTAATTTTCTCTTTTATGGATGCTACTCCCAAGCTTCCCTTATTAAGAGAGTTGTTGATTTAGTCTTTCCTTGTCACACCTAACATCCACCTTATCATTCACATCTTTGCTACATGTACGTGCTAAGTTGAATGTTTTTCTAAAAGCCAACATTTTGCACCATAAAGGATTACAAATCTAATAGCAGTTCTTTAAAACTTTCTCTTCAAGCTAGCAAGGATTTTTTTTATCATAAAGCATACTACTAGCTTCTTGAAATTTCATCCATCTTACTTCAATTTTTTTTGTCACAATACTATTAATCTCATCATCCATTTGAACAAGTGACTAGAAGCATTCAAATTGCTTATATTTAATAACTTCTTGACTTTGAATTCTAATCTTCATATATTCATTACTCATTTCTCCACTAAAAAAGTGCTTCATGTATTCCATTTTTCTTTTACTAGTCCACAACCCTTTTGATTAAAGGGTTTTTCTCCAAGTCATCATTTTTTGTAGGCAAGACTTAGATTTATCCATCAAAATAATATCATCAACAAAGATCATGTACCAAGGGATAGCATTTTGAATTTCTTTAGGTAGCTTATCCATAATAATGGCAAATAAATTAGGACTTACAGTAGATACATGTTGTAGTCCTACATTCATAGGAAAGCTAGTAGTCTTTCTATAGATAATGCAAACTTAAGTTGTTGCTCCATCACACATATCTTGGATAGCATTTGTATACCCAAATGGAATTTTCTTTCTCTTTAATGCTCATTAAATAATCTCTCAAGAAATTCCACATATTCTTTGACCAAGTTAGTGAAAATGATATGCAAATTCCTCTTCGTACATTTTAATTTCTCCATCAACTAGCTTAACAAGAAAATAACTTCTATAGTTGACCTTCTAGATATAAAGCAAACTATTTCTTAGAAATAATTGATTTTTATTTAAACATTTTTTTGTAACTATTTCCCATAACTTCATGATGTGACTCATAAGCTTGATGGTCTTATAGTTCCTACAGTTTTGGATGTTACCTTTCTTCTTGTAGATGGGCACTATACTATGTCTCCTTTGGCATTTTCCCTTTGTTTTGGTTATTGGTGAATTAATTTTTTAGGTAACCCTACATTTTCCATAAACTTCTATAACTCTATTAGGATACCATTTGGCCCAATCACTTTATCATTTTTCATCCTTATAAAGGCTTTCTTTACTTCAAAGACATATATATGATTGGTCACTACTATGTTTGTCTCAATATCTTGAACTTCATCTAGAGGAAAATATTTGCTAAGTAGCTCCTAAAAATATATCTTCACTTGATCCAAAGTTTCCTTATTATAAATTAAAATTTTTTCATCCCTTGATGCACTAATATTGTTAATGCCCTTGCCCTTGCATCTTTTTTTCAAGTCTTGGCTAGGTTGTAAATTTATTTTTCACCCTTCTTAATTCATAGCTTTTTGATAAAAGGAATTGAAAGTGCTAAGTTTAGCCTTGATCAATGTCTTTTTTGTCTCATACTTCACTAGTAGTGTAGTAACTTCCCATGTCCCATTATTCTCAAGGGCTCTAATTTCCTCATTCCTTACTACTTTCCATTTTGGATGCTTCAAGGCTTCATGAATATTATTGGGAATCATAGTGGAGATAAGATTAATTGTGAAGGCTCTGAAAACTAGAGACAAACCTTCATAAGAAACAAAGTATGAAATAGGATGATGAGTACATGAACAAACATCCTTTTGAAGAGCAATAGGCCACCTAAGATCATCTAGCAACTTAACAGTATCAGAATTAACATCACTATTACTTGGTATTTCAAGGTTCTTAAAGTTTAACTCTGAGTCATAATGTAGCAAAGGATGTGTACTTGTGTCTAGTTCATCCTAAAAATTGGAAGAACTTAGAGGAACAACACCTGGATCAGTTTGAACTGTAGACTCTATAGGCTAACCTGTGTTTGAGGTTTGAGGGTTGATGGACTCTGAACCAAGGGTACAAGAGAAGGTGAAGTCAAAGTAATAGTGGGTTCGGTTTCAACATTGGATTCCCAAAACTGATATTCTTCAATTCGCTCACTCTCCCCTTAAATAGTAGTTTTCGAGTAATAGGGTTGATCTTCCATAAAGGTAACATCCATTGAAACAAAAAATTGACTTTTTTGTGGACAATAGCACTTATAACTTTTTTGTGTATGAGAATATCCATGGAAGAGACATTTTTCTGATTTTGGATCCAATTTGCCTTTATGATGTTGATTGATGGGGACAAAGGTAGAACATCCAAACACCTTTAAAGGAATGGTGAAAATAATGTGGGAATTTGGAAATGATTCAAGGAATACTTAACATGGTGTTTTGAAGTTTAAAACTCATGATGCCATTTTATTATTGAGATAAGAAGATGTAAGAATAGCTTCCCCCCAAAAATACTTTGGAACATTTGATGCAATCATGCGAGATCTTGCAACTTCTAACAAGTGCTTGTTTTTCCTTTCTGAAACTTCATTTTGTTGTGGAGTTGCAACACAAGAGCTTTGATCAACAATTCCTTGATCAAGAAGATATTTTCCTAGATGAGAGGAGAAATATTATTTGGCATTATTAGTTTTGAGAATTTGAATTTTACTATTAAACTAGGTATTGACCATATTGTTGAAATTTTGGAAGATTATCCTCACTTCGGACTTTTCTTTCATAGTGACCTGAGTATGATCATCAATAAATAGAACAAACCATCTAGAACTTGTGATATTTTTTATTTTTGATGGACCCCAAACATCACTATGAACTAGAGAAAATGGTTGATAAGATTTTTAAGGAACACTTTTATATGAATTTTAAACATGTTTTGAAAGTTGATAGATCTCACAATGGAACAACTTTGGATTTTTATTAACAAATAATGATGGAAACAATTTTGTAAGGTATGGATTTACATGACCTAAATGGTAGTGCCATAACATGATTACACTATTTTTATTTTGAGAAGACATGAAGGATGAAACAAGACTCTAAGAAACAAACTTCGTAGATTGATGTTGCCCTTTTAAGTGCTCTTTACTTTCCAGAAGATAGAGGCCTACAGATACCTTAGCTTTACCAATCATCATCCTCGATTCCAAGTCCTAAAATACATAGTTTTGAAAAGTGAACTTAGTGATGTAAATCAAATCACTTGTGAGTTTACTAATATACAAGTTGCAGTCTAAATTGTGAACTAAGAGAACAAATTTCAATGTTATGTCCCTTGAGGGAGAGATTAACCATATCCTATCACTTTAGAGTGGGAACCATCAGCAATCACATGGAACAAAGTTCTCCAACAAGTTCGCATTCCTAGTCATGTGATCAGTTGCACCTAAGTCAATAGTCCAACAATTTGATCCATCTTTATGAACTATTAGGGCTTTGCTAATATTACCTTTCTTAGCAATTGAACTTATTCCAATTTTGGTACCTGATAGTTGAGATTGGATGGTTTGAGTTATCATTTTTTGAAGAGCATCAAGTTGTTCTTTGCTGAATGGAGACTTGTTGGAGGCTAATTTTTCTTCCCTAGGGATTTTAGTAGTGTGTTCGTTGGGCTAGTGATCTCTCTATCCTTGGGATTTATGATCCCAAGGGTATCCATGAAGAGCATAGCATTTGTCTTATGTGTGACCCAATTTTTAGTAATGTTCACACTTGGGTCTTCCTTTCTTTGATTAGTGTTCACTGGCATTGGCTAATTTCCCTTGTATTACTATTGCTAAAGGCTCACCTACTTGCTCTCCAAGGATAAGTTTCCTCCTGTTGTCTTCACGATGAACTTCAAAGAAAGCTTCTCAGAGAGAAGGTAGAGGTTTGGTTCCCAAGATGCAACCATGAACCTCATCAAGACTAGGATTCATTCCCATTAGAAACTTGAACACTTGTTTCTTCTCAATGATAGACTTATACTTGACTCTATCATTTGGACTCTCCCATACCAATCTAATTGTTGCCATTGATGTGATAGGAGATTGAAATATTGAGTGACATTGAGATCTCCTTGACAAAGGTCATTAATGTTTCTCTCTATTGTAAATAATTCTGATGTATTTTTTTTATTGGAAAAAATATTCTTATACATCCCAAATCTCCTTCACAGTTTCGTAGAACATAAAGTTCTTACCAATCTCTATTGTCATGGAATTGATCAGCCATGACATCACCATGTTGTTCTCTACATACCATGCTTTGAACTTTAGATTCTTCTTCAATGGTACAACTGAGACTCCAATGACATAATCATCTTTCCCTTTCCCCCTCACATACATTAAAATCGATTGGGACAACTGGACATAATTAGAACCCAAAAGTTTGTGGATTGTGATAGGAGGAACAAAGGCATTTGAATTGCTTGAATTTGGGAGGGTGGAAATTTTGATGATGGGGGTAATTGCAAAAGAAGAATGTTGGGTAGTATTTTCCATGGATAGATAATGGTGATAGAGGTTGGAACAATGCAGGTGAAAAAACAATGGTAGGATCTGAAGCAGAAAAAATAGTGACGAAGAAAGAACAGTCGCATTAGAGGAGAGCATTTGAATCGGAACCCATTAGAAAAAATTGTCCCTAGGTATTAAACCTAAAGCTCTAATAACATAAAGATTGATTTTGAGAGAGAATGAATGGTTCTTATCTTATTCAAAAAATGAAGAATAAAAAATTTATATAGGATTTTTAGCAAATCTAACAACTAATTAGGCAACTAATTGACAACAAATCTGACAAGTACTTAGGCAACTATATGCCTAAAGAAAAGGATAGAATAAAACAGGAAATAACTCAAACTAAATCTAGAAAATATAAATGGAGAAATTCTAGGAATGAACTCCTAGAATCATTCTACACTAAAATTAGAGAGGGATAAGTTTGGGGACATACTACTCAAGTTTGTGTGTTTGCCACATTGAACCTTTGGAAAAGATCAGGCTACATGTTTGTTTTTAATGGCACCTCTTAGTAGTTGGTTTGATGGGGCAAGTGTAGTAGGAGTGGTAGCCAAAGTTCTAGTCATGGAGCTACTAGGCTATCAAAAGTATAAATCACAGAATAAATAAATGGACTAGATTTTACAGATTGTAACACATTATTTCAAAATGGAAAAGTTGAGTTGGTTAAAATACCAAATACATGAATGTGCTAGACTTCACACACATTGGTTTCAAGTATTCAACTTGATTTATTTATTAGAAACTTGTATTTGAACATGGAAACAATTTTTTAATTTAAAACTAACATTTTATGTTTAACAAGAATTATTTATTAGATCTTATTAGATCTTTTCAATGCCTATTTGGAAAATGCAAGTTGTCAGGATAATTATGGCAATATTGAGATAAACTATGGGGATATTCTACAATGTTTAGTAGAGCGGGAAGTGATGCTAAATTTTTCAATTACATGCTTGTATTTTTATATTGCACGTTCCTCTTCCTAACATCTATGTACATTTGAAAACTTATAGGGTCAAGAGATAGTGTTAAAATGCTAGAAGAGAGTCAATCTTGGGGGTAAGTACTTGCTTATTTAAATGTAAAAGAGAAGATGGCATGATATCTTTTGTTATAGTAGATTCTTAAAAGTTTTATTATTCTCTTTTCCACCTTTATTTAATACCTTGGTCAACCCTTTTTTGGATTAAAAAACCAAGCCCCGAATTTTTAGGAGATGGTTGCTAGCATATTTTAGCTTTGTCACTTTTCTATTTGAAGATATCTCATTGCTTATGTATTTGATTGTGTTTTTCTAACAATAATTTTTAAGCAAAGAGATAGCCTCAGTTTCACAACATTTTCAAGAGGAAACCATTGGTCAAAATATGGGATTGTAAACACGCAACTGTTTTGCACTATTGAAGTTGAACAACCTTGAATTGGGTTTTACTGGTTTGATTGTGTAGATATTGATGGATCAAAACATCTATTTGATTCAGGATTAATTAAATGAAAAGCTCATGAAATTTTTTTAAAATAAATTTTTAGGGTTCACATGAATTTAATGTCAAGATGTTAGTTTTTAGGCTCTTCCTGCAGGGATAATGAGATGGAAGTTTTGCTATTAATGCTTAATTTTTTTTCTGTAACAAGTAATTCAAATGTTTATTACACTTCTATTTCCTGTAACTATCATTTTCATATTTAGTTGTCATCATCTAGAGGCTCAATGCTCATCCTACTAAGGTAGGTCCGAGGAGCATTGGTGGATAAGCAAAAGTATAGCCTCTTTTTGAGTGGCTACACTTAGGCTCAAACCCGTGTCTTTCACCTTAAGAACCAAGCACATTACCAGCACTTTAAATGGTTTCCTTTTAACCTTTTTATATTCCCAAAAAATTTAATGAAGGTTATGTTTTCAAACTGAGAAAAGATATGGAGCTTATTTTGGTGCAAGCGGTAGAAGCTCTAAAACATAGATCAAGAATAGTATCTTAATTTTCATTGTGACTCTTGCCTTATGATATAGTAATGTATGATTATTTTTGAATGTCAAAAATGAAAAATAAATGTGTAATTCAGAACTGAAACTTGCTCAATGACATGGAGATTATAATTATGTTGATTTGAGATATTTTTACGAAAAATGCTTGCATCATTATAGTCATTTTTGTAGAAATGTGATAGATGCCATAGGATGGCATTACATCTTGACTTCTATTAATGCATTTTGAAATCATATCTATCTACATAATAAAAAGTCCTTGAGCTATTTCTTAATGATATGATGGATTGGCTCACCATGTAAACGAGTGCATTGAATTCAACTATTTCAATTTATTTTCATGATTTTCGGCTTTAGCGATCTAGGTGACATTGGTGGGTTTCTAAATATTCTTACCATTAAATGGAAGGCCATGAGTTTGATTTCCTTAGTAGGAATAGACCATTAGTACATAACTTACTGGTGATAGCTTTTTATTTATTTATCTAAAGGTCTTTGCATTTCAACATCTCCACCTAGCTACATGTGGAAAATAGTAAGATCTAATCCACTCTCGTGTTCTCACCCTCTTGGATCTATAGTAGTTTTAGAATTCCTTTCATGGATTGTTTTTCATAATAAAAAATCAATAACTCAATGATGCCAATTAGTATCAAACCTATGACCTAGGCTTTCTAGACCAAGACTCTTACCGCTAAGCTAACACCTCATTGCATCATCATCATCCTAGCCTTATTCTAACTATATAGGGTCAACAATATGAATTCTTTTTTACCTTTCACTTGTATTAAGAGCTAAATAAACATGAATATTCAAATCTAGGATGTTTTTCCTTATGTTGGAAAATCATGTATGTTTAGGTCTACCTTTTTGTTATTTTCTCTTGACTTTTATACAATGACCTTTTCTGATAGATGCATTTCCTAGCCATTTTAGCACATGGCCAAATCATCTAAGATGAATCTCTTTACTCTTCTCATCTATAATTGCTACTCCCAAACTTCATCTAATATGAGAGGAGTTTATTCAATATTTCTTAGTCATACCCAACATCCACCTTAGCATTCACATCTCTACCACAAGTATGAGTTGAGCCTAATTCCTTTTGATATGTCAACATTTGATGCCACAAAGGATTGTAGGTCTAATAGTAGTTTGGTAGAACTTTCCTTATCTTTTGATATAGTATACGAAGATTTTATTATTTTCCAATAGTCATTTTTATGATTACTAAAACATTTATGGGTGGAATCAATTATATAAATGCAAAGTTACAAGGCCATAGTCTGAATTAGATAGGAATACTCCATGTTCCACTCTTTTTGAAGAAAATCTTTGTCCAACATGGATTGAACAAGAAATGATTGAAGTGTTTTCAAGGTAAAATTAATGTTTATTCCATGTGTGATCAAAGCATGTTAGTGTCATGGTGTAAAAATTTTATTTTTCTTATAGTTTTCACTCAATATTAGCTTTTACTTCTTTTTCCTACTTATGTATAAGGTTGAAACGTTTTAAAAGTTTGATGATGTAGAATAAAGGTGGTGGACCTATTGCATTATAGATTTTGAGGTAAAAACCTATTTTCTAAATTGATTATGAGGTTTTTTCCAAGTGTGATCATAAGATAATATTTTTGAAAGTATGCCTAAACTTTTCTTGCAATATCACATTCTTGTTAAATTGTGGTGTGATTGATTACCTAATATTTGTTAGTATTTCATTTGAAGCATCCAAGTTGTTTTCTTTTGTTGTGTAATTTTGTATTTTATTTGGGTATATCTTATTTTGTAATATTAATATCCTACTTTTTACTATTTTTTTTATTTTTCATTTTGTTTGTTATTAATATCTTGCTATGTACTATTCTTTTTCATTTTTTATTTTTCACCTTATCAAGATTATAGTGTTGTTTTCCTTTTCACTTGTTTTAATTTGTTTTTGTACTATTTTTTCTTATTATATTAATTATTTGGGTCATTGTACAATCAAGTACTTCTTGATCTTTTAAACCATTGTTATGTATTTGAACTTTGCATTCATGTCTTCTCTTAGGACTTCTTAGCAACCAGTGGCCAAAAATATTAAAGGATTTATAAGCCTTCAAAGCATGCAAAATTAAGGACCTATTTCTAGGTAATGAAATGTTCTACAGTATTACAATGCTTTTGCTTGCTGATTATCTAGCATCTATTCACATTGCACTTATTCATGTTAGATTCTTCTTTTGGTTAATCTTTTCAGTGTGTTTGTGATACAATGTTGGTGTCTCAAAGTCTTTTACAGGGAGATTCACTTTTCATAACTAATAGTAATATTGATATTATGGAGCTATAAGATTGTAGCTTTCTTCTTAATGATAACTGCTCTTCTTAATTCTAGGTATCATAATTCTTGCTAATTTGGCTACTTACAAAACTTCTTATGATGAATTGAGTTATGTTGTACTAATTCCATCACTTGATACTTGTTCATTATTCTACAAATTCATGACATCATCTTTGGACTACTTGTATCTGCAAGCACAACTGATTTGCAATCCACTAGCTCTAATATCCCACAACACCTCTTCTGAATCATCAAAGTCTGTGGAAAGAATGAATTGTGGAAGTTTCAATGGAGATTAATTAAAATCATGGAATGAAAGAAAATAGCCAATGATCGAAACAAACACCAAATTAAAATAATATTTCCACTAATACTTTCTATCACACATGCAAATTCCTCCAATCTCACATAACTCTCATGTATGCTAAAGTTAGTTAATAAAATAAATGGCAAAATAACCACTATTCCCTAAATACCCTAATAAGTCTCTTGTAATATAATAAAAACTAATAAATTAAATATTAAACTAGTAGTGATGAGACATGATATCGCATGCACCACAATATCGTGGTCGTCGCGATATGGCATCCCATGCGATATCGCGGTCCACCATCAAATCTATAAATAAGAGGTAGCACTCCCCTCACTTCTCATCCTAGGCTAGAAATAGCGAAGCTCTAGCAATTTAATCACTCCAGAGATAGAATATTTTCTATGTGCCCACAGTAGGAGTTCCCAAGTGAACGGATCTTTATTCAAGCAGCTTTATACCTGAACGCAAGTTGTGTACGACAATAAATACAAGCTTTGTGGATAAACCTTGTAGTGCATGGAATAGGTTTATTACATGTTATTTCTTACCTATTATTTATTACATGCATTAGCACGACATGAGTACGACTTGGTTATGAGCATTGATGAATGTGTACGGCTAACCAAGAAATTGGCTACTCATCATGATTAGATTCTCTCACCCTTGTCTCCTAGAACGCGGGATGAGTACGACTTGATTAGAAGCATCTATGGATGTGTACAGCTAGTCAAGGAATCGTTTTCTCATCACGCTTAGGCTAGTTAGGTGCCTTAGTACGACCACTTCGAGCACGTGCGTTACGTGTGGTGATCCCAACAACGATTAGCGTTTGGTAGCCACAGTTGCATAGTTCAGGGTGTGTACGGTAAGTGGGAATGGATGCTGACGCTAGTTAATTTAGACTTAGGACATTAGTTAGAGTTAGCTAGTTTCTCAACCCTTCGCTCTTAGTATAGAAGACATAAAACCATAAAAGACCAAAAAAATCATATACCTCGGACTTACTTAACCATACACCGTGACAACAACAAGTAAGTCTGGGAAGACAACAAATGATTAACCCCAAGTGTTCCATGGGGTGTCTAAGCATTTAGTCCATGGAGTTTGACCGGATCACGTGTGCTATGCTCATTTTGTATGGTTGAGTGTAGGGGTACCTCGGCACTCATCATTGGCACCATTGCCAGGGACTAAGTGTTTGTACGTCGAATAGAACATAAGGGATATCACTCACATCGTTGTGAGCCTTAACGAACCTTCGGGTTAATCAAGAGAAAATTTATATAATGGTGAATTTAGCACACCAATAAAAATGCCTTCTTCTCATAAGAGCAACTCACCACCTAAGGACCACACACGAAACAATCAACAAGATAAAAAACATAACCAAAAATAGCCAAATCCTAAACAATACAAGATACTTTATACTCATTCCGATGAGTATATTCCAGACTTCACTTTTATCCTCCATCAAGACGAATAGCTGTGATGGAGAGATTTGCAAGGTAACATTGTGTTACCCCCAAATCGATCAGTCCCTCGGATGCTTTTCTATGCCTTGGCATAGATTGGCATGCAAGAATTATTTGCTAAATACGTTGGTGAAGATCTTAACATGAGGGATTATTATCCCACAGATGCCCAACATATGAGAGACTTGAGGCAGGAGAGTCAACATGCACTGTTGAAGGGCAAGGTCCCACACGTCCTTAGCGAAATAGGAGACGAGGAACCCTTTATCATGGGTTCTTTAGCAAAGGATGTTCCCCCTCTTAACAATGGTGAGGAGGATGAGTATTAGAACCTATGATCAATGATACATATTCCTGGTTCTAATACCCGTGAACACCAGCTGTTCACAGAGGGAACAACCACTCATGCTAAGGATGGGCACTTAGATCATCACCACGATCGGGGCCGTAGCAACCGAAGAGAAGGTAAGAAACATCATCATGGCAGTGGTTCCCCTTCTTCTTTCCCTTCTTCACATCACTCATCCTCTCCTTCCACATCTTGGCGCAGCCACCATGAACACAAAAGTGAGGATAAAAGTAAGAAGGATGAAATACCTCGACGTGAAAGTCAAGAGAGAGGACAAGGGCAAGGACGTAGGGAGAGTAAGGAACAACATAGACATCCTAGGCGTCATGAAAGAGACGATCATGATGAGCCCCTACTCATAACCTGAAGTATGCTTGACATTACGAAGGCAGTTAGGATTCCCACAAGGCATTTAAAGGATAGCAGGATCAAACGATTAGACATGAACAACATCCCACGATTTGAAAGGGGATACAATGCTGATCCGCAAAATCATTTATAGGCATTCCATGATGCCTGTGCCTTGCAGAATATAGAAAATAAGTGGCAAAAACTTAAGTTTTTCCCAAGGACACTCACCAAAGAAGTAGAGAGCTGGTACCGGTCCTTAGAACCAGAAACCATCAGAAGGTGGAGTACAATGCTAGAACTATTCAACGAGAAGTATCAAATGTACTCCAAAGTGTCCAATTTGCATAAGCAGATCCAAGGCTGGAAGCAAGGTACACATGAACCCTTGGATGCTGCTATGGCCCACTATTACACATTGTTACATCATTGCCTAGGCCATGGGTAAGCTTAGCGGGATCAACTTTGCCACATCGTGGATGGGCTAAGAAATGAAACTAGAAGAACCCTTGGGACTTATGCCCAGGGGAGACTCTCATAACTTAGAGTCCATGAAGTACGTAGCTTGTTGGAGCAAGTAGCAAGAGAAGAAGGTGAGCTACGCAAAAGTGAAAGTGCGGAAGAGTATAACCGTGATCCCTCCCTTTGAAAGAAGGGAGTGAAATTTTGCGATGAAGAGGATGAGTCACCAATCGAAGAGTTGGTGAATCGAAAAACTTTGCTGATCCAAAAATTAACAACCGAGGTATTGGCCAAAGTAGACCAAATGTGGGATTCCTTAGACTCAAGAATTGAATTAGTCTTGAAAATTGTAGAAGAGTCTAAGGTAGAACAAAGTAGTGATAAAGGAAAGAAAAAGTGGAGAGATTTAGGCCCTGCACATAACAAGGGTAAGGGAAAAATTACTAACTCTGATGTAGCTGAGGATTTTGACACAGACGATGACGGTGGATGTGAGATTTGCCATTATGACCATTCTAAGGGATGTTGCCCCATCATCTCACATCTACAGGAGTCTGGGGTATATGCGCTTAATCCAAGATTCAAACAACGACAAACACCCCAAAGGTTACCTTATCCACAAGGTAACCCAAGGCAGTTCCATCAACCCTTAACGTATTATCCAAGTGGAACTCCACCACAGCCCATCGAACAGCATCAGCAGTGGCAGTACCCATAGTCATGGGGGATGCCACCACCAACACAATAGTGCCCTTATCGGCAGCCCGATCCTTATGGTTATTATGTGCAGCAGCTGATTTCTCCAAGTGTCTCTATGAGTCACTCAACCCCCAACCGTCACTACCAAGTTCAGGAGTACTTTAGAAGGACTCCTTCTCCTCCGGGAGACATCTCACACTCGTTCCATCCTCCTAATCCATCCGCACCTCCTCCACCACAAGTAGTTCCCACAAAACCTCCTGCTCCAACAATGCAAGGGGAACTTCCTCCTCAACCGCAGCAATGTCACGCTGCGAGAGCTGTAAATATCCAACCTGTTGCTGGTTCTGACAACTATAAAAAGAGAAGACCTTACTTTAGAACCAAAAGCCCAAACAAACTCTCACAACAATAAGCAGTTGAGGCCATGTACACTCCTCCATCACCATCTAACACTTCGAAGAACCCTTCAGTCCAACAGAGCGTAATACACACGATTATGTTAACGCATACCGTAACCAACTAGATCAAGGTAGGCCACCTTCCTAGGAAACTAACTGACCCTAGGAGTCCCTTAATCTATTTGCAGATCGCTAGAAATAAACCACATAGGGCTCTTCTTGACTCAAGTTCCGGAGTCAACTTAATTTCACGAGAGATGTATCAAACCTGGAACCTACCCCAACTTAAGAAGGGAAACATTCAACTAGAGTTGGCAGACCAGTCCATCACCATTCCCTTGGGATTGGTGGAGGACATCATCACCACTGTGTGTGGTTTGTCTTACCCAGCTAATTTTCTAGTAATCGAAGTGAACAACAACGAAGGGGACTTCCAAATTATAATGGGAAGGGCATGGCTAAGAACAATAGATGCATGCCTTAGGATTCACGATCTTTCCTTAGGAATCTCTAAGATAAACATATGTGGAAATATTGAGAAGAGGAAAGTTCCATGCATCACATACAGTGATTCATTGGGTGATGACATGGAGGAAATGCCTCCATGTAACAGTTGTGCCCAGGAAACATTGAAACAAAGATGGCTATATGTAGCAACCACACAACCAGTAGTAAACACCCCATGGTTGACAGCTAGAAGGAGCAGAAACATGTGCATGGAATGAACTGGTGGAATAACTCATGTCCATAATGAAAGCATATATACATTGGAACATGAGCGTTGCCAACTTCAACCCCTTAATCTAAGATCATCAATTAGGAGAAGTTGGGCACTTCTTAGAAATTCAAATAGGCGCTCATTATTTTGGATCTCTCCCTTACAACTTAGTCATGGGGGAGATGGCCACTTATGCTAATCATATGGGGCCCTCAGTTCTTTTAAGTTTTTTTTTACATGTTTTTGTTTTACAACGTTTTTGTTTTACACATTTTTGTTTTACAAATTTCTTTAACTTTTCTACTTTTTGTT